>CM035169.1:2308730-2829742 GCA_020205615.1 Panax quinquefolius | reverse complement strand
AAAGATGAATATTTGATTTGAGATGAATATTGATTGATGTTACAGGATAAAATATTGATGATGGATCATTAAATTCATAGATTATAGTAGATTTCATTCTCTACGTAACTCTTCTATGAATTATTATTTCCGCCGCTAATATTGATCTGAAACTTGTTGTCTATTGTATTCTATCGATTTTTCTGCTTGGAGACTAACGATAATTTGTTGTATATTATCTTAGTCATAACATTCTTCTTTGGGCTAGTTAGCTCACCCTTTTCCTTGTTGTTCCATTTTTTCTTCTCGTGAGGCGAGAATGTAATGAGTACTAGTTAATGGGTATGGAATGAAGGTTCTAGAGAGAGTTGTTTAGTAGTCCTCACCATTATTGTAAAATAATGTATCAATAAATGTGATGAGGATTTATTTGAGTATAAATATTATCTGAAGATAATATTTGTATTTAAACTCACAGTTTTATTGTTGTGATAATAAAGTTGTAGTTGTTTTTGCACTACGTATATTTGGCGACTCGAAATGGGTTGGATGGAATGGACCTATTTTGGGGTCGTCGTCACGGTTGGTATCGAGCTATAAGTAAAGATCCCGAGCCTCTCACCGGTGACTTCTGTTGATGGGGATGCAACGAGACTCTCTCCGTAGGGGCGGATTCTCACGGTGGCAAACCGATGAGGGTATCAATGTGAAGGTCTTGACCTGAAGTTGGTGTCCGTCGCACAATTGGTATCGGAGCTTAGGGATATGATCTACTGGCGGAGATCGGGGAATAGAACTAGGAGGGAGAGACGAGTAAATCCTTCGCTAAGTGTGTCCTACCTAAGCTTATTTGTTAGTTGGTCGTTATATAGGGATATTATGTGATATATTGATTTCCTTAATTAACCCTTATTTTATGATGTGATTTGAGAATGTCGACCGAGAATATTAACAATGGAGTAAATGAGATCCGTGGAGATGCTGTACTCACCAACGAGGAGAGCGTCAGCAGTGGCAATGTACCTCCACATGAATAACACCAATCGGCGAGATGATGAACGAGGGGATGTTTAGAAGTTTTTCGCGAGTTAAATGCAAAATCGCATTTGAGGAGACTAGAGTGTTCAAATACAGAGGAGAAATGATAGTAATTCATTGGTGGTCACAAACAAGCCGCTTCAAAGAGTTGGGACCACCAGACTAGGAAAGCGAATCCGATCATGGCGGAAACATGGGTCAAGCAAATTACCAAGATATTCGATGTCTTGGGATGCGAACGAACGAGGTTCCATTTGCCACCTTTATGTTCCGTGGCGAGGCGGCGCGACCACTTGGTGGGAGTTCGTGAAGCGCACTCCATTCCATTGCACTCAAAGCGTGTCATGGGAGATGTTTCGAAATAGTTCAATGACAAGTACTTCCTTGAAAGTATTGCTATATGAAGGAAGTGGAGTTTATTAGATTGGAGGCGAGAATAACATGACGGTGTCCCAAAGACGAGGCGAAGTTTATGAGTTATCCGAGTTTGCACCTCATTTGGTGGAGAATGAGGAACGATGACGCGGATGTTTACGAGAGGTTTGAAACCCCAAGATACGTCGTTATCTCATTTCTCATAAATTTTCTCTCTATTCGGATGTTATGAATGAGGCTCGATTGTTAGAAATGAGATAACGAAAGTACGTTCAACCGAGGGACCATAACCGGGATCATACCAAAGATAGTAGTCATCGAAATAACGATAACCAAATGGAGAAGAAGAATACGGACAAAGGTGGTAACCACTCTGGTGGTAATCGTGGCCATGAAAATAGAAGAAGCGAGTTGGGAGGAGATTTTAAAAAGAGGAGATTCAACAACGACCATGTGAAGACGTCAGCGCCAGTGGCAACTGGTTCCAAGGGAGGAGAAAAGACCATCGGTCAGACATGTTACAAATCTGCGGAAAGAGGGATGGGATCATTAAACCCTTGCACAACAGGTTTTAAGGTATGCTATAATTGTGGAAAAGAAGGACATATCGCTTCGAGATTGTACGATATCGAAACCTAGTGCAATGAAGCGGTGACTCAAAAGGATGTCCCGGAAAAGTCAAAGTCAACGGTTCTTGGAAGAGCGTTTGTCGCGACCGATCAAAATACGAGGAATCCGAACGGTTAACACGGGTTAGTTAATTATAAATTCTTGCGAAGTTTATACCTTCTTGATACTGGGATTCTACCCATTCTTTTATCTCTCTTGCTTGCGTACACGTTTGAACTTGACTACGGAGAAATTAAACTTTGACCTGTTTATGGAGACTCGTTAGGAGAAACTTTCATTACATCCGTTGTTTAGAAATCTTGTTTGATTCAGTTGGCACTATCACATTACCGTTAACCTTATTTACATAGAGATATTTGCTTTTGATGTGATTTTAAGGTTAACTACTCATCATACCAAATTGATTGCTTTTCGTAAGGTTGTTAGTTTTCATATTCCTAAGCAACTCCGTTATTCAATTCAAGCAATAAAACCATTGTAGTCAAACATTTTCATATCAAGCCATGAAGTCATTCGTTTATTACGGATGTCAAGTTTTCTTAGTCCATGTTATGGATTTGAATAAAGACACGTCGATTTGAATAATATTCTTGTTGTTATTGATTTTTCCCGACGTATTTTCTCAAGAATTTCTTGGCTTACTCCCAAGCTTTGATATTAAATTTTGTATCGACTTTGAACCCAGTCTGAAAACTCATTTCTAAAATCTCATATCGAATGGCTCTATTGAACTTGAGTTTAAAATTCAACTATAGAATTTGGTACATGAGCCTTTATCTTGTGATTTCCTTTGTGGAATTCACCTAAGCGAGACTCTCTATAGGGGACGTCGTATTCGATGCGATAAGAAAGCAGAGGTGTCATTGTGACGTCTTTATCCAAGATTGGGATATGAGTCACGATTGAGAAAGCAACCTAAGTCGATAATCAAAATCGTAGCTTTACAAGCTTAGTTGGTTATTATCGGAGATTAGTTGAAGGATATTCTCGAATCGCTATTTCATTATCGCAAATTGACTCGTAGAGATACAAAATTGAATGGAGCAAGGAATGTGGGAAGAGCTTGAAGAACTCAAGAGGAGACTCATTTCAAAGACATGTTCGACCATGCCATCCTGGAAAAGCGAGCGTGGTAGGTGACGTGTTGAGTGAAGATCGTATACAATCTGAGTACAATATTGTCAAAGACTCATTTCAGTATAATATACAAATAATAGAGATGGAGATGAAAACTCTAGGTACCCACGTGATGATATCTGATGCGTGATGATATCTGAGTATAATCGACTTTAATCAATAAAGTTAAAGTCGCTCAAGCTACACAATCGGGAGTGATGAATTTGAAGAAGGAGGTGCAAGAAGTTGTTATTTTAAAAGCGAGAATCGGTGAGGTGAGAAAGCTCGAACCTTCGATTTATTAATCCATTTAAAATTCTCGATCGAATAGGAATCGTGGCTATAGACTCGTTTTACCACCAAGTATGGCGCGTGTTCATAACGTTTTCACGTATCGATGTTACGTAAATATGTGGACGACCGAAACACGTCATTGAGTTAGAACCCACGAGATAGCCAAAGACTTAACGTCTGAGGAGGTACTGTCAAGATTTTGTAGAGGAAAGAACATGACCTATGTATGCAGGGTTATACCATAAGTTAAAGTTTTATGGAGAAACCATGCTTATTGAGGAAATGACACGGGAGTTGGAAACGAAAATGAAAGCGAGGTATTCTCATCTTTTCGAAACACCAGGTACGTACGTCAATTTCGAGGACGAAATTTCATAAGGAGGGGAGGTTGTAAGACCCCGAAAATTTTTTAAATAAAAAGGAATTTCCTTTATTTATTATCTTGAAATAGTAAGGGTTGATTTGATTAATGTGGATAGTTAAGGGTTAAATACATAAATATTTCAAAATAAGCAAGTGGTTATAAAATATTTATTTTTGTCTGGGAATATTCGTTTGGTTGTGGAATATTAAATGCTTGTGAAGGAATATTAGATGCGACAGTAGCGACCGTGTATGGGCCCCATAACTTGAAAAGCGATTGGATGAAGAAAGCGACAAATATAAGTTGGTTAAAAATAATTGGCGTGGTTATTCACCGAATTAAGACTGTTGGAATACGATTGGTTAAAATACTGATGTCTGGCGTGGTTGCACGATAGAAGACACGGTATTGCATGCGATTGTTGAATTATTGATCCTTACGTAAGAAGGCACTACTCAATAATTTTCCACGATGAGTTCTTGCTCAATATTTTATTTTATTGATTCAATAATTCTTTGCGTTGATATTTTATATTATTGTTCAATAATTGTCATTCACACGATATTTCCCATTATCGGATCAATAATTCATATTATTTGAATAATATTATTAGATAACATTATTGCAATGTCTAGAAAGTTACATCTAAGGAGAGGTTTGGTCACCTAATTGCGCCGCCAAGAGGAGAGATCCTTATTGGAAAGCCCCTCTTTCACTGGGAAAACGACTGGTTGTTATAAATGTGATTACGTAATATTATTTGTGAATAATTAATTATTGATTCATATGATAAGGAAATATTTATTTTATGTGGATATAAATGATGGATTTATTTATGTGGTTATAAATGAAGAAATTATTGTTGAGGTGTTTTATCGAGATTTTATCGGATTGGAGGTATTAAAAATTAAATCGGGGTTTTGAGATATATTGCTGGGGTTATAATTTTAATCCCACCGTTGGATTAATATTGGTAATTTTTGGGTATGTTATACATACATAAGTTGAGTATATATCCACCAATTTTGAACCGTTAAAAATGCACGAATGATTTGTTGTGAATTTTAAGAGGTGTCGGATTCGGAAATTAGGTTTATAATTGATTTTGGTAGAAAATTCTAGAATTAAATGGGCCCCACTTGTGGTTGGTGAAAAAAAAATGCTGAATTTTATTTCAAATGTGGTGGGTGGCAATAGTAGCAGGTAAAGCCATCAGTGTAGCAAAAGTCAAGTCCGCTTCTTGGGGCTAACATTTTCCTATAAATAGAGGGCTAAGTTAGAATTGAAAATCACACCGTAAACAAAGTTTTCTCTTTCTCTATATTATTGAGCGTATTTTGTGAGTATTTAGATACTTTGAGAGTCTTTATTAGTCTGAAGTTTCATTCAAGATCACTTGAGCCTTTCCTTCCGGGAAATCGATTCTTTGAGGTAAGGATGTTATTTTCTTCTCGGATGATATTATTTCTTCAATATCATTATCTTTGAAATATTGGTTGGAACTTTTTATCAAATTTGGAACTTTTTCATGCTAGGTTACTATTCATGAGTTATTATTCACGAAGTTACTATTCACGAGTTACTATTCACGATCTTATTCATGAAGCGTGAAGATGTTTTTTGTGGAATTTCTATCTTTTGGTGTGGATTCTTATTCACGATACGGCCTTTATTCACGATATCTGACACTATTCACGAATCACTAAGACTATTCATAGAAAATGAAAATTTTTCTTTTAAATCTAAAATATCTATTCGGATACTAGCTTTGATTGTATCCATGTTTTGATCATTCTTGAATTTTACACCACTATGATTATTTTTGAGGTATTATTGGACATGGATAAAAACAAAGTACGAATCCTTAATCCTTAATCCTTGTCATTTTGTTTCAATGGATTCGTTCTTTAAAAATATTTTCATCATCCTCGGTCTTAAATGATGATATTATTGAATATCTTTGGCTGTAGTGCAAAGATGAATGATTTCGAAGAATATCTTTGGCACAGTAGTGCAAAGATGAGCGGTGTTTAAATGAACACGATGGATGATGAATATCTTTGGCCTTTAGTGCAAAGATGAGCAGTGTTGAGATGAACATACGACCGATTGATGAATATCTTTGGCTCAGTAGTGCAAAGATGAATATTTGATTTGAGATGAATATTGATTGATGTTACAGGATAAAATATTGATGATGGACTGTTAAATTCATAGATTATAGTAGATTTCATTCTCTACGTAACTCTTACATGAATTATTATTTCATTACTATGAATATTGATCTCGAAACTTGTTGTCTATTGTATTCTCTATCGATTTTTCCTCATTGGAGACTAACGATAATTTGTTGTATATTATCTTAGTCATAACATTCTTCTTCTTCGGGCTAGTTGAGCTCACCCTTTTCCTTGTTGTTCCATTTTTCTTCTCGGGAGGCGAGAATGTAAATGAGTACTAGTCGGGGTATGGAATGAAGGTTCTAGAGAGAGTTGTTTAGTAGTCCTCACCATTATTGTAAAATAATGTATCAATAAATGTGATGAGGATTTATTTGAGTATAAATATTGTCAGAAGATAATATTTGTATTTAAACTCACAGCTTATTGTTGTGATAATAAAGTTGTAGTTGTTTCGTACCACGTATTTGGCGACTTCGAGAATGGGTTGGATGGAATGGACTATTTTGGGGTCGCGTCACACGTCATCCAAATGCTTATGAATCTGCATACTCTTTACGATCATGTCATCTACATAAACTTCCATGTTCCTCCCACCGCTTTATCGAAGATGAAGTTCATCATCCTTTGGTAGGTAGCTCCAAAGATTATGAGGCCAAAAGTCATTTTTGTAGGCATACAATCGAACGTGTGTAATGAAACGCCGTCTTTGGAATGTCTTCTCTGCATATGGATATTTGATGATAACCTGAAAAAAGCATCCATAAAACTTAGTAATGCATACCGAAGTGGCATCGATGAGTTTGATCGATATGGGCGTAGAGGATAAAGTCCTTCTGACAAGCCTTGTTGAGATCGGTGTAGTCGATGCAAACCCGCCACTTTCCATTCTCGCTTCGCACCAACACCACATTTGCTATCCATTCCGGGTAATCAATCTAAGTAGATGAAGTCGTGCCTAGTAATTTCATGACCTCCTCATCTATGATCTTACGTCGCTCGAGCAAATATCCGCTCTTCTTCGACGAAACGCTTCTTCAAGGATCTATCTCCGGTTATGCTCAAGAACCTTTCGGCTAACTCTGGGCATGTCTTGTGGCTCCCATGCAAAATATCAAAGATAACATCGTAAGAGTTCCATAAGGTTAAATCCAAGAGGTTCTGGGTGAGACTGAACCAATCCTCATTGTCTTGTCCGGCTTTCCGATGACCAACTCAATCTCCTCCGTCCCTCCAGCGGGGATCACCAATGGTTCTGAGCTGCTCTCGGTAAAGGGTTCGATCTCAATTGCCATCGTCTTTTTCTGTTTACTGACCCCCATTCCGGATGAAATAACAGCATTCCGATAACATCGCCTGGCCAGGTCTAAGTCACCCACCACCTCTCCTACTTCACGCGCCGGTAGAATTTGATTTTGAAATGTGGGATGGAGGTCACGACTTGAAGAGTCAACGTAGAATCTTCCCGTGAATGGCGTTGTAGGCCGAATCCACATGCACAACATAAAATTTACACGTTATCTCTACCTGCTGAGGGGTCGTGCCGAAGATAACCGGGAGTTCAATAGTGCCTGCAACTTTGACGGGGTCGTTGTCGAAACCGTATAGAGGAGCCTCCTGTTCGACCTCCATTTTGTGCCCATCGAGATGCATCCTCTGATAAGCATGGGCATAAAGAATGTCCACCGAAGATCCGTTATCTATCATCATGCGTTTCACATCCACCGAGCCTACTTGCGCTATGATCACCAATGCCCCTTCATGCGATTCGATGGGCTCCGAAGGATAATCCGCATCCGTAAATGATATGACGGTTCCTGGAAAAGGTCTGTCAATCTTCAAGGTAGCATCTGTCACTGACATGACCGAATCAAGATAAGCCCTTCTCTTCTTCCCTACTAACTTTCCAATGCACCCACGCTTATTACATCAACGACTTGCCTTGGTGGTGGTACTGGAGCATTTTGAATGGGTGGTGCTTGAACCGTTTGAACGGTACGATTGATAATCTGCTGACCCTGGCGGTCCTTCTCAGCCACATACTGAATCAGCAAGCCGCTTTTAATCTTGCTCTCCACAAAATCCTTTAAATTACAACACTCATTAGTGTCATGACCAGCAGCTTGATGATAACCACAATATTTACGAGGGTTGCCATGTCCCGTCCTGTAATTATCACGAGGTGGCTCAAAGAAAGGCTGGTTTCTGATCTGATCCAAAATTATCGACCTTTCCGTATTCAATTGGGTGTAGACCTTATTGACCTTCGGGGTAGAAACAGGTGTACGACTGCTGCCTTGTCGCCACGAGTTATTGTACTTCTTCGAACTACCTTCTGCTCCTTGGTTGTACCCCCCCACTCTTCTCTGATCAACATCAGTCTTGGGAACCTCTACCTCCTTTAATTGGCTTAGAGAAGGATTTTTCAGACTATTCATAGCCTCTTCTACAACAATATAGACTTACGCCTTGTCAAAGGCTTCACTTTAGTTTTTCGGATGGTGAAACATCAACTTCTTTACCAATTTCTCCGATTTAACCGATCTAGCCGCTTACGGAACAAATCAACAACTTGAGATCATTAAGATCGGATACTGACCAAGCCGCTTCCCAAATCTCTTCATATATTGGCCTAAAAAGACTCATTGGTGGTGAACTCACGGATCATCTTTAAGAGCACAGAAGCTTTCCCTTCTTCTACATTTCCAAAACGTGCATGAAACTTATCACAAAGCTCGGTCCACGAGGAAATCGAATTCGATGGTAAAGTACCCATCCACTGTCTTGCGTCTTTTCTCAACGTCGTAACAAAAGTATGACACTTGGCAGCATCAGTGAAGTCATAGTAATCCATCACCCATTAAACGCTTGACTATGGTCATAAGGATCTCCCACCCATCGTAGCTTTCCATACGAGGCAACTTTTTGGTAATATCTGCCTTCTCCTTGAGAATATCGGAGGAAAAAGGAGACGCCTTCTTTCTAGGAGTGTCCTTCACCTGTTGGACCAGCCAACTATTTTCGGAGTTCTTTCAACTCCTTTACCAAAAAATCAACACCTTCGGGTTGCGATGAGATCTCCTTCTCCTGAGCGACGTTAGACCTTGGAATGGATCGACCCCTCCCTGCCGATCCCACCGCCCTTGTGGGACTTCTTGATCTACTAGGGTGTATAATCTCATCCTCACGATGAGAGCAGTTGTCTTACTTCTCTCTTCTTCTCTACGCACGATTTCTCTTGACCTGCTTCTTCGTCTATCATCTCTGTGATGCGGTGAACCAACGACCATCAGTGCCTTCTTCGAGGCTAAGGGTGTTCTGCTCTTCGATCTCCTCCTATTGTGAGAACGATCCCTAGACACATGCATAGAATGTTCCGGTTCCTTACCCTTCCGTCGGGGTATCTCCTTATGCCTACTTCGTCTTTCAGAATGAACATGGCTAGATGCTTCGTCCCTCAACTCATCCACCCGAAGCATCTGTTCGGCTATATCTTCCCTTTGTTTTAACAGAACCTCTAAAGCCTTATCTGCTTCGTCTGCCATCCTCGCCAACTTGGCAGCTCTGTCTTCTTGACCACTTCGACGATGAGTCCTGGTCGGTGAGCCTTCTACCCATCCCTGATCAGGATCACGCCCCTTATCAGCGTTAAAAACCAACTTCCGTCTGGCTCCACCAGGGAGCTTCGGACGAAGTTCTCCTGAGTTATGTTTAGAGGCTGTGCTTTCATAAGCACTTTTAGAAGGACCCAGACGATCCTTTACTGAAATACGAGGCAGTGATGAACTAACAGCCATCGCCTGCCCTTCTGGTGTACCATCTCTACTCCTCATCATCTTCCGAAATAAGTTAAACAATTGTGATTGAAACGCCCTCCTTCTAGCACCAATGTTAACGCCAAGATCCTTTGCCGCGTCCCAATCACGTAAGATGCCCTGATCCTGCACAGTAAACACGATAAATACCTCAAGCTTGATGGCGGTTCCGTCGGGGGATAGCTCAGGCGTGAGAGTCAGTAAACGTGTTCACAAGGTTAACAAAATGGAGGCCGTAATATCTATGGTATTGAGAGAGAGAGAGATAATAATTCCTTTGTGTATATTTAATTATGAACGAATAAGTGTATGAGAACATACCTCTCCGTGATGACTTCCTTGCTAAGCTATATCCTATCCTCCTGGATTACAGTGCCACCCACTATTGCCTGACACACCCCCTTGATCTGATGGGATCCACCGACTGCATATAGTTTATCCACTATTTTTTGGTCACTGTTCCCACCGCCGGCCGGTTATAATCCCATCCACATTAATGCATGGCAGGTTCTCTAGTCAACCGTCGTGCTTTTTCATCATTGCAAGTCAAAATAATAGATATTAAAATGTCCAAAGGATCGACCCACCGGGCCAATTCGTCCTATAAGTCAAAATGGAAATAATAGACAATGGGCTCAAAGACTTTCATGGTTCAATAATAAAGGCCCAATAGATTAATTAAAAGAGTAAGCCCAATATACCCTACCAATGGGAGAAAATATCATGACCCAACAATATCAATACATACTGACTAGGCTGATTTGAAATTAATGGATTCCCATAGCTAAGCGTCAGGATTCATGGTTGAACCAATATTAATTTCCTCCTTTTATTTCTCGTCACCCTTCCCAGTTCGCATCGCTTCTCTTCTCTTCTCTTCTTATCAACTGTTCTTCATCGCCATCCTCCCTCCCTCCCTCCAGATGAGTAATTAAATATTTTTTAAAAATATAAATAATTTGCTAAATATAATATAATATACCAGTATTTTTTAAAAGAAGTTAATTTAATTCATTATTCTAAATAAAATTCCAAATCGTAATTAATATTTGATGGACTACATACCTGAGTTACTAACTGATTCCAGAAGATATAACCCATCTGTTTTGATCAATCTATACACAGTAGATATATGCAACGGCTACAAAACGTAAGTTGGTCGGTTGGATAATTAGCTTGTTAACAACTTAAACGTACACACGCACACACACACCACGCATACATACACACACACACACACACATATATATATATATATATATGGATATATATGGGGTTCCATCCCCTTTTTTGACTTGTTGTTGTAGCGGTTGGAGCAAAAAAAAATT
This sequence comes from Panax quinquefolius, assembly GCA_020205615.1. Lineage (NCBI taxonomy): Eukaryota > Viridiplantae > Streptophyta > Magnoliopsida > Apiales > Araliaceae > Panax > Panax quinquefolius. The sequence goes on along the minus strand of CM035169.1, from coordinate 2,818,623 downwards.
ACCAACAAGCTAAAAAGGGTTGCTCCCACAAAGAACCTATCTTTGTGGATGGAACCTATATATATATATATATATATATATATATATATATATATATATTGAGAAAATGTATGTACAATAATCAGATATTATACATCGGTTATAACGACGGTTTTTGGGTTATAAAGAATTCATTTCATCCGTCCACGCCACGACATGTGATAACCTGTATTTTTGGTAATTATTAAAATAAGAATTAAATAAAGAAAATTCTTATTAGATGATATGGTGTACGATATAATATTGCATAAATGAGTAAGTGTTATGCAATATGTGATGTTTATGCTTAATAAATATATTAGTACTATATATTTATTGTATGTAAATAAAATGTACAAATTGGATGATGAAATTAAAGTATTTAATGAACCAAATATTTGATTTTGGTTAATCTTTGGAATTACATGTAATTTTAAAACATAAAATAAATTATATAAAATTTCAAGTATGAGGTGGAAATATTTTATGTATATGTAATATATACATTATGTGTTATAATTAATGAGAAAAGTAAGTACATGTAATATACATGTATGTTTATGTGTTGGAAATTAAAAAGGGTGAGTGCAAGTTCGGAAATTTAAAGTACTATTATTGCTTTGAGTCATTTATTATATAGCGGGAGGTGTGAAGTTTAGGTCGATAAGGAACTAAGCATGATGCTTAGTCATTTTCTTAAAGCGTGAAATTTGGTTACTTGTTAGATTAAGACAGACACCAAGCAATATAGGAAGAATATGAAAACTTATCATTCTCTCTGCCCCTCACATTTCGTCTCAAGGTAAGAAAGAAAAAAAAATAGACCAAATTTACCCATTCCATATCTATCTGTTCGAAAAGAAGGAAAGGTGAAGGAAAATTTTGTTAACTCCCAAACCTTCACCAAACTCTTAGTTTCGATTGGAACCAATACAAGCATTAGAAAATTGAAATTTCAAGCTAATTTGAGGAGAAATGAAACGCAACAATTAGGAAGAAGATGAACTAAAATTATCAAGCAAGCAAGAATCCAAATAGAACATCAAACAAGAGGTAAATCAATTTCTATTTGTCAATTCGTGAATTAGAGTAAGATTTTATTGTGCATTGCTTTGTTTCGGTTCATGAATTATATGATGATGGGAGTGTATCCTCTATGGAGTAATAAGGATGGAAAAATTTGGGCTCAACCATGCTCTAACATTTATGAATCTCATCCTTAAAACTAACGTGCATAAAATATTTGATTAATTGTCTATAAGAGACCGTTATGCTCAAATCGAGCAATTTAAAGGAAGAAATTAGTAAGAATTCCTTATACCTGATTTATGAAATAATTCAAGTGAAGTGGGTAAGATAAATTGAGTCTAAAAACTAATATGAAGCAAAAATTAAGAATCTAGCCTAGTTGAGAATTTGATCGATGTGCCATTTTTGAGGTCATGTAAAATGTGTTTAGTAAATCTGTTTTGGTTGGGTAATATTTTTAAAAATATTATGCCATGTCAAGTAGAACATATTAAAAAATTGTTACGTTTGGACTTACGGTTTAGAAGTTATTAATTTGAAAAGTGGGCGGTTTAATATGGTATCGAAAATGGGCGCAAGAAAGTCAGACGTCATTCTTATTGTCTTCTACAAATATTCTAATTTGTTGTTTTTGGCTTCATAAATCCACTTAGAATGCCTGAATTCACTAAGTTATAATTTGTAAAAATACTACGATATACCCTTTATAACATGCTAAATTTTGGTTTCCATTGGACTTGTGGGTTGCGAACTAGAAAATGGAAAAGGTGACCAGAGAGCGTGGTTTGATTGCTGCAGATGAGTTACTTTCTTTATGGCCGCTTTTGGTTGAGTTGAGTTGTGTTTCTATTTGGGACCTGCTTTTGAAAACAATGCACACCTAGTGTTTGACAAAAGTCCTATATGAACTGCTTTTTACTTAAAACCAAGAATTTGGGAAAGCCAAAGTTAAGATTTCATGTATGAACATCTTATACGAGTTAGTTAAAAGTTTTGAAAGAATCAAACTAGAACGAAAAATGATTTAAAGCTAAAACAAGAAATCAAAAGTTAAATTGTTTGCTACTTTTTTTAACTGCTTTACTTAGTTAGACTTTCTGAAAATTATAATTTTCTGGGGTCTTATAGTGCCGTCCCAATTATTCGTAGCCTCCGAATGACTAATTCCGATTTCGGAGGAGGAGTTATGGCATTCTAAAGTGGCTATGGTGAATCTGTCCAAAATCTGGAAATCGATTCTGACCAAATTTTCGCATGCATTTTCTCGGAATTATGGGTGCGAATTTGGAAAAGGTTATTGAATAAGAGTTGTAGCCTCGAAGTTAGCTTCAAGGTGGGCGCTAGAATCACTAAAAAATGTTTTCAAACGAATTAGTTATGATCGCTTTAATGAGAGAGGTAAAGTCGAGAAAAAATTAAAACAAGCTTATGATTGGGCATTTTAAGTTCTCTTGGGGTCATTTATGATGTCTAAAATGGGTGACTTATATTTTCTAAATATATTCTCTTATGGTATTTATAGCATATCCAAAAGTGGGGAAAACTAACTTAAGAATTAAAAATTACAAAATCGTATAGTGTCCTCGTCGCATGAAAGGACAAACCGCCTGCGGCGTGAAGCAGGCAGAAGAACGCATCGATCAGATGGCGATGGTTGAAGGCTCCTTTGAGCTCTCGATTGACGACGATTTAAATTATTCAAAATGTTAGTTTTTTTCCAAAATGGGTGGGTATACAACCTATATTTTATTCAAAACCCATTGGTTGGCATAAATAAGTTATGATTAATATTAGATATACAAATAGCATATGTTTATCTACACGCTAAGAAGAACAAGACATGATTTTTCATTACGTGCAAGGCGTATATACAAAAGCATATATACACCTCATGTATACACAAAATGGGAAAAGTAATGTTATGTGATAGTATTATTCGTGCAAAACGAAGTCCAAGTTACTCATGAAAAACTAATTAAGCTATGAATGAATGATGTATAAAGAAAAACACAAGTGCACTATATGATTATAAATTTACATATATATGAATATTAAGCTCAGTAAATGGAAGGTAATGGCATTCCAAAACTATATTGGAACCTCTGTTGAAATGAAATATGATTATATATTAAGCTAAAACTTAAAATATTTGAAAAAGAATATGGAAGTTCCTGGAAATGAGAATATAAGTTATTGATATAACGTATATGAATGTTTAATATCTATACAGAAGTATGTGGCTAATGTATGCCTACAACATAATTGTGTAGGACTCGTGAGGCAAAGTTAAACTAGCTAAAGTTTATATCAATGGTCATTGAACGTGGCAAGTTTTTCAGTTCTATTATGTTTGTGGATGGAATGTGGTTATGTGCTAAATTACATATCATGCTCTATGAATTGTTAAAGTCAAAATATGACTCAGTTAATTGGGTTATGGAACTCAATTTATATGTGATTTGTGATAACACATGTTGTATGATGTAACTCGATAAATTAAAAATGTATAATGCATGAATGTATGCTTTGTAAGGAATTATTGATGCGTGTAGGATATGCATAGTAAAGAATATATATTGCATGCGGATATGCATATTAAAGGTAATGTAGTGCATATGGAATTGTGTGCTATGTGAAACATGATAGACTGTTAAATTTGCTGGGCTGTCGAGCTCAATCTTGCAAACACAAACTTTTTGCAGGTTAACGACGTTATGCAATATTATTTTCTATGCGAATGATGAAGATTGAACGATGTGCAAAATGAATAAATTTCTTTGAATTAGAAATGGTATAAATCTATGATTGATAGTTTTGTTAAATGTAACTGGTAATTATTGTAAGACCCCAACTTTTATAAATAAAGATGAATTTTTCTATAAATATGATTTTTGAATATTATGGAATAAATTTGATATAATGTTATAGTTGTGGGTAATACTTATAAATTTTGCAAAGTAAGCAAGTTGTTATAAAATATTCGTTTGGTCTGGGAATATTCTTTTGTCGTCGGGAATATTCGCATGCGACGGCTCAATCATTAGTGGACCCTATTAACGGAAGTATTGTCGTAGTTAGAAAGCGACAAAATTATCTTTCTATAAAAATAACGACAGAGGTGTTACCATTAAAACCGTTGAACTACCCTAGTAGTAAAAGTACGCGATGAATACGCCAGTAGTTGTATAGTAGCACACGATATTGATTATTGATGCTTTACGTGAGAAGTCACTCACCATGCTCAATTATTACTACAAAGAATTCTTTGATCATATCTCTTATATTATCGATTCAATTATTGTCACAAAGATCATCTCAGATAATATGTTATAGTATTAAATCAATAATTGAGATGACAAGTTATAAATGATTAATAATTGTTGAAAGATTAAATATGTGTTTATTAAAAATAAAATGATTTGTGGTAATATTTATTCAATCCTTGATGTATATAAAGAGTCTGTTATGAGACGTTTGTGGTAAGTTTGATTATTTTATGGGGGACCCATATGTCATCATCTAAGAGTCTCTTCACAATAGTAATTACCTTCACAATAGTAATTACCTTTGTGAATAGTAATTACCTTCGTCAATAGTAATTACCTTTACCGTGAGACGTCAAACCACTTGCCGCTTTCACATTACAAAAGGCCGAACCACTTGTCGCTTCACATTACAAAGCGCCAAACCACTTTTCTTTTCACATCACCATTCGTCAAGCCACTTGCCTTTTCACACGGCAAAGCTAAGCTAGAAATCTTCTATAAATAGAGGCATAGTGCTTCATTATTTTTCACGAATTCATTCAAGCTATAGAGAGAAAGTATAGAGAGAATAAGAGAGAAGAATAAGAGTATTTTGTTACTACACTACCGCAGAGATTCAATCTCCTACTAAAAGTAAGGGGTGTTATTCTTTCTTATTCATGAAGAGAATCGTTGTTATTTCATTGCTTATTATTCTGCTGGAATAACTCAGATATGCGTGGTTTACCCTATACTTGGTGACATTCTTCTATTATTCTATTGGAACATCCTCTGCATGTGTTTTACACCCACCGGTTCCGCCTCTTTATTATTATTCTATTGGAACATCCTTTCGTGTGTTTTACACCTTGACTCGGTTCCATCTTTATTATTATTCTATTGAAACATCCCGTATGCATGTGTTTTACACCCGACCGGGTTCCGCCTTTTTATTATTATTCTGCTGGAACATCCTGCATACTGTGTGTTTTTACGCCGGACCGGTTCCATTCTTTATTATTATGTTGGAATATCTCTTCTGCATGCGTTTACGCCGGACCGTTCCGTTATTTATTATTCTCATTGGAATAACTCGCCTGCGGCTTCATCGCATGCATGGTGATTTCTTTTGTTATTCCATTCTTTATTATACCCAAATTGGTTAAAACTTTGACTTATACTCCATGAAATTAGTGGAATATCCTCGATATTTGCGCTTCATCCAAAGATCCTTTCATGGAAATATTCTTCTCAAGATTCTTGAATTTTACTCTACAAAGCAAAGATTATGTCGACAATTTGGATGTTATTGGTTCTAGATAAATTAATTCTTGAACTTGTTTTATTGAATTCTTATATCATTGTCATCATCCTCATGTTTATATTATGTTGAAAGTCATCCGTGGCTTGTAGTGCATAGATGGACTTGGTATGATTATGACCAGAGACTATTCTGATTGTAATCATGACCGTAATATTACAAATGATGTGGTAAAATCCTCAAAGGCCCGTAGTGCATCGATGGGACGATTGTTGGCATGATCATGACCATTAATGAATACACAAATATTCTTGGCCCGTAGTGCATGAATAATTGTGGTCGTGATACTAAAGAATATCCTCGGCAGTAAAGTGTGGGTGATTCGATGATGTGGAATATTTATTAAAGTTTGAGTCTCAAATATAATGAATGATGAAAAACCTTTTAAATCATAAAAGATAGTAGATTTTATTTTTACTTGACTTTTTTAATGGATTCTTTGGTTCATTGTAGTTAAACTTGATGTTCATTATATTTTATCGCTTTAACATCATTGTAGGCTAATGATAATTTATTCTCGCATTATCTTAGTTATAATATTTCTTCTTGAGCTAGTTGAGCTCACCCTTTCTTTTCTTTGCTCTCTTCGTGAAATGAGAATATAGTTGGGACGAGTCTGGGAACGGAGTAATGGTCCGAGGATAGCATTAGTAGTCCTCACTATTCTGGCTGAAATAGTGTGATAATAATTGTAATGAGGACTCCTTTTGAGTTTGTATGATCTCTAGTAGACAATATTGTATTCAAACTCACGCTTTATGTCAGATTGTATAACACACGCTTATATTAAGTAAGTTGTATTTAAATTCTTTACCATGTATATGACTACCCAAGATGGGTGATGTATACCTATTTTTGGGGAGTCACAGTTGGTATCGAGCTTAGGATATGATCCCTGGCTAAGATGTGAGAATAGTACTAGGAGGGAGAGACGGGAATACCTTTCGCTAGTATGACCTACCTAAGTTTATGTGCTATTTTATTGGTCGGTCGTAATATAGGGATAATATGTTACATGTCAATTAACCTTTTGTTTTGTGGCGATGATCTGAAAATGACATCCGAGAATGTTGAGAATAAAGAATGGAGCACAAAGATCGTTGATTCACCGTGATATCAATAATCGTGACAATGTGCATCGAAGGCGACAATCCTCACGCAAAAACAACAACACCGACCAAATGATGAATGATCAAATGTTCGGAGAGGCTTTATGCAATTCATGCAACAAAGAAAGCGAGAAATTTACTCGCTCATCCAAAATGTAAGTGGAAACACGGAAAACTCTCGAAGCGGTCCACCGCTAAACAATTCAAGGAGTCGGTGAAAGTAATATGCACACAAGCCAATCATGTTTGATGATAAAGCATATACTTTGTAACAATCTTATTCATTTATTAATAAAAAGTATTAATTTATTAAGGGCTTTTAATTATCTACATGATGTCGTTTTATAATATGTGATAAACCCATAGTTTTAAGCAATGCTTTTAGAATAATGATGATGATCATTCTAATGAGATCTAAATTCTTAGAAAGCTTAAAACTAAAATAGTTCCCAATCATTGGATTACTAAATTGGGGATTAGTGAATCCGGATAGATTGGGTACATACGCTTCTTGCTTCATCGATGATGAGGATGATTGATCTCACGATCATTTGTGTGGAGACACTAAAGCAAGTATGTAGGTGCTTATTAGAGAATAAGTTTCATCGAACGTGGCTCGCTAAGGAATACCTAATGGAGTTTTATTTGTCATCAATAGAATTCTCAGAGTGATAGTAAGACAAGTAATCCTTGGACTTGAGATCATCATAAGATCTTGTGTATGATGAGTTATACTTTGACTTATTCCTTAAGACCCTTAGGGTATATCAAAGGGTATGCTTGGGTATAATAAGTTGTATATGGAGATAATGTATGATCAATAAAAAATCTACCACTTATTAAAAGAAGAGAAATGTCATATGTGATTCGATAAATGACAACCCAAGAGTCCTTGGCCAAGCGTAATGAAATTAGAAAGGAGTTTCTAATTTGTATTATTTGAGTTGTGCATTTAAGAGTCGAAATACATATAATTAAATAAAATAAGACTTGACAAAGAATTCCATGTCTTATATTTAATTGGGACATCAGATGGTGGAAGGATTGAATTGTATGCAGAACTATTTACTCAAAGGTTCTTTTATGATTAATGTTGAAATCTATATTATCCGGAAAGTCGTTGATCGCTAGGAGGGCTTATCCCTATTGTAGAGAATAAATATTATTTATTTAAATAAATTAATTATTTAATTTATTTATTTAAATAAGATTAAATTGTTCTAATTGATTTATTCACAACCTATTAATATGGAGAACCTAAAGGGTCACACCATAAAAGGAAGAATAATTATTTAAGAAGTTAATGGCATAATCGTAATAATATAGTTAAGTATATTTAATTTAATCTACGGTGATAGAATAAATTAAATAGCTTTTAATATTTATTATTTAATATTTTAGAAATATTAAATATAAATTAATAAGAGGAGTCTTATTAATATTTTTACAATTATTATTATTATTTTAATTTCTAAAAGAGTTTAGAAATTAATTTAATATAAGTACTCTCATTAATTCCTAATAGGATTAGGAGGGAAAATTAGTTAAAGGAGTTTAATTAATTATCCCTAATAAGATTAGGGAGCCCATTTAATTAAAAGAGTTTAATTAAATAATACCTTATTTTAATAGGGTTACTTGATATCTTTATAAGAGGAGTCTTATATCAGATATTAAGATACGACATAATTCCAATTTGTTGGAGAGTACGCTCTTTCTATATAGAGATAGAAAACTGGGGTTTGAGCCAAATACCCATCTTCTTGAATTCCTTTTCTTCCTCGGTGGATCACCTCTAGAGGCCAAACACTTGGGTGGCTAACGCTGATCAAAGGAAGGAACCAAACCCGGTGGATTCAAGTTGAACGCGAAAGGATTTGAAGGTGAACTCAGATTTGAGGAAGCTCGATCTTCAAGGGTATGATTTTATTCTTTATCTTTTCGCTTAATTAATAATTGTGCATAAAGGGTGATCCGGGTATATGGTTTGTAAAATTTTAAACTCGATTTTTACACGCTTCCGCACTTTTTATGCGATTTGATTGTGTTCTTGATATTATTACAAACCTAATAAAGGCATCGAGCCAAACCTTTATGCTAATTATTAATTATTTTAATTTGATATGTATGTTGATATGTGTTTAGAATAATTTAATTGGGCATAATTTTGTTGTATAAAATTTAAAAAAAAAAAAAATGAAATCACTTTGCGTTTTTTTTTTTGAAAAGGGTTTATGATTTCGGTTATTCCACTCAAGGCACGGATCACTTGAGCCATTTGATTCACCTCATCTTCCGAGATTCTTTTGTTAACTTGGTATCATATATATATATATATATATATATATATATATATATATATATATATATATATATTTTCTCTCAAGCATTTTGCATGTTAACAAAGACTCCAAAAAGGGATCACGTGAAACTCAATAAAAAAAAAAGAATATGGGCATCACGTTTTTTTATTATTATTACCGTAAAATATTTTATATATAATATATATTATATTACCGTAATATTATATATATATATATTTTTTAATAATTTTATAATTAAAATAAAAGTTTATTTTAATTTTAAAATTAAATTTCATGCTAACTAATTAGAGTTGGAATTGGATTCCATGATAACTAATTAGAGTTGAAATTGGATTCTATTTTTCCTTAAATAAAGGAGTTTATTTAGATATGAAATAAGATTTCATATTATTCAAAATAAAGGAGTTTATTTGTGAATAGAAAAAATCCGTGTTTTCCTTAAATAAAGGAGTTTATTTAAATATGAAATAAGATTTCATATTATTCAAAATAAAAGAGTTTATTTGTGAATAGGAAAGATAATCCGTGTTTTCTTTAATAATTTTATTTTTTTTATTACATGGAATTGATTCCATAATTAATTAAAATAAAGGAGTTTATTTTGATTAAAGATTTTGATTAAAATAAAATAGTTTATTTTATTCAAAATAGGATAAATTAAAATAAAATAGTTTTATTTTGATTTAAATTTGATTAAAATAAAGGAGTTTATTTTGATTCAAAATTAGATTTTATACTAACTAAATTTGCCCATTAAATGATATCAATATATATATAAAATGTTTATTATTTATGAGATGAATGTTATTTATCGATGCATATGATGATGTGTATGATAATAAATGGGATTGATTATGGACTATCGACCAAATATGATTGAATTTTATTTTAGTTGGATGCAATGAATGTATGGGTTTTATTAAATGGGGTCTCACATGACTGCGCTTCTCTAATTTTTTTTAATGTAAATTCTATTTTCCTCCCATGTATTTCCTCGATCACGATCAAGGTTTCTATTTATTTTAAAATAGTTTTGTAATAGGAATAATTAGAATTATTTTGAAGAATTGAGATCAAGGAGCAAGGAGCGCTTGAAGACCCATTTGTAATGGAGCCCGGGTTTAAATGTAATAGTTATATTTAAATATTATTTCTTGCACCCCTTAGGGAGTTTGACCTTTTGGTTCACTTGGTGGCTCTAGTGAACCAAACTAGAATAAAAGTCCATAATCAATCCTAGAATATAGATTCTATATGTGCATGCTTATACTATATATATTATATATTATGCAAACATGCTTCGCATGTTAATTAATATGACGCGTATTTTATATATATATATATGTGTACGCTACTTAAACAAGATGAGACAAATTAATAACAAACCCCTCAATTTTTATATTAAGTCCTAAGCGCTCAAAGATATTTGGAATATCGAACGTCATTTTCTAGCATGATAAAATTAATAGAGTATTAAATATTTAATATGAGTTTGTTGTGTCACCACAAGGCAAGTATTAAGTATTTATGATGTTAATTTATCACATTTGATGCTTATAAAGAAAATTGAACAATATTGTTTTGTTGTGTCACCACAAGGATGATATTTTTCTTTTTGAATATATGGAGTGCTAGTTTGGGACTTAACTTGGATAATTTTGATTCGGATGTGCCACCACTGATCAAAAATCTAATCTAAGAGGCAAAAGAAAAGGAATCAGATAGTTGATGTAATTGACAAAAGTTGTCTACCTATTTATTTATATATAGTTTGTTGTGTCACCACAAGGCTATATACATTTGAAATGGGATCCTTATTCTCACTAAAGAAATCTTTAATTAGATTTTGCCAACTATATAAGTGAGGGTAATATAGTTTGAAGAAAATAGTGGGAGATACCAATTTAAAACAAGACCCTAATTTATTTTGGTAATTAATAAAAGAATGTATGTTAAAATGTTGTTAATTACAAATTCATTTACGTAATTTTACAATGTCTTAATTACTATCATCGCGAAACATATTAGATGTTATTTAATCGGACCAATTAAATGGAATGGTTAAGGAATATGAGAATAGTTCTCATAGTCAAAAGCTATCTTATGTCCTTAATACGCCTATTCCTCGCAATGGTTGCGCATAATGCCTCCGAGGAAGACATTGCTACTTTTAGAAAGTGGCAAGATGATGCACAATTGGCTCAATGCATCATGCTCGCATCTACGAAAGTAACGAGCTTCAAATCGGCAAAGATGAAACTATGGATGCTTCTACTATATTCCCGCATATCAAGTAGTTGATGGTGAGGAAAGTAGACCGATAGATATCGATATCTAAGGAGCTCTTCCGATCTAGAATGACCAATGACACTACAATGCAGATAAAAGTCCTTAACATTATCAATTTGATTGATCAATTAGACAATGAGTTTTGTCACGGATGGAGAGTTGAGCCAAGATTTGATCTTGCACTCACCCCTGAATCCTTTCACAATTGTTGTGAATTTTTCATATAAACAAGCTAGATATCGCCTTCACCGATTTGCTTAACATATTGAAAAATTTTGAGAGTCACTTTCCAACCAAGAAAGATCAAGTCTTACTTGGTAGGGGCAAAGGATCTTCCCGAAAAGAAGAACGATTCAAAAAAGGTAAATAGAAAGGCATAAACAAAGGATAATAAGAACAAAATCGATACGGATAGCAAAGAGCTTGCTTTCAATCGCAATAAGCCCGACACCGAAAAGAAATCATGAGAAGCATCTTGCAGAGGCTAACCAAAGAAGCTTAGTGAAGTTTTGGTTACAAATACAAATTTGTTCATGATTTAAAATAAATTTTTCTTTAAGTCAAGGTTCTACTTGGGTATTGGATACCGACTTTGGTTATCATAAATATAGATTTATGAAGGGACCAAGCAGGGTAAAAGCTAAACAAATATAAGTAATCCTATGTGGGAAATGTAGCAAAGGTTGCCATATTAGCCATAAAACTTATAGTTTAGCAATGCCTACGGCAAAATCTATTAAGTCAATAAGTTGTTATCAGATTCCAGCTTCTTGTTAAAAATATTATTTCCATTTTATTGTTGGACAATGAAATCTTTGGTATTATAATTAAGAACAATCGTTGTTCTATTTATAATAATAATGTTTCAGATAGAACCGAAAGATTACTTAATGGATTTTGTATACTTGACTTACGTGAAAAATTATTTTGTAAATTGAACAAACTAGTATAAGAAAAGGAGATGATCATTCAAAGAGTCAATGTATGTATTTGTTGAATACAAGTGTGAATTATTTGAAAGGTTCAAAGAATTCGTAAGTGAAACAAATTGGCAAAGTATTAAGATTCTTTGATTAGATCAAGGAATAAATACTTGTGCAATAAGTTTCTAGATCATCTCAAATGGTTTATCTCATAATGGACACCTCCGATACGTAATAATTGATTGATGTATCCGAAAGGAAAAATCATACCTTGTTGAACATGGTACGGTCCAAAATGATTTTACCGACATTCTAGTATCCTTATAGGATCATGTCCTAGAAATGGTCAGATATCTACGAAAAGGTAACCTCAAAATCCAAATTTCCAAGACTCCATAAAAGTTATGGATGGGAGGATTCCTAATCTTAAGTATGTTAAGATAAGGGGTTGTCCAACTTATGTGAAAAGGTTTCAAGGATAAGCTTGGGACAAGATTTGACATGTATGATTTGTGGGACATCCTAAAGTAAGTTTAGGGTATATGTTCTATAATTCTACTTAGCAAAAGGTGTTTGTTACGAAAAACACGCGCCTTTCTAAGATAAAGGTGTTTATCATTAAAAGGGCTAGTGGGGAGGATAATAGATCTTGAAAAGTTCAAGAACCACAAAACACTATAAGTCAAATAAGAGGAACTCAGTAGATAGACCTATTGTACCACAAATCAATCGTAAGTCCGAATAATACCAAGATACCTAGGAGGTATGGATTCATCATGGATGATGATGATGAGGTACGATCATAGAAGATAATGATCCGATTACATACGATGAGGTAAGTGTTGTGTATACTCGTGAGAAATGGATTGAAGCAAGTTTCTCAAATATGGAAAATTCGTTTTGATGAGGCAATCAAAAGAGTTTGATTTTATCAAAAATAAGAATGAACCTAGTGTGTACAAAAGGGTCAATTAGGAGCATCGTGACATTTCTAGTATTATATGTTGATATACTACTTGATAAGGAATGACATACTAATGCTACAATCAAGAATGATAAAGTTGTCTAAACATTCCTCCATGAATGGTTTGGGAAGAGTATCTTAATTGGGGATAAAATCTATATAGATAGATCTGAAGAGGATGCTCGACTTAACCCAAGGAACGATATTCATTTGATGCTAAAGTCGCTTAGCATGGCAAACTCAAGAGATGTCTCATGTCGATGAGCTATGGAGTGTATCTCTTAATAGTCCCCACAGACTCTCGAAAAGAGAGGTCGCATGAGTGACAATCATGTATGCAATGAAATGTACGAGACCTGATGTCGATCACCATATTATTCGAGAAGATCACTATGAGTCGCTGAAAAATATCTTAAAGTGCTTAACCCAAGACTAAGGATGTGATCATATTCATGGTGGGTCTAAATTAAAACTAGAGGGCTTAACAGACTCAAGTTTTTCGAGACGTACTCAAGATGACGTAAAAAATCCACTTTAAGGTAAAGCGTTATCTTGAATAAAGGGTGCGTTGAATTGAAAGGTTCCAAACAAAGAAAAGAGTTGTTGGTTTAGTGATAAAGACAAAGTAAATAGCTATAAATGAAGTCGCAAGTTGATTGTTTGGATTAAAAGTTCTTTACGTAACTAGAATAGTTCCTAAGTCTCATCTTGGATCTAAACATGTGTCAGGGCACTTTCATTTGATTATAAGAATCATTGAAAGATTGAAAATCACTATAGAGATAGTGGACTCTCATGAACAACATTACATATCCATTAACTAAAGCTTATCCAACAAAGCAGGATAATCGCCACTTGAGACGAAGAGTATAAGATACAATGGCGATCGGGCTTTAAGTGCAAGTGGGAGATTGAAAGTAATATGCACACAAGCCAATCATGTTTGATGATAAAGCATATACTTTGAATAATCTTATTCATTTATTAATAAAAAGTATTAATTTATTAAGGGCTTTTAATTATCTACATGATGTCGTTTTATAATATGTGATAAATCCATAGTTTTAAGCAATGCTTTTAGAATAATGATGATGATCATTCTAATGAGATCTAAATTCTTAAAAGCTTAAAACTAAAATAGTTCCCAATCATTGATTACTAAATCGGGGATTAGTGAATCCGGATAGATTGGTACATACGCTGTTTTGCTTTCATCGGATGAGGATGATCGATCTCATGATCATTTGTGTGGAGACACTAAAGCAAGTATGTAGGTGCTTATTAGAGAATAAGTTCATCGAACGCGGGCTCGCTAAGGAATACCTAATGGAGTTTTACTCATCATCAATAGAATTCTCAGTAGTGATAGTAGACAAGTAATCCTTGGACTTGAGATCATCATAGTATCTTGTGTATGATGAGTTATACTTTGACTTATTCCTTAAGACCCTTAGGGTATATCAAAGGGTATGCTTGGGTATAATAAGTTGTACATGGAGATAATGTATGATCAATAAAAAATCTACCACTTCTATTAAAAGAAGAGAAATGTCATATGTGATTCGATAAATGACAACCCAAAGAGTCCTCGGGTTAAGGCGTAATGAAATTAGAAAGGAGTTTCTAATTTGTATTATTTGAGTCAGGTATTTAAGAGTCGAAATACATATAATTAAATAAAATAAGACTTGACAAGAATTCCATGCCTTATATTTAATCGGGACATCAGATGGTGGAAGGATTGAATTGTACTTTAACTATTTACTCAAAGGTTCTTTTATGATTAATGTTGAAATCTATATTATCCGAAAAGTCGTTGATCGCTAGGAGGCTTATCCCTATCAGAGAATAAATATTATTTATTTAAATAAATTAATTGTTTAATTTATTTATTTAAATAAGATTAGAATTGTTCTAATTGATTTATTCACAACCGGTTTAATATGGAGAACCTAAAGGGTCACACCATAAAAGGAAGAATAATTATTTAAGAAGTTAATGGCATAATCGTAATAATATGTTAAGTATATTTAATTTAATCTATGGTGAATGAATAAATTAAATAGCTTAATATTTATTATTTAATATTTTAGAAATATTAAATATAAATTAATAAGAGGAGTCTTATTAATATTATTACAATTATTATTATTATTTTAATTTCTAAAAGAGTTTAGAAATTAATTTAATATAAGTACTCTCATTAATTCCTAATAGATTAGGAGGAAAATTAGTTAAAGGAGTTTAATTAATTATCCCTAATAAGATTAGGGAGCCCATTTAATTAAAAGAGTTTAATTAAATAATACCTTATTTTAATAGGGTTACTTGATATCTTTATAAGAGGAGTCTTATATCGATATTAAGATACGACATATAATTCCAATTTGTTGGAGAGACGTTCTTTCTATGAGATAGAAAACTAGGGTTTGAGCCAAATACCCATCTTCAATTCCTTTTCTTCCTCGGTGGATCACCTCTGAGGCCAAACACTTGGGTGGCTAACGCCGATCAAAGGAAGGAACCAAACCCGGTGGATTCAAGTTGAACGCGAAAAGGATTTGAGGTGAACTTGCACTGAGGAAGCTCGATCTTCAAGGTATGATTTTATTCTTTATCTTTTCGCTTAATTAATAATTGTGCATAAAGGGTGATCCGGGTATATGGTTTGTAAAATTTTAAACTCGATTTTTTACACGCTTTCGCTTTTTATGCAATTTGATCAAGGCTTTCTTGAATATTACAAACCTAACAACCGAGACCACCGGAGTTTAAGGGAGAGCCAAAACCACTTCGGCGGAAGCAATGGATAAAGCAGATTACCAAGATATTTGATGTCTTGGGATGCTCCGAGGAGCAAAAGGTTCCTTCACGCCTTTTATGTTGCGCGGAGAGGCAGACATCTTGGTGGGAATCCAGTAAAACGTCTCAACCTCGATGTACTCAAGATATCTTGGGAGAAGTTCCAGAGTCGTTCAACGACAAATACTTTCCCGAAAGTATTCGCCATACATGAAGGAGGTGGAGTTTATCAAGTTGGAACAAAACAATATGACCGTGTCGCAATACGAGGCAAATTTGGAGTTATCATGGTTCATGCGTCCCACTTGGTGGATAATGAAGAGAGAATGGCGCTGAATGTTTTTAAGAGGTTTGAAGTCGAGATACGCCAACATCTTATTTCTTATAAACCGTGTTTGTATTCAGATGTTATAAATAGGGCTCGCTTAGTGGAGCGCGATAACGAAGTCAACGAACTAAAAGAGAGCAAATTTTAAAAAATTATAATACCGGTGAGTAGTCATCGGCGGTGACAACAAGCGTGAGGGAATCAACATGCGAGATATGGTAACCACTTCGTGGTAATCATGGTCAAAACAATAAGAATGGACATTTCAAGAAAAGAGATTCAACAATGATGGAAAGACGTCAAGACCAAAGACCGTTGTTAAGAAGGAGAAAGACCACCAATCATATATGCTTCAAATGCGGAGGAGAGGACACATCATCAAATCTGCGCCATGCCGTCCAAAGCATGTTATAATTGTGGAAGAGAAGGTCACTTAGCTCAATTTTGTCTTTTTACCAAGACAAATTCACTAGGATGGAGGCACCAAAGCCCGGTCCCGTAAAAAAGTCAAACCCAGTGGTCTGAGGGAGAGCGTTTGTTGTGACCTCCCGGAGAGCAAGGAACCCGAATGAGGTCATCACGGGTAAGCTTATCATAAACTCTAATGAAGTCTATACTTTATTTGATACCTAGGATTCTACCCATTCTTTTATTTCTCCTACTTTACGCCATCGATTAAATTTGACTCGGAGAAATTAGACTTTGACTTATCTCGTGGAAACTCCGTTGGAGAAACCTTCATTACATCCAATCGCTTATAAGTCTTGTTTGGTTCAAATCGCACCTTCACATTACCTCGTCGATCTTATTTCATTAAAAATACTTGATTTGACGTGATTCTAGGGATTGATTGGTTAACTACTTATCATGCAAAAAATTGATTGTTTTCGTAAGGTTGTTAGCTTTCATATTCCTAACCAACCTATTATGCTAATTCAAGCGACCAAACCATTAAAATCAATCACGGTCCATCTCAAGCCATAAAGCTATTCGCTTATTGAAAAACGGATGTCAAGCTTTCTTAGCTCATGTCACGATTTAAACAAAAATACGCCGGGTTTTGAACGATATTTCTATTGTTAATAAATTTCCGACGATTCCCTCAAGAACTTCCGCCTACCCCAGAGCGTGAAATTGAATTTTGTATCGACCTTGAACCCCGTGACAAAACCTATTTCCAAAGCCCCATATCGAATGGCTCTATTGAACTTCGTGAGTTAAAGACCCAACCGCAGGAATTGTTAGACATCGGCTTTATTCGTCCCTAGTACTTCTCCTTGGGGTGCTCCTGCTCTATTCGTGAAGAAGAAAGATGGGAGTATGCGACTTTGTATTGATTATCGGAGTTGAATCATGTCACCATCAAAATAGGTATCCATTGCCACGTATTGATGACCGTTTGACCAAATTGCAAGGAGCCAAATTCTTTTCAAAGATCGATCTTCGCTCCGGATATCACCAATTGAAGATTAGAAATCACCGACATTCCAAAGATGGCTTTCGTAACTCCTAGATGGGCATTATGAATTCCTAGTCATGTCCTTTGGATTGACTAATGCTCCGCCGCCTTCATAGATATGATGAACCGAGTATTCAAGGAATATTTAGATCACTTTGTGGTCGTCTTTATTGATGACATCCTTATTTATTCCAAAAGCCGTGAAGATCATGAAGCAACACTTGAGGTCGACACTCCAAAAGCTTCGTGAATATAAGCTTTATGCCAAGTTGAAGAAATGCAACTTCGGCAAGAAGTAGCATTCCTTGGGCACGTGGTATCAAGTCATGGAATATCTGTTGACCCAAAGAAAGATCGAAGCTATTCAAAGTCGGGAACAACCTAAATCGATGGATCAAGTACGTAGCTTTCTCGGTTTAAATTGGTTATTATCGGAGATTCGTGGAAGGATTTTCTCGAATCGCTACTCCATCGACTCTGTGACTCGGAAAGATACAAAGTTCATTGGAGCGAAGAATGTGAGAAGAGTTTTCAAGAACTCAAGAGGAGACTTATTTCAAAGACTGCTACGACAATACCATCCTGCTCGGAGGGATTTGTCATCTACAGTGATGCTTCTAGCAAAGGGTTGGGATGTGTTCTTATGCAACATGGAAAAGTTATAGCTTTATGCCTCATGACAACTCAAAGAATATGAGAGGAATTATCCTACTTATGATCTAGAGTTGGCAAATTTGTTGTTTTGCACTTAAAATTTGGAGGCATTACTTGTGCAAATGTTCTTATGATTTGACGTATGAAGAGGTTCTGCTCAAATTTTGGATAAGAAAGAACATATTCTACGCTCCAAGGTTATACCTCTCAGTCAAAGTTTTGGGAGGAACCACGATGTTGAGGAAATGACTTGGGAGTTAGAATCAAATGAAATCAAGGTATCCTTACCTCTTCGACATACCAGTATCGTACCACTAATTTCGAGGGCGAAATTTCATAAGAAGGGGAGGTTGTAAGACCCCAACTTTTATAAATAAAGATGAATTTTTCTATAAATATTATTTTGAATATTATGGAATAAATTTGATATAATGTTATAGTTGTGGGTAATATTTATAAATTTTGCAAAGTAAGTAAGTTGTTATAAAATATTCGTTTGGTGAGGAATATTCTTTTTGTCGGGGAATATTCGTGCGACGACTCAATCATTAATGGACCCCTATTAACTAAGTATTGTCGTAGTTAGAAAACGACAAAATTATCTTTCTATAAAAATAACAAAGAAAGGTGTTACCGTTAAAAGCGTTGAACTACCCGTAGTAAAAAAATGCAAATGTCTACGGCGTGAGTTGTATAAGAAGCACACGATATTGATTATTGATGCTTACGTGAGAAGTCACTCACCATGCTTAATTATTCTACAAGAATTATTGCATCATATCTCTTATATTATTGATTCAATTATTGTCACAAGATCATCATCAGATAATATGTTATAGTATTAAATCAATAATTGAGACGACATGTTATAAATGATTAATAATTGTTGAAAGATTAAATATGTGTTGATTAAAAATAAAATGATTTGTAGTAATATTTATTCAATCCTTGATGTATATAAAGAGTCTGTTATGAGACATTTGTGGTAAGTTTGAGTATTTTATGGGGGTATATGTCATCATCTAAGAGTCTCTTCGTCGATAGTAATTACCTTCGCCAATAGTAATTACCTTTGTGAATAAGTAATTACCTTCGTCGATAGTAATTACCTTTACCAGACGTCGAAACCACTTGTCGTTTCACATTATAAAGCGCCGAACCACTTGTCGTTTCACATTACACAGCATCAAACCACTTTTCTTTTCACATCACCATTCGCTGCTAGCCACTGCCTTTTCATACGGCAAGTAGTGCTTGTTTAGAAATCATCTATAAATAGAGCCTAGTCTTCATTATTTTTCACGAATTCATTCAAGCTATAGAGAGAAAGTATAGAGAGAATAAGAGAGAAAGAATAAGAGTATTTTGTTACTACACTATCTGCGGTATTCAATCTCCTACTAAAAGTAAGGGGTGTTATTCTTTCTTATTCACGAAGAGAACTGTTGTTATTCCATCGCTTATTAT
The DNA here is from genome assembly GCA_020205615.1 of Panax quinquefolius. Lineage (NCBI taxonomy): Eukaryota > Viridiplantae > Streptophyta > Magnoliopsida > Apiales > Araliaceae > Panax > Panax quinquefolius. Next base: position 2,798,691 of record CM035169.1, on the reverse strand, counting down.
TACATTTGGAATAACTCAGATACGTGGTTTACCCTATACTTGGTGACATTCTTCTATTATTCTATCGGAACATCCATGCGTGTGTTTTACACCCGGACCGGTTCCGCCTTTTTATTATTATTCTATTGGAACATCATATCCGTGTGTTTTACAATCAACCTAATTCCGCCTTTATTATTATTCTATTGGAACATCATGTCATGTGTGTTTTACACCGGACTGGTTCCGCTCTTTATTATTATTATTCGCATTGGAACATCCGTCATGCGTGTTTCTGGGACCGGGTTCCATTCTTTATTATTCTATTGGAATATCCCGTGCGTGCGCTTTTACGCCGGACCGGTTCCGATTATTTATTATTCTGTTGGAATAACTCCGCCTGCGTGTGGTCTATCGCATGCGTGGTGATTTCTTTTGTTATTCCATTCTTTATTATACCCAAATGGTTAAAACTTTGACTTCTATACTCCATGAAATTAGTGGAATATCCTCGATATTTGGCTTCATCCAAAGATCCTTTCATGGAAATATTCTTCTCAAAGATTCTTGAATTTTACTCTACAAAGCGATGTCACGTTGATAGTTTGGATGTTATTGGTTCCTAGATAAATTAATTCTTGAACTTGTTTTATTGAATTCTTATATCATTGTCATCATCCTCATGTTTATATTTTTTTTAAAGTCATCTCGTGGCTGTAGAGAAGCGTGGATGGACTTGGTATGATTATTACGATGAGGATTATTGATTATAATCACGACCGATGATGTTACAAATGATGTGGTAAAAATCCTCGATTGGCGTAGTGCGTTGATGGACAATTGTTGGCGTGATCATGACCATTAATGAATACACAAATATTCTTGGCCGTAGTCGTGAATAATTGTGATCGTGATACTAAAGAATATTCTCGGCCGTAGTAGTGCGAGGGTGATTCGATGATGTGGAATATTTATTAAAGTTGAGTCTCAAATTTATAACAAATATGAAAAACCTTTAAAATCATAAAAATAGTAGATTTTATTTTCTACTGACTTTTTTAATGGATTCTTTGGTTCACCGTAGTTAAACTTGATGTTCATTATATTTTATCGGTTAACATCATTGTGAAATTTAATGATAATTTATTCTGCATTATCTTAGTCATAATATTTCTTCTTGGTAGTTGAAATTTCACCCTTTCTTTCATTTTATTTCTTGAAATGAGAATATAAATTTGGACGAGTCGGGGAACGGAGTAATGGTCCCGTAGGATAAGATTAGTAGTCTTCACTATTCGTGAAATAGTGTGATAATAATTGTAATGAGGACTCCTTTTGAGTTTGTATGATCTCTAATGAGACAATATTGTATTCAAACTCATGCTTTATGTCGTATCATATACCGACGCTTATATTAGTAAGTTGATTTAAATTACACTATATATCTGACTACCCAAGATGGGTGATGTATACCTATTTTTGGGGGGCGTCACAGTTATGTATAGTTTGAAATGTTGAATGGATAAAGAATGTTTATTCTGAAATGAGAATAAATATGATTCTAGTATAAAGAAGAATTGTAAAGGTTGCGATTCAGGGAATGAATAAATGGAAATAAAAAAAAAATATTCCGCATTTTTAGCTATTTTAACATTAAATAATGTTTTAAAGCAATAACAAGGTAGTATTAACACACAAGATCGGGAAGGGAAATGGTCCCGATTTTGGGGTTGTTACAGCTTAACTGTGTAATACACATCTGTGTATATACATACATATATATATATATATATATGGAGATCGATCCATAGTAAACATTGTAAAAAAAGAGTCTAGCCTTACAATACATAGCAACCCTCCGTCCGAAAATAGAACGATTTTATAGACTCTGTCCGCAGTTTAGTTTTCAGTATTTCAAAGTGTTGATACTGTACCACGTTGATTAAATCATAGATGTCTTCAAACGACATAGTTTTAATTAAAGTGCAAAATACTGAAAATTAAATCGCGGACAGAATATCTATAAAATCGCTCTATCTTCGTGATTTTAGGGTCATAATGTATGTGTTAATAAAGCCAACTTTTTTTTACAACGTTTCATATGAATCGCTTACTTTTATATATATATATATATATATATATATATATATATATATATATATATATATACACACCCACTTGAAACCCAACCAGCAGTATACAAACCTGATACGGACGCCAAGCGAGTCAGATATACTCCTTCTGTCCCATAAAAGGGAATATATAGTTTCATTTAATAATAATTTGTAAACTTATTTAATTTTGAACAATGCAATAATTATTAATTATTGTAAATTATTTAAAATTAATATTAAATAAAATTGTTATTTTACAAATTAAAAGAAGTTTTAGAATTTAATGAATCAATTAATACTCCTGTCAATCCAACCAACCAGTAAAATATGTGAGTAGTACTTCCAATTTGATATGAGAATTTATTCCTCAAATTTAACTATTCATAAATTTAAAGTTTTTAAATATTATCCTTTAATAATACCCTATTATGTTATACCATTCAAATGAGTATATATTATAAAAACAAAATTACATGTACAGAAGGGTCGATATCAAAACTTAAATGCTTCTTTTGTCTGTAATGTATTTTCATATTTCTTGTTATTCTATTAATAAGTATAGCCGCGTTGCGTTGCGTTATTTATTAGATTTAGGCTGCAAATAAGATGGTGGCTGGCTGGCTGGCTGGCTGATCAGCTCATCCCATTCAGCTTAAATGGTCCCTTTGGGCTCACACGTGAACTCAATACTCTTATTTCCACGTGGCTCAACATGACTGGTAGAAGGACTGGCGATAGATAGATTGATAGATGGATAGATGGATTCATATATACTACTATGTCATAATATTTCTAACACAAATGGTCTTTTTCCATCGCAAATGCTACATTATACAGTTGTAAAAAATAACAATTATTGATAGGAAAATATATATATATATATATATATATATATATGTAATAATGCTAGAGACACAAATTATTTTATAAACATTTCTGAAATCTATTGATGTGATACCTACATCAAAGATATCATATGGAATCAAAAGCTACATTAAATAATTTGTTGATCGATAATACGGCGTGGATGTATCATCACCGTTTAGAAATAAATAATTTGTCTTTTAAGACCACTCATATATATATATATATATATACACACTAACACTACACGAACTATGTTTTCGTCTAACAAAACAAAAGGATCTTATAACAATAGGACCGCTATTTCTATTATTCCCTAAAATGCTGGCTATCCAGACCTTGTAAATAAATAAAATCAAGTTTGACAAAAACAAAGAATTACTACAACCTAAATCGTTATTTTCCGTGCACATGCATTTCTGTGCAAATGAATCACGGGATGGGACATTAACCTCCAATGCCAGAAAGCCAGGTTTTTGGAGAAATGTGGGAACAGCATGTCGGCGCTGATAAAGATGACATATGCAAAAATCCATCAATTAATAAAGAACAAGTTACAGGCTTCAACAGTGATGGCAAGGTTTTAGTGCTGAATGCATGAACAAGGAACCGAAGCTGGGCATTTTATTCAGTGTCCTTGGCTTAACAAACACAAAGGGGGCCAAAAAGCCTGTGGGTCGGATGAGGGGCTGGGGGTCCTCTCATCTCTTTCAGATCATGATAAGTCACTTTCCCCAACATTTTCTAGAACTAGCACTACCACTACCAGTCCATCTCCAATCTCCAGTAGTAATCCTAGAATTCCCAAACCTAGCTGGCTGGCTGGCTACTCATGGTCTTGACAGTGACCTCTTCAAGACTACGATCCACAAATGCATTGGTTTTTTCAATGCGGTTTAATCAATACTCTTAACTACCAACATAAACAAGAGACGCCTGCCTCCTGCCTTGCTGTTGTAGAACAAACAATTTTCCCTACATAGGAGTACGACTAGTGAAATATATTACACCGTTACAATTAGATGTTGCTGCAAGAACAAAAGTATATTAGTTTTTATGAACATTGTACCCAAAATAACCTCTTGTACCATAAAAGATGTTTCATTTTAACCAACTGCTTTTCAAGAGGATTGGCAAATAGGGCATTCAAGTTTGATTGAAAAAGCAAACAATCATATCAAAGCAGTGGTAGACCATAATGTGTGCTTTGCTATCTGTCTGCTCCTGTGCAGCAGCAGGTTTAGAACGAATTTATCCTCCCTCTCAGGATCACTTCTGCTTTCCTGACCTGTTTTTACAGGTCCTACAATGAATACCTATAAAAGATAAATGCACTGGAATCACTATTGCTGGAGAAGAAGCAACCAATAGTCCATGGAATTGCGTCTAGTGGCATGCATACTAAGATTCGGTACTTCAATTCATATGTTATGTGGACAGGTGCTCTGAGCCCAAGGATTCTTTAGTCCAAATGCAAAAGCCCAAAGGCGAGGTCCATACCTTCAACCTTTGCAAAACCATACTGGTCGGGCAATCCCTAAATATTGGCCTTACAATTCATAAAGACCCAATAATATAGGACAGGGTCATTGGTGGGACAAGAATTGTATGATAACCTTTCTTACCCAAAGGAGACCACCAATATACATGAGACGTACTAATTGCATGCACATGGATTCATAGGTAACCTATTACCAAAGATTCAATGATGGATTTTCTTTTTATAAACTAACCTTGTCGGGTGGCCCCTTTGCTCCTCCAATTAGAATTTCAGCACTGCAGTGCAATCGAAGTCATAGTTTAGAATCTTTTTCTCTTTTTAGATAAACGTAGTTTAGAATCTTTAAATTATAGAATGAGAGAGAGAGAGAGAGAGAGATTCCTTGATTGACAGGATTGAGGACCCCTTTCTACCGATGACATATCCCATACTTCCAGGAGGAATATTAAGCACCGATAGGATTTCCTCTTCCGGAGCATTCCCTTCTGCAATGAGGTTAGCTGCAAGAATAATCAAACCTTAGCATTACCCTAGCCCCAAAGAGTTTCTTAACAATTGCTTAATTAAAAAATTGCAGGACACGAATTTATGTTCATGAAATCATGCCAGTTGCTTTTATGAAAGCACATAAACAACGGATGTATACGTCAATCAGGGTATACCATGTACGGACCTTCTATTCTCGTTGCATCCCAGATAAGGTATCTATGAAATGTATATGGTTTTGATCCTCCATGATTAAAGGCTATACTATTTCTAAAGTCAGGTTCTAATTAAATTACACTTGGAGTCTTATGACTTATCCAATATCTCTTAGGGACTGTTATTTCCGCGAGTAAAGCTGTTAATTAATTACACAAGGGGTCCTCACACATGTAAGAGGAAACCTTGTGAACTAACTAATTTACTCATGGACATAATAATTCCCCATCTCTTTGATAGTTTCAGAATGCATATAATCACCTCCCTCGCCTCCTACTCCTATATTATGCACTATAATTCATTGAGAGGTTTATGCCATTCTAGCTTTGGAGCTTCTAAAAAGGGATAAATCACTTTTTGGTCACTATACTAGGGTCCGGTTTTCATTGTGGTTACCGAAACTTTTTTTATTACAATCGAATAACTCAAATATTACAAAATGGTTATTAATTTTAATTTCCGTCCAAAAACCAGACGAAAATGCTTAGTAAACTAACAGAATATAAGTGGCACTGAGGTGGCACGTAGGGTCCACTCCCACGTGGATCCCTAGTCAAGATAATACACTTTTTAGTTCTTTGTCTTTGGTCCCATTTTCATTTGTATTCTTAAAACTTTTTTTTTTTACAATCGAATAACCTGTACTCTCAAAAATTATAAAATGGTCATTACTTAAAAATTATTATTATTTAAAAATTATTATTATTTAGAAATTATTATTATTTAAAAATGTTGAAAGTCAATGTTGAAATTATTATTATTTAAAAATTATTATTATTTTTATTATTATTATTTCAAAATTATTATTATTACTATTATTATTATTATTTTGAAATTATTATTATTTAAAGATAATAAATTTTACTACTCCACTTTGTTTAAAGGGATAATACACTTTTTAGTTCTTGTATTAGGGTCCAAATATAATTAATTTTACAAAATCAAAATTTTTATAAAATTAATTATTATTATTTAAAAATTATTATTATTATTATTTTGAAATTATTATTAATACTATTATTATTATTATTAAAATTGTTATTATTATTTTAAAATTATTGTTATACAAAGACTATTAATTTTATCTCAAGTTCTACATATTATTAAAATTATTATTATTAATAGTATTTTATTATTATTATTTTAAAATTATTATTATTAATAGTATTTTATTATTTTAAAAAGAAAAAACCCCCTTTCTTTTCTTGATTATGATGAATCTGATCAACTCTTTTTTTTTTTAATCAGAGTTGCCGGAGAATCCAACAACAATTGCCTGCCACCAAGAGCGCAAGTGTCTAATAATAATAATAATAATTTCAAAATAATAATAATAAAAATATTAATAATTTCAAAATAATAATAATAGTAATAATAATATTATTGACAATAATGATAGGATAATTTCAAAATACATGCAATACGTACTACATGTACATAAATTTTTTTAGTGCTAATTAAATAAATCAAATAAACTTATTAAATAATACATACATGACCATAACTATCAAATCATCAAGGCAGGAAAGAGCTTGTGACTCATGACAGTCATGGAAGTATAACAGTAAGGAAATGAATTCGAAGTATCCAAATAACCAGTCATGCAAGGATAATGAATTGAAATTGAACAAGATGAAAGAAAAATAACAATAAAGGAAATGATACAAGGAAATAGGAAAATTGATATTTCATTTAATTCCTCCTTTCCCTCTGCAGATTACAAGGATATATATATATATATATATAATATTCTAACAAGCCACACATATCCTATTTGAACATAAACCTCACAATTGAAGTAAATTGAGCCCATGCCACTACTAACTAGTAACTATTGTGACATGGTGCTCATCCTGCTACATTTGGGAAAGCAGATATGACGCAGGAATTTTTCAAGAAAATCATCCAAGGTCAAACATCATTCATCTGAATTTTTTGGCTACTGACAAGATTTCCTGTCCATGCACTTTTTTTAGAGAAATATGCTCGAAAATGGAACGTGATACTACGCCTCCTTTATACTACCAAATTACATTAGATTGACTTCTTCGTTATGTGAAAAAGCATTTTGTATAGGAATAGATGGAAACCTGGCTTACCATTAAGGAGCCAGAGCATTTCGCTGTACAAATATATGTAAACATGTAATGAGTCATTATAATCAACTATACAACCCTTCTTAAATACCTATGTTTGTATTAATCTAATTATATCTTTATACGTAGTTTATTAGGTTACTTAATTTAAATCAAGTTAAAGCTTTTTGCATACCTATCCAAATTTGAGTATATACCTACTGATACAAATTTTTAACATCAAATTCAAAATAGATCACTTATATATCATTTCCGTGACAGTAATTTTTTATTACGAAATATACTCGCTCTGTTTGGAAATATTTTCATTTTCTTTTTCATAATTTTTTTCCCCGGGCCCAGAGAAAGGGGGTATTAATCAATTCTTAATAAATACATTGACTAAGACTACAAATAGCAACAGAGAGAATTGATATTTTCACAAGACACGTGAGACTCAGTGAACCCCACTTACTATTCATGTGAGAAGGAGTTTGTGCAACTATCAAATTTACTCGTAGAAATATCAATTCACATAGCAATAATTGTCATATTGAATTCAACATTACTATTCAATATAATTACCATAAAAACACTTTCACTAGTAAATTGATACTGTTGTTCAAGCAAGAAATGAATAATGTAATTGTAGATTCAAACAGCATGCTTAGACATAGTTTATAGTGCTCCTACCTATAAAATCTGCCTGCAATTAGGCTAATTTACATGAGCAGATACTCAACAGCATCAGTTTTGGTCAATGGTCACCCTTATACGATTTCTTGCTCTTTAGCACTAGGGAGTTTGGCTAAATTGGATATTTATAATGTCTCTGTATGTGGTCTAATCCCCCATCAAATACCAGAGGTATTTGAACCAATTTTGGGTTCATATAATTTATAAAGAAGCACCTTACAATTCGTCGTGACGTTCTCCATTCAGCAAAGGAGTTTCTGGTTGAATTTCATGAAGATATCTTGCGGCTAGTAACGCATGAAGTGCAGCACCAAAAGGTAATGCATCTTCATTGATTTGAAAATGGGGAGAGTGCGGTGATGCAAGCTTTCCTTTTGTTTCATTTTTCATTCCAAGGAAATAAAAGTAACCTGGTATCTCCTCTTGGTAAAATGCAAAATCCTCGGAACCCATCAATGGTTGCATGTCTTTAACATTAGAAATGCCGAGCAAATCTCCTGCAACATTTTGAAAGTACTGGTGCAAGGATTTATCGTTTACAGTAGGAGGGAAAAAGGGTTTCTTATTTGCTAGGAAATCAACAGTTGCATTACACCTTTGTACAGCTGCTTGTCCTACAATAACCTGTCAATGAAGAGAATCAACTTCCATGCATGCATTAATAGAAAAATGAGTAATAGACTAGAATGTGTTACCAAAAATATGTGGATCATCACAATATCAAATAGATTAAAATTCTGCCAAAAATTATAGAGATCAAAAAGCTGCTTCTTTTTAATCACAATTGAGACTGCATCACATGAATATTACCTCCTCAATTCGCTGCCTGAGTTGCATAAATGTTTCTTTTGAGAAGGATCGAAATGTGCCACCAATGGAAACAGAATCTGGAATAACATTGAACGCACCCCCTCCTTGGAATTTTGCAACTGTAACTACCTATAAGCACACAGTATATGTTAAATGGACCGTAGGAATATTAATGAAACTAAAACAGATTATTCATTTATGAGAAGTCGAACTGTAGTATCTAGTGTACTGGTAGACGGAACTGTCTATCATGCAAATTGCAATGTTCTTGGAGGACAGGAAACTAGCCCCATTACATTTATCACCCTTTAAAGAGGCACACTAAGTATGTAAGTCTACACTTTAAAACTAGATATTTCATTAAGGAGAACTATCTTAAACTTTCTTACTCCCGAAATGAGAATCCACTTTCAAAATCAATGTACCAAATTTCATTATATTTAAGTAAGTTGTGATTTCAGACTTTCTAGCCACCAATGATGTAGCTCAAAGTTTTCTAAATAACTTTGACTTTTAAAAGTGGACGCTCATTTTGAGATGGAGGAAGTAGTTAAAACCTTCGCAGCAGCGACTTCCATGAGCATACCTAAGCCTATTGATGAGGATCCAAAATCTTTTGCTTTAATGGATCCTATTTGCTTACCTATCTCTCATCCTCCTACAATTGATAATATTAATTCCTATGTAGTACCATGAAGAACTAATATTTCTCTGTTCAGAGTTCATGTACTTTCAAATGTGAAGTTTCCATAATGATGAAAGATATGCTAACAAAATGAAATATTTGGTTTGCAGTTCGTTCCGAAGGGCTTTTGTTTGTGAGTTTTATTTTCAGGATGAGGAAAGGGATGGGAAGGGAAAGTTAGAGCCTGCCTTCCAAAACATGGAAGGAAAGTTCCACCCTTCCTTCCCCCACAAAAAATAAAAAATAAAATCAAAACAGCCTGTTAATATTGTGTTGATTCTTGCAATGTTTTTCATTTTATTTTATTTGCAAGTAAATGCCCTATTCAGTATTTAAATGACCTTCACATACAAAATACAATTTTTTTTGTCATGCTAAGTATATCTCTCTGCATATTGCAAACTTCCCAAAGTAAACAGGCCAATATGTAGTTGATTTCTCAAAAATTTATTGCCACATCCCAAACTATATACCGAGTGCCACAGCATAAGGCACCGACTCCTCTGCCATCGGATTGATAAACCATCAAATAGTGTATTTTCCAACACACCTCCATCACCCACACAACTATTCCTTGTATGAAACCCAAATAAGGGATTTGATTATCCTAGCAAGAGTTACTAATAAAGAAATGAAACTAAAAAACGGACAGAAAGAGTGATAACCTAGCAAGATTTCTAACTTTTGACAACAAAAAAATAAGAGACGTTATACATAAAAGAGAGAGTTGGAAACAAAATATACCTGAGAGTCAAGAGGATCTGCTTCTCGTGAAACAAGATGCTGTAAACTGACAATTACATTTGAAGCTGCTAATATCGGGTCTATTGAGTGTTGAGGAATAGCAGCATGACCCCCCTTCCCACTTATTACAGCTTCAAAAAAACCGCTCCCAGCCAAAAGAGAACCAGGCCTGGAGGACACTTTAGCTATTGGTAATTCATGTGAAACATGCAGACCAAAAATGGCTTTGACATTCTGTAGAATTCCTGCATCTACCATTTTCTTTGCCCCTCCACCTCCTTCCTCCGCAGGCTGGAAAACAAGAACAACCGTTCCCTGTCGAAACCAATCAAATGAGATAACTCAATTAACAATAAAAAGAATACGGAATAGGGGATTTCAGAATGCACACATACACAGGGCACTGCAGTTATTAAATCAATTTTCTGGAGTTAAGAGTAAAAAATAAGGCTTACAAGGCTGTCACAGGTCTCGAACCTACACCTAGCGTAAAAGGAAGCCTAAAAATTAGGTTGTAGATTGTAATGATAAGCATACACGTACAATTTTCTTAAGGAGGTAGAAAAATAATTTAATAAGCGACGATGTCTTGTCACATCGGTACTCTTGTTGACATCAGATTAACTTCTAAATAAACGGAAATTCTTAAAACTGCTACGATCTTATTAAAATACTAGGGATAGAATAGTAAAATGAAAGAGATATATTCAATGATATCCAGTTGCTTCTAAATCCAACCATTTTAAAAGGGATCTGAAAATGGTATACTTATCATCTCAAATCCATCCAAACCTAATATCACTCTAAATCCATAACCTTCAAACAACAGAAATCTCACCTTAAAATTTAAATTTCATTCCATTGTTCTTATTTAGGCAGCCAGAAAAATGATTTTCCACACCAAATCATAAGTTCCTTCATTCAAAAGATGTTAGAGTTCATAATTCACCAGCCACTAAGATGGTCTAGTGTCTCTTTCATATCACTTCCTGACATAAAATAAAAAAATAAGGTATCTAAGTCAAGGTTTTCTCACCACGAGATATATAACTATTATTACTGTATCACTCCATCTGAAGTGTGCATTTCTCAATACCAAGGATCTTCCAGAGGCCATGCATGCATGATGCAACATAGAAACTAAATTATACGAAACTCGCTTTCTCAGATCTCCATCCATGGGAACCCATTCCCTTTTATCTAAGAAAATTTCTACATAAATACTTCACTTTTGTGGCCTACACATTCTTAGAAGTCACCAAATTTGTGAATAGCCAACCACCTTTCAACCTCCAGTTTGTTACCGATTTATAGTTTCGGATAGACTTTGAATAGAATTGAAGGAGGAATAGAGACAGAAAGATAGATTTGGGAAGAAGTTTTAATTCATTTTCATTGATAATCCATCTCAGTACAAAATCAAGCATCTTATAAGCATAACTAATACCTTGCATAGCAAATAAATCCTAACATTTCATTCTATTTCTCATCTTAGCCATTCATTTTTTTACTAAGTATTTTAATACTAATCTATCTAATGCACCTTTTAGCTGCATTAAGGTCAAGGTGCGTAACACTACTCCGCTCTCCAAAAACTACCTTGTCCTAAAGGTGGGAATCTTGTTGCCCTTGTGAAATAATAGTCCAAATGTTGCATGCAATGGTAAGGTACCAAGCAATAAAAGCGAACAGGCTAATCAAAAACATGATCTCCAATGATGTCTACATCATATGCTATCACCATCCTACCAATAAATGATCCAGGTTTTACAAATTGATAGTAATGTATACATGTATGTATTGATGTTAATTCATCCTCGGACTTGTGCTTCTTTGCTTCCTGAACCACCTGCTTTAGAACTTCAAGAGATGCACACGTAGAAATTGCACAAAAATTATTTCCTTGCTGCATTTTAAAATAGTCAACACCCAAGCCTTCTCTACCCATGAGCTCTTAATAAACCAATATGAGAAACAATTTTCCACAACATACCAAGCTGTAAAATCTGCTTGATTTCCATCTATGGCATGGTATACAAGTTGTCCATTAGCCAAAAAAATTTCCTTCTCAAGAGCAAGTGCATAGGTTGCTTCAACTAAGCTTCCACAAATAATGAAAATGTGACTTGTATGTTGATGCACAAGATTAGATAGAGCAGGGCCCAAAAAATGGATAGAAGGAGTATCGTTGCAACACATGTGATGATAATAAGCCGCCCTTCAAAAACCACCTTGTCCTCAAGGTGGCGCTGAAAGTTGTCTATGTTAACCCACTTGCTTCTATGCAATGCAGGGGTTTTGTTTCCAAGATTGGTTAGCAACATTCCCCCTGGATCAAAACTAAATCCTGGAATTGTACACATTGGTGTCTCACCATTGCTAGCTTCACTATACTCTCCTTGCTGTTCTTCAACATGTACCTTGAATAGCCTAATAAATGGCCTAATTCTGATACGACCAACCACTCTGTCAACTACTAGAACACTTCCATCCCAACAATATAATTCCTTGACCTCTCCATTAGCACCACCGGATACTCCAACAGCTATTGTTCCTTTAATGATCTCCTTGTTTATATAATATCTCTTATAGAATGAAGTGATGCCAACAACGAAAAGATAAAGCATGCACCATGGATCCGAGTAAAACATTGTTACCTCTAAATTGTTGATCTTTGTCACTGCACCAACCTTGTGATCTGTGTATCCTTCCCCAACAATCATGGCTTCAATTTGTGTCAAGGTCCCAATTATGTGAACACAAATGCACCCCAAACGCTTCAATGCATTCTAAGATTTTTCTTCTAAGGAACTACACTTTGAGACCAATCTCAAGATGCATAGTTCAATTATGTTCATATATAAACTGAAAGTTGGATGAAAAGGAGTATGTACAGATGAAAACGAAATCAGTCCATATGTAAAGTATATGTATTGATGAGATTACTTCTTGGTCATACATGACAACATTTTTTCACTTCATTCCCATCACCAATTATTTCATGATTTTTATATACGGCAACAAGTTGTTGGACAATAAAAGAATTCTTAATCCCAAATGTCTGGGCATAGGTTGCTTGGAAAGCTACATTAGTGCTACCCAATTTCAGCAATATTTCCTTCTCTTTTTGTGAATACAGCAAGGCTGCCCAACCACCAGTATTCAGAAAATATGGTTTCAATAATCGGCGTTGAAATTTAGTACTTCCAAGCTGACCAATATACACTTGAATGATTACTGCTCCACGCAGTCCAAGAAAACCTATTTGTGAACAGTTCAATTCTTTTTCGTTGATGCTTGTAATCCACCCGCAACGATGATATGCCACAAGAGTAATGTCAAAGAAGATCAGCCATAGTACATGAAGAATGAATCCACCTGCACCTGTTATCACCAGACTTTGTTTTAGACATTCTTTCCGCAACCTCTATTTTTACCTCATTAAATTTAGCACTCCACTGGTTTATTTTCCCATTCTTTTGAGTTTCCAAAAAAAAACTCTGTATCCTCAACGAATTGCCAAGCTATAAGGAATTGCATGCTCTGTATCACCCTTAAGTAGTTGTCAAGAATTGAATGCTCTACCTCATAGCTAAATTGAATTTTGTTCATGTCTAATGTAGTTGCCATTATCACTTTAGCCCCTCCCTGGCCTTGAGCATTTATTTGACTTCTCAATTCAAAAGTCTTCCCTCTTTCACCCCAATACAAATCAAAATGCTTCGATTCAGATTGTTTAATAAATTCATATGGTTTAATGGGTACCCCATAAATTGTAGACCTCTTCAAAGCTTGTTTAAAAAGTTCATACCCTTCCCTTTGAAACTGAAGAACTCCAATTGGTATAATAACCACCCCTTCAATTTGGTTTTCACCACCAAGTTTAGGAACACATGGAGCAACTACGTTCTCGAGATTATACATCCATTCAGATCCATTCATCCCCTAGAGAAACATCAATTGAATTGCTTCTCATACTAGTGCCACCAAACTCCTTGATAGTGTTATTTGAATAAAGCTGCCAATTTTCTACTCTTTTAGGCTTTTCATCAAACACTTTGTAAGCTCCCCTAGTTTCTTGATTTCTCAAATTTTTAGCAACTTCTAAATTTATTTTCTCCTCATTTTGTGCATATGACAAGGCTGTCCATCCACAATTATTCAGCGAATATGGTACCACAATGCTCTCAAGCTTTCCTCTTTCACCCCAATACAAACTACTTTCCCTTAATTCAGATTTCCAAGAGTTTTTATCCATCCACGACATTGCATCAAACACTTGACACTCACGTCCATTAATAACTAGTGCAGAGGAGATAAAAGGAATAGAACAGACATATGGATGACAAGAGTAAATGAGTGAAAGAGGGCAAGTGAAATCAACCTGGGTTATTGACTTTTGTTCAGTTGCCTCATGGTATGTGGCTTCCTTTCTATTTTCTGAGTTAGTCACTTCCTTGATTTGGTGCCCATTAGAAACCAAATTTTGGTCAAGACTTCTTTCAAACACCTTATCTGCAAGGCATAACTCTTGTCATTTTTGCCAAAATAATGGCTCGCTGCAAGGAATTTGGAGACCACAAATTTACATATTCCTGGATTTCTTCCTGTATCCCTTTAATGAAGATGCTCACAACCCAATTTTCATCAAATTTCTCTTCATTCCAAACTTCTGCCCAACGCTTAAGCTCCAAAAAAGAAATCGCATACTCAACGACTGAGTTAGTTTGTTGATGATACATAAAGTAATTCATCACAAATTCCTTATGCTCCATCTCCATTTTTTGAATATCTATGGCTGTGATAACCTGTCGATTGTCTTTCTCAAAGCTTCGCAAACGGTCCAAGACATCACTGTCTTCTTTCGATTGTTCACCATTTGATTCCGCTATTGATTCTCTCAACGAGAGCACCATTGTTACCGTTTATAGTCTCGGATAGACTGAATAGAATTGAAGGAGGAACAGAGAGAAAGAAAGATTGGGGAAGAAGTTTTAAATCATTTTCATTGATAATCCATCTCAGTACAAAACCAAGCATCTTATAGACATAACTAATACCTTACATAACAAATAAATCCTAGCCTTTCATTCAATTTCTAATCTTAGCCATTCATTTTTTTACTAACTATTTTAATACTAATATATCAAATGCACTTTTTAGCTGCAATAAGGTCAAGGTGCGTAACACAGTCCCTTAAAGTAAGGCAAAAGACAATTACCTTGCACCACATGATGGGACTAGTGGTTACCAAAGCTCCCAAATACTACCTAGGCAGTCTGCAATTGAAAGCCTTGCTACCTATTGAAACAACTCGGGTCAAATCCCGAGTCCGGAACAAATCTCGGGTCAAATCCCAAGTCCGAATCGAATCAATCAAAATAAGGCCTCAAACCATTGACCCAATAGTATCTTCTTGGGTCATCTTAGCCCACCACAGGCTCCCAAAAGGTCATGACTTGAAGGTACTATTGGTAGTAACTTATTTCTTTATATGCACACAAATTTTTCCTTTATCTTTCGATGTGGGACTGGAGTGTTACAAACTCCCCCACTTAAATTTCTGACGTCCCCGTCAGAGAACCGATCACACACACGGGCCCAAAGATCTTTGCATCTCTATCCATTGTTGGATAATACCGGCTGGCTTCGTGTCCCCACCTCCGGACCTCCATTTCTCCATTGTGGGATAATACCATCAACCTTCGTGTCCCCACCTCCAGCAACCCGATCGGATGACCCGACCCGAGCTTTCGAGAGTCGGCTCTGATACCATATAAAACAACCCGGGTCAAATCCCAAGTCCGGAACAAATCTCGAGTTAAATCCCAAGTCCGAATCGAATCAATCAAAATAAGGCCTCAAACCACTGGCCCAATAGTATCTTAGCCCACCATAGGCTCCCAAAAGGTCATGACTTGAAAGTACTATAGGTAGTAACTTATTTCCTTATATGCACACAAATTTTTCCTTTATCTTTCGATGTGGGACTGGGGTGTTACACCTATCATTCAACTACATTTACCTTTAAATACATATGCAAGCAGGTACACACCCAGAAGCATTCAACCTTTCAAATTGATCTTTTAATCATTCATGACCATTTTCTAACTCCTTCCCACACATCATAGCCTCACTGTTCTGCTAATTGGCCACAAATACTGCTAATATCTCTAGATTAAGTACAGATTGTGCAAACACCCGAAATCATGCAAAAAGCAAATAATAGTAGAATAGATGGTCATGAACATCAACAAACCAACCTTTAAAAATTCACAATGTGTTTGAAAAATCTTGGCAGCACCAAGCAGCATCGCAACATGTGCATCATGACCACAAGCGTGCATCTTACCAGGAATTTTGCTCTTGTGCTCCCACTCCACCATTTCCTAATATGAATATAATTAATCCTTCATTGCATTAATATAACATCATGTACAAACATTCGCAAGTTTATATAAATTATTCCTCATAAGACAAACTCAGCATCAATATCTAGATCACCAATTCATCAAAATTACACTAGCAATTCACATGCCCTAAAACTAATCTCCATATGATTTCCAAAAAATAAAATACAATAAAATAAAATGGAAAAAGGGTAAAACTTGAAAGAAACCTGCATGGAAAGAGCATCCATGTCCGCCCGTAAGGCAACAAAAGGAGGTCCACCGGAAAAGATGAAGCCAACAACACCAGTAACTGCAATTGGGTGTTTGTATGGAATCCCCAACTTATCCAGTTCTGCTCTGATAAGCTTACTGGTCTCAAATTCTTCATATCCCAGTTCTGGATGCTCATGTATCTTTCTCCTGATACTCACCATCCAATCAAAGATTTCTGGTTTCCGAGCAAAATTGAGAAATTCTTCTGAGATCCCTTTTAAGCTTAAAGAAGCATCTGATAAAATGGGTATTACACCAAACGATATAAGATGGAAAATAAACCCATATCAAGAAATTCATGTTTTTCTATCTCTGCAGCAAATCTTTGATTCGTTGATTCCAGAGATCAGCAAGACTGCAAGAGAGAGAAGGATTGTTGGTTGACGTGTATAATTGATATGTCTTGAACTGAGTAGTTTAAAAATGATAAAAAATGAGGACACTAATTAATACCATAAATATAAGACGTGCTTAGTTAAAACTTCCGTCCACTTTATTTAGGAACGCCGACTCCACGTGTTTAATGAAATTCTCACGTGCTTATTGTGACTAATGTGGTGAAAATGAATTAGACCGAGACAGGAATATTTTTACTTCTTCTTTTTTCTTTTTTCTTTTCCTTTTTCAAAGGTAAAAATATTATTTAATCACTAAACGGTTATAAGTTACTCTTTTCATTCCTTTAATTTCTGATTTTTTAAATTTAAATTTTGAATTAATATAAATTATTTTGATTTTAATTATTGTAAATATCTAAAATGTAATACAAAATAATTTAATATAAAAAAAAAAGTAATACTCTTTTCTAAACAAGAATTAATTCCTAATTATTTATTTAAGCTTATAATGGGTTTTTTTAAATAAAATGATCAATAGTTAACAAATTGACTTAAGCCTAATTTGAAGGTTTCCAAATTATTTTTACATTGATTGAAAATAAATAATCAAAAAACAAATTTGAAATAAACATGATCCATCCTAGAGTGAGATTCATAATTTTCTTTTTTTCTTGAAAAAATAAAATAGAATGATCTTGTTTACAATCGTACATTTAGCATTTAATGTTATCAAACAACTTTTTTATTGGTGAAAAGGAGTTTAATTTGTGTCCTTTTTTCCTAATGAAAAGGGGATGGATGGGTTGATATAGACATTTAAAGGCCAACTATTATTTAAATGACTAATAATAATAAAATATAGGAACGTTATAGATACAAATTATGCACAAAAAAATATGCATACAATATAAAAAAGAAAAAAATACAAAGCATGATCTTCAATTAGATATTTTATATATTTTTATTGATAATCAATACATGGGTGCTATATTTTGTGTATAACTTTTTATGTATAGTCTATAGATGTAAGACCCTGAATTTTATAAAATAAAAGTTTTTTTTTCTTATAATTATTATTCTATTCAGTAAATGGTTAAAGTGATAAAAGGTTAAAGTTAAAGTGATATGTGCAAATTTTACAAAATAAGCAAATTGTCATAAAATATTTGTTTTGTCGGGTAATATTCGTTTCGTCGGAGAATGTTCTTTTTGTCCATGAAAATTCGTACGACAACACAATTATTGGTGGACCCCACAACGGAATAACTGTCGGATATAGAAAGCGACAAAAAAAAATTATATAAAAATAACGACAAAACTTTTACCGTTAAACTGTTGAAATACCCTTTATAAAAAAGTACAAGAATTAGCGTTATTACGCATGAAGACACGCTTATCGCACAAAGATCTCTCGATTATTAATTTTTACGTAAAAAAATCACTCAGTATTCAATAATTGTTACATTAGTTAATGCATAGTATCTCATATTATTGATTCAATAATAGTTACAATAATATTTGCATAATATTTTATATTATTAAATCAATAACTGACATGACACAATTATTCATATTATTATTTGCATTATTGACAATGTCTATAAAGTTTTGTCGAGGAAAAGGGTTATGTCATTTAATTGCGAGCCAATAAGGAGAAATCCTTATCGGAAAGCCCCATCTTTCCTGATAACGATATGATTGTCAAATAGTGTGAATTATAATACTAATGACGAATAATTGTTGAAAGAGTAAAAATGTGTTGATTAAATATAAGTGAATTATGGTAAATATTTATTCAACTTGTGACGCCCCCAAAATAGGTATACATCACTCATTCTGAGTCGCCAAATACATGGTACAGAAACAACTACAACTTTATTAATACAACATAAAAACTGTGAGTTTAAATACAAATATTGTCATCTAGACAATATCCACACTCAAATAAGTCCTCATTACAATTATTGATACACTATTTTATAAAATAGTGAGGACTACTAAAACAACTGTCTTGAACCATTACTCCACACCCCCCACTAGTTCCCGCTATATTCTCGCCTCACGAGAAGAAAAATGGAACAAAAGGAAAAGGGTGAGCTCAACTAGCCCAAAGAAAGAATATTATGACTAAGATAATATACAACAAATTATCCTTAGTCTTCAACAGGAGGAAAAATCGATAGAATACAATAGACAACAAGTTTTAGATCAACAACTGCAGCGGAAACAACAATTCATTAGAAGAGTTAAGTAGAGAATGATGTAACAACCCCAAAATAGGTCCATTCCATCCAACCCATTCTGAGTCGCCAAATATATGGTACGAAAAATAACTACAACTTTATTACAATAATTGTCGTGCAAAATACAACAACACATATCTTTGTGTGAGTTTGGATACCAATATATACCAAATGTAACTCGGACACCAACTTGGATAACACGTCACCATGACACCTTACATAAAGGTACGCTAAAAACCTGCTTTTAGAAATTAGAATCTTTGGGAAGTGCTCAAGAAACCTTCGTATACGGGAGGCCATGCTTTTAGGTTATGGTAGATATCATATGGCCACGTAATTATCCTCGGTCAATCCCAATAGACCCCTAAAGAAAAACGAGAAGATTACTATCATATTCTTCCCAATGGTGAGTCTTCTCTCGACATATCATTATCTCCACTGCCTCTAATTGGGTATTATACTCCAAACAAACACCAAGATTATATAGGTAGTGCTTGTAAATATACTCAAAGAAGTGGATGAAAGACAACCATGTCTTATGATAACACGAGGTTGTATGTCATTAGACATCTTGTATGATAGTGACAAAACACCCTTCCAAGTTAAATTCACCTCACCCTCAACATCTATAGACCACCACTCTATTCCCTCGCTATCCCCCGCTTCGACCCAAATACACTTTTATTACACGAAAGGAATTGTGAAACAAAAGGGTGAGCACAACTAGCTTCAAAAGAAGAATATTATGACTAAAGATAAATAAATTATCAATAGTCTTCATCAAGAATAAATCGTAGATTTAGAACATATGGTAGATGATAAAACTTTTCAACCATAGTTGCAGTGAATGAAGCAATCCATTAGAAGAGTCAAATAGACTATAAAGTCTATTGTCTTCTCCACGTTAAAAGTCCACCAACAATATTTTATCCCCGTAACATCAATCAACAGCCCTTTCCACAATCATATGAATAACTCATAATCATAATTGTGATTCTAAATTCTCTTCTCATCCGTGACGAAGATAATTTTCATCACCGTCTTTACCGAAACATCAAATATCATGGTTATACCAAATCACGCCCCTCGCTCATAATCATATTAATAAATTCATCTTTGCACCACGGGTCAAAGATATTCATCAACAGCTCATCTTTACACTACAAAGCAAAGATATTCAACAACAGTCATCTTTGCATTCACGAGCCAAAGATATTCATCAATAATTCATCTTTTGCACTACAAAGCAAAGATATTCAACAACAGTCATCTTTGCATTACGAGCCAAAGATATTCATCAATAATTCATCTTTGCACTACAAAGCAAAGATATTCATCAACAAGTCATCTTTGCATTACAAGCCAAAGATATTCATCAATAATTCATCTTTGACTACAAAGCAAAGATATTCATCAACAAGTCATCTTTGCATTACAAGCCAAAGATATTCATCAATAATTCATCTTGCACTACAAAGCTAAAGATATTCATCAACAAGTCATCTTTGCATTACAAGCCAAAGATATTCATCAAAATAATTCATCTTTTGCACTACAAAGCAAAGATATTCATCAACAAGTCATCTTTGCATTACAAGCCAAAGATATTCATCAATAATTCATATCCATATTTATAACACCTTAATCCAAATGTTATAAATCACTTAGAAATCTCATAATCTAATATTATTAATAGTATAATAATATTTTAATCATTTCTTAAACTTATAAACAATTTAATTAAATTGTTTACACTTTACTAATTAATGCATTTAATCATCATAAAATGCCAAACTCATAAAATTTCATCACCAATAACCAAAACCCTCATCAAAAATCAAGATATACCTCATATATGATTCTCAAACCATAAAATCATATTTTCTAATTTTCTTACTTCACATAACATATTTAATTCATTTACTCATAACTAGAACATTTTCATGAAAAATACCAAATCGGCCCCAAAAATATTTCTTTTCGGGATTTAGCATAAAATAGTCCCATACCGAACATATATTTTTCTCGAAATTTTAAAAATTCATTTACTATTTTTATATGGCCAAAACCATTTAATATTTAAACATTTATCATAAATTGTACTTTTATCCAAAATTCAAATTCACAGAGTACAATCGATATTATATAGATGTACTCTCAATAAAAATTTCATCAATTTTGGAGTTAACCGCAAGGAGTTATAAATAGTTACTTTTAAAATAGTCTTTTCTCATAAAATTCATAACTCCTAATCTATACATCCAAAAATACCTCAAAATAGTCATAGTGGTGTAAAATTCAAGAATGATCAAAACATGGATACAATCAAAGCTAGTATCCGTAATAGATATTTTAGACGAAAAGAAAAATTTTCATTTTTCTATGAATAAAGTGCCGATTCGTGAATAATGTCGATATCGTGAATAAAGGCCGTATAATCGTGAATAAGAATCTTCACACCAAAAGATGAAATTCCACAAAAAAACATTTTCACGCTTCATGAATAGTACTCGTGAATAAGAACTCGTGAATAAGAACTCATGAATAGTAACTCGTGAATAAGAACTCATGAATAGTAACCCCGATATGAAAAAGTTCCAAATTTGATAAAAACTTCAGATCAATATTTCAAAGATAATGATATCAAGAAATAATATCATTACTGAAAAAAAAAAAATATCCCTTACTATCCTTACCTCAAAAGAAAGCAAAGACTTCCGACAGATATCTGGATATATTTGTCAAGAAAACTTGCAATCGATGAATATCAACTCACCAAGTATCTAAATACTCATAAATTACACTCAATAATCTAGAGAGAAAGAGAAAAAACTTTGTTTCGGTGTGATTTTCAATTCTAACTTAGCCCTCTATTTATAGGAAAATGTTAGCCCGTAAGCAGACTTGACCAACTACCGATGGCTTTTTACTTGCTACTATTCCACCCACCAAAAATCAGCCATCTTCCCCAACAACCAAGAGTGGGGCCCACTCAATTCTAGAATTTTCCACCAAAACCTAATTTCCTAATCATTTACCTCTTAAAATTCATAACAAATCATACGTTCATTTTAACGGTTCAAAATTTGTGGACATATACTCAACTTATGTATGTATAACATATCCAAAAATTACAACGATCCAACGGTCGGATTAAAATTTATAACTCACGCAATATAGTCAAGAAAACGCTTTTTTTTTTGGACTATTAGTCCTTCTGGACCATTTCATTCAAAATTTCACCACGAAATATCTACAAAGAATTTTTGGGTGATTCAAATTTCTACAGATTAGCTTACTTCTAGGGCTTTCTTTTGATATATGGCTCATCTCTTAACTCATTATACACAAAGAGTTATGGATTTTACAAAATCAAGTAATAAACTAATTTTTCTGAAAATCCCATATTTTGTTCTCCATTTCGACAAATACTGATAAAACACCTCATCATTAATTCCTTCACTTATAACCACATAAATAAATCCATCATTTATATCCACATCAAATAAATATTTTCTTATCACATGAATCAATAATTAATTATTCACAAATAATATTACGTAATCACATTTATGATAACCAGCTGCTCCTGTGAAAGAGGGGCTTTCCAATAAGAATTTCTCCTTCTCGGCGCCGCAATTAGGTGACCAAACCTCTCCTTGATGAACTTTCTAGACATTGCCAATAATGCTATCTAATAATATTATTCAAATAATATGAATTATTGATCCGATAATGGAAAATATCGTGCGTTGATAATTATTGAACAACAATAATAAAATATCAACACGAAGAATTATTGAATCAATAAAATAAAATATTGAATAAGAATTATCGTAACAATTATTGAGTAGTGCCTTCTCACGTAAGAATCAATAATTGAAAAAAATATCTTATCTTAATCTGAGTGTATTACTTTACTTTACCAACCGGGTATTCCAACAAAGTGTTAATTGAGAACGATTACGCCGTATATTTATAAAAACTCAAATTTGTCGCTTTTCTCCATCCGAGCGCTTATTCTGCTATGGGGCCCACAAATGATCGCTACTGTCATTGTCATTTAATATTCCCTAAGCGGAAAAATATTCCACGACCAAACGAATATTCTCCGAAACAACAATGAATATTTTATAACCACTTGTGTATTTTGAAAAAAATTCATATATCACCCTTAACTTTAACTTTTATCAATTTAACCATTTACTGAATAGTAATTATAAGAAAAATTGAATACTTTTATTTCATAAAATTCGGGGTCTTACAAATGAAATCTACTATCATCTATGAATTTAAAAGTCCATCCTCGATATTTTATCCCTGTAACATCAATCAATATACATCATAAATCAAATATTCATCTTTGCACTACAGGCCAAAGATATTCACCAGTTGGTCATGTTCATCTAAACACATGTTCATCTTTGCACTACGGGCCAAAGATATTCATCATAAAATCATTCATCTTTGCACTACGGGCCAAAGATATTCAGTTATATCATCATTTAGGACGGAGGATGATGAAAAATATTTTAAAGAAAATGAATCCAGTGAAACAAAAGAATAAATATTAAGGATTCGTACTTACACAATCCACGTTCAAAAATACTTCATAAATAACCAGAGTAGAGTAAAATTTAAGAATGATCAAAACATGGATACAATCAAAGCTAGTATCCAGAATAGATATTTTGGACAAAAAGAAGAAAATTTCATTTTTCTATTGAATAGTCTTAGTATTCGTGAATAATGTCGATATCGTGAATAGTATCGTATACGTGAATAAGTAACCTTTACACTAAAAAAAATAGAAATTTCACAAAAAAAATCATCATGCTTCGTGAATAGTAACTCGTGAATAAGAACTCATGAATAAGTAACTCGTGAATAAGAACTCATGAATAAGTAACTCGTGAATAAGAACCCCGACATGAAAAAGTTCTAAATTTGATAAAAGTTCCAACCAATATTTCAGGTATAATGATATTGAAGAAATAATATCATTTTAAAAAATAATATCCTTACCTCGGAAAGAATAGTATTTAACCTGGAATATTTTGGATATAGTCTTTGAAAGAATTTGCAATTGATAGCAATACTCAAAGTACTAAAATACTAACAAAATCATACGATATTATAGAGAGAAATCTTTAGTTTACGGTGTGATTTTCAATTCTAACCCAAGACCCTATTTATAGGAAAATGCTTAGAACACCAAAAGCGTAAAATTGAATATAATAATAATATTTATAAAAATAGTATACACATGCTAACCTTCTAGAAAAAAGTAAGAAAAAACGGTTTTCTTAAAATAATTATTTAAAACTTCTAAAATCAATTATTTGAACTTGAACTTCAATAATTCATAATAAATAGCCTTTTTATCGTAAAATTCGAATCTCATGATTTTTTATAGGAAATTCAATTCTCTACAACTTTGTAGAAAAGAAAATTTTCCAAATTCCAAATAAAATTGGACCAAAATCCATAAACCAGTGGTTTTACAAATTTATAATCAAATTTCAACCAAGAAATGGGGTCCAATCGACACACAAAAACATGTGTTAATCATTTAATGCAACAAAAATACTCTTTCTCCTCATATACTCATATATCCCACATTCATAGTGTGTGACGCCCCCAAAATTAGGTATACATCACCCATCTTGGGTCGCCGACATACGTGGTACAAAATTCAAATACAACTTACTAATACAACTGCCGTGTATATAATACGACAAAACATAACTGTGAGTTTGAATACAATTATTGTCTACTAGAGATTATACAAACTCAAAAGGAGTCCTCATTACAATTAATAACACACTATTTCACGTAATAGTGAGGAGACTACTAATGCTATCCTTCCTGGACCGTCACTCCGCTCCCCGACTAGTCCCTCGCTATGTTCTCATTTCTCGAAGAGAACGGTGAAAAGAAAGGGTGAGCTCAACTAGCCCGAAGAAGAAATATTATGACTAAGATAATGCAGAATAAATTATCGTTAGCCTTCAACAGTGTTAAACTGATAAAATATAACAACATCAAGTTTTACTGCAGCGGAACAAGCAATCCATTAAAAGAGTCAAGTAGAGAAAAAAATCTACTATCTTTTATGATTTAAAAGGTTTTTCATGACTTTTATCACTGGGACTCAGCTTAATAAATAATCCACATCATCGAATCACCCATGCACTACGGCCAAAGATATTCTTTAGTATCACGACCACAAATTATCCATGCACTACAGCCAAGGACATTCGTGTATTCATTAATGGTTATAATTATGCCAACAACTGTCCATCAATGCACTACGGGCCAATGAAGACTTTTTCCACATCATTTGTAATATTACGGTCATGATTACACCGAATAATCCCTGGTCATAATCATACCAAGTCCATCTATGCACTACAGGTCACAGATGACTTTCAACATAATATAAACATAAGGATGATGACAATGATATAAGAATTCAATAAAACAAGTTCATGAATTAATTTATCTAGGAATTAATAACGTCCAAATTGTCAACATAGATATCTTGCTTTGTAGAGTAAAATTCAAGAATGCTCGTAAGAATATTTCCACGAAAAGATATCTTTGGATGAAGCCTTGAAATATCAAGGATATTCCACTAATTTCATGGAGTATAGAAGTCAAAACTTTAACCAACCGAGTATAATAACGAATGGAATAACAAAAGAAATCACCATGCATGCGGTATTGTGATGACGAAGTTATTCCAATAGAATAATAAGTATGTAGCGGAACCAAGTCAAAGAAATTACACCAAGCGGGATGTTCCAACAAAATAATAAAGATTTTAACCGAATCCCAAGGTAAACGCATGCATGGATGTTCTAACAGAATAATAATAAAAAGCGGAACCGGTCCGTGTAAACACACATACGCATGGATGTTTCAATGTAATAATAATAAAGCGGATTTTAATTCAGGTCCTGTAAAACACATGAGACATGTGATGTTCCAACGAATAATATAAGAATGTCACCGAGTATAGGGTAAATCATGATATGTGAGTTATTCCAATGTAATAATAAGCAATGGAATAACAACAGTTCTCTTCATGAATAAGAAAGAATAACACCCTTACATTAGTAGTAGATTGAATCTACCAAGAAGGTAGTAGCAGAATACTCTTCTTCTTTCTTCTCTCTTATTCTCTCTATACTTTCTCTCTCTATAGCTTGAATGAATTCGTGAAAAATAATGAAGCACTAAGCCTCTATTTATAGAAGATTTCTAGCTTAACACTTGAAATGTGAAAAGGCAAGTGGCTTGACGACTGGTGATGTGAAAAAAAAGTGGTTTGGCGCTTTTGAATGTGAAACGACAATTGGTTCGACGTCAGAATATGAAAACACGGCAAGTGGTTTGCCGTCTGGTAAAGGTAATTATTATTGACGAAGGTAATTACTATTGAGGAAGGTAATTACTATTGACGAAGGTAATTACTATTGACGAAGGTAATTACTATTGACGAAGAGACTCTTAGATGATGACATATGGGCCCCCCATAAAATAACCAAACTTACCACAAACGCCTCATAATAGACTCTTTATATACATCAAGGATTGAATAAATATTACCACAAATCATTTTATTTTTAATCAACACATATTTAATCTTTCAACAATTATTAATCATTTATAACTTGTCGTCTCAATTATTGATTTAATAATATAACATATTATACTGAGATAATCTTGTGACAATAATTGAATCAATAATATAAGAGATATGATCAAAGTGATTCTTCGTAAAGAATAATTGAGTATAAATAAGTGACTTCTCACGTAAGTATCAATAATCAATACTGCAGTGCTACAATGCAACCACGCCATTCATCGTATTTCTTTTACTACTTAGGGTAGTTCAACGCTTTAACTAGAATACCTCCGTCGTTATTTTTATAAAGTATTTTTATCGTTTTCTCAATCCGATAATAATTCCGTTGTGGGGTCCACCAATGATTGTGCCGTCGTACGAATATTCCCCGACAAAAAGAATATTCCCCGACCAAACGAATATTTTACAACAACTTACTTTCTTTGCAAAATTTATAAATATTACCCACAACTATAACACTATATCAAATTTACTCCATAATATTCAAAAATAATATTTATAGAAAATTCATCTTTATTTATAAAAGTTGGGGTCTTACACATAGTAAAAATATCACCATTAATATATTATTAAAATAATATATTCAAATGAATTATTTTATCAGAAAAGATAAAATATCAATTTTCAACAATTGTCACTTTAAAATTTTTTTTCCATCTATATCCACATAAAATCAATATTTTCCTCATCATATAAATCAATAATTAATTATTCACAAATAATATTACGTAATCACAAGATCGACAACCGTGCCGCTCCTCGTGAAAGAGGGGCTTTCCAATAAGAATTTCTCCTCACCTGCCATGATTAGGTGACCAAATCTCTCCTTGATGTAACTTTCTAGATATTGCCAATAATGTTTTCTAATAATATTATTCAGATAATATGAATTATTGTTTCGATAATAGAAAATACCGTGTAGTGACAATTATTATCAAACAACAATAATATAAAATATCAACGCAAAGAATTATTGAATCAATAAAATAAAATATTAAACAAGAATTACTTTGAATAATTATCGAGTAAAGCCTTTCACGTAAGAATCAATAATTAGTGCAATACCGCGTGGTACTCGTGCAACAACGCCAGACATTGTGTGTTTTAACCAATCGAGTATTCCAACAAGATAATCTGTAATAACTACGCCAGTTATTTATAAACAACTTATACTTGTCTTTTCTTCATCCAATTGCTTTACGTTATGGGGCCCGCATAAAATTTGTACCGTCGCATTTAATATTCTCCACAACAAGAATATTCTACGACCAAACGAATATTCTCCAAAATAACAATGAATATTTTATAACCACTTGCTTATTTAAAATATTTACAAGATTTTACCCATAACTAACCACATTAATCAAATCAACCCCTTACTATTTCAAAATAATAAATAGAGAAAATTAAATCTTCATTTATAAAAAGTTGGGGCCTTACACAACTTTTGATATAAATTGAGGGGTTTGTCACGAGTCGTTTGTTGTAAGTTTGGCTTATTATTCTATGGGGAGACGTGCTAATTTTTAAAGAAGAATAAGATAATTCTTCTTCTATAATATTGTGTGTATTTTATTTGTATAAATATACTCTGAGTAATGCTAGAATCTCTTCAGATAACCTCTTTCATAACAGTAAGATCTAGTCTCCTAAGGTAATAAGAGTGTAGCTGGGTCGAGCGAGGATAACAGGGGAATTGTGACGCCCCAAAAATTAGGTATACATCACCCATCTTGGGTAGTCAGATACATGGTACAGAATTTAAATACAACTTACTAATATAACTGTCGTGTACAATACGACATAAACCGTGAGTTTGAATACAAATATTGTCTACTAGATATTATACAAACTCAAAAGGAGTCCTCATTACAAATATTATCACACTATTTCACGTAATAATAGAGGACTACTAATGCTATCCTCTCGACCATTACTCCGCTCCCCGACTAGTCTCAAATGGTATGTTCTCATTTCAAGAAGAGAACAAAGGAAAGAAAGGTGAGCTCAACTAGCCTAAGAAGAAATATTATGACTAAGATAATGCGTAATAAATTATCATTAGCCTTCATAGTGTTAAACCGATAAAATATAATAAACATCAAGTTTAACCTGCAATGAACAAGCAATCCATTAAAAGAGTCAAGTAGAAAATAAAATCTACTATCTTTTATGATGTAAAAGGTTTTTCATCATCATTATAGCGAGACTCAAATTTGATAAATAATCCACATCATCGAATCACCCCGCACTACGGCCAGGATATTCTTTAAGATCACGACCACAATTATTCACGCACTACGGGCCAAGAATAGTTGTGTATTCATTAATGGTTATGATCATGCCAACAATCGTCCATCAATGCACTACTACCCATCGAGGATTTTTACCACATCATTTGTAACATTACTGGTCATGATTACACCGAATAGTCTCTCGGTCATAATCATACCAAGTCCATCTATGCACTTTCTGAGTGCCACGATGACTTTAAAAAAATATAAACATGAGGATGATGACAATGATATAAGAATTCAATAAAACAAGTTCAAGAATTATTTTATCCAGAATTATTAACGTCCAAATTGTCAACATGATATCTTTGTTTTGTAGAGTAAAATTCAAGAATGATCGAAAGAATATTTCCATGAAAGATATCGGATGAAACGCAAATATCAAGGATATTCTACTAATTTCATGGAGTATAAAGTCAAAGTTTTAACCAACCGGGTATAATAAAGAATGGAATAACAAAAGAAATCACCACGCATGCGGTGATTGATGTATGCAGTTATTCCAATGTAATAATAATAATAACGGAACCAAAGTCGTGAAATTCACAATTTATGTGATGTTCCAACAGTAATAATAAAGATGGAACCGCATCCGGTGTAAAACACACGATAGGATATTCCAACAGAATGATAAAGATGGAACCGTGTCCTGTAAAACACACAGACGTGATGTTCCAACGTAATAATAGAAGAATGTCACCAAGTATAGGTAAATCACAGATATAAAAGTTATTCCAATGTAATAATAAGCAATGGAATAACAACAGCTTCTCTTCATGAATAAGAAAGAATAACACCCCTTACTTTTGGTAGGAGATTGAATCTCCGCATAGAGGTAAGTAACAAAATACTCTTCTTCTTTCTCTTTATTCTCTCTATACTTTCTCTCTAAAGCTTGAATGAATTCGTGAAAAATAATGAAGCACTAGGCCTCTATTTATAGAAGATTTCTAGCTTAAGACCTACCATGTGAAAAGGCAAGTGGCTCGACGATTTGGTGATGTGAAAAGAAAAGTGGTTCGACGCTTTGTAATGTGAAACGACAAGTGGTTCGACGCTCAGAATGTG
This sequence comes from Panax quinquefolius, assembly GCA_020205615.1. NCBI lineage: Eukaryota > Viridiplantae > Streptophyta > Magnoliopsida > Apiales > Araliaceae > Panax > Panax quinquefolius. The sequence goes on along the minus strand of CM035169.1, from coordinate 2,768,259 downwards.
AAACGACAAGTGGTTTGACGCTCAGAATGTGAAGCGGCAAGTGGTTTGACGTCTGCAAAGGTAATTACTATCGACGAAGGTAATTACTATTCACAAGGGTAATTACTATCGACGAAGGTAATTACTATCGACGAAGGTAAATACTATCGACGAAGGTAATTACTATTCACAAAGGTAATTACTATTGATTTAAGAGACTCTTAGATGATGACATATGGGCCCCCCCATAAAATAATCAAACTTACCACAAACGTCTCATAATGACTCTTTATATACATTAAGGATTGAATAAATATTACCACAAATCATTTTATTTTTAATCAACACATTTTTAATCTTTCAACAATTATTAATCATTTATAACTTGTCGCCTCAATTAATAATATAACATATTATATAGATGATCTTGTGACAATAATTGAATCAATAATATAAGAGATATGATGCGTGAATTATCAGAAGCAATAATCGAAAGCATAAATGAGTGACTTCTCACGTAAGCATCAATAATCAATACCGTGTGCTACTATGCAACCACGCCAGACATCGTACTTTTTTACCACCGGGTAGTTCAACAGCTTTTAATTCTAACACCTCCGCCGTTATTTTTATAAAATATTTTTGTCGCTTTCTCAATCCGACCTAATAATTTTCATTGTGGGTCCACCAATGATTGAGTAGTTGTACGAATATTCCCTAACAAAAGAATATTCCCAGAATCAAACGAATATTTTATAACAACTTGCATACTTTTGCAAAATTTATAAATATTACCCACAACTATAACATTATATCAAATTTATTCCATAATATTCAAAAATAATATTTATAGAAAATTCATCTTTATTTATAATAAATTGGGGTCTTACAACCTCCCTTCTTATGAAATTTCAGCCTCGAAATTAGGGTACGTGACTGGTATGTCAAGAGGTAAGGATACCTTGATTTCATTTCGATTCTAACTCCCAAGTCATTTCCTCAACATCGTGGTTCCTCCACAAAACTTTGACTTGAGGTATAACCTCGAGCGTAGAATATGTTCCTTCTTATCCAAAATTTGAATAGAACCTCTTCATACATCAAATCTTCCGCTATTTCGTCCTGGTTCTAACTCAATAATATGGTTCGGGTCTTTCACATATTTACGTAACATGGATATGTGAAAACGTTATGAACACGAGACATATTTCAAGTAGAAATGAAGTCTATAGCCACGCTTCCTACTTTCGATCGATTAAAATGGACCGATGAATCGAGGATTAAGTTTTCCTCTCTTTCTAAATCTTGTAACTCCTTTCCATGGAGCAACTCTTAACAACACACGATCTTCTATATCGAATTCCACGTCCTTTCGATGAAGATCAACATAACTCTTTAACCGATTTTGTGAGGTTTTTATACGTTGTTTGATCGTTTGAATCTTTTCCATAGTCATACGTATTCAACTCCCGGTCCCAACAACGTTGCTTCACCCACCTCATCCCGAATCTTGGAGAATCGACACTTTCTTCCATACAACGCTTGAAATGGAGCTATGCGCAATACTTGCTTGATAATCTGTTGTTGTAGGAAAACTCCACCAATGGTAAGAACTTGTCCCAACTCCCCTTGAAATCAAGGACACGAGTCTTAATAGTTCTTCAAGAGTTTGAATAGTCCTCTCCATCGTCCGTCCGTCTTCGAGGATGATATGCCGAAGCTAAATCGTAAGTCTGCGCTCCATAGCTTTTTTGCAAACTAACCCAAAATCGTGAAGTGAATCTTGGGTCTCGATCGTAAACTATGGATACCGCAGATACCATGCAATCTTACAATCTCGCTTATGTACATACGAGCAAGACGTTCAAGTGTATAAGTTTCTCGACGATAAGAAATGAGCATACTTGGTCAATCTATCAACAATGACCCATATCGCATCAATGCCTTGAGAAACCTTAGGAAGACCGTGAACGAAATCCATGGTAATGTGCTCCCACTTCCATTCCGGAATTTCAAGTGGTTGCAATGGACCTTTTGGTACTTGATGCTCGCTTTAACTCGTTGACAAGTTAGACACCTTGAGATAAACAATATTATCTCTCTCTCTCATATATGCTCCACCAAAATGTATGATTTAATATCATGATACATTTTGGTACTCCTGTGATGGATTGCAAATGGTGTGTCAGGCGCCCCATCATGATATTATACTTTAAATCGTGGTCGTTAGAACACAAAGTCCGAGTTGACTTGAAGTATTCCTTCTTCATTGATTCTTGCTTCCCGTAAGACCTTCTTGCACTTTCTTCCTCATACGCATCGCCTCCGTGTCCGTAGCTTGAAAGCAACTTTAACTTTATCGATTAAAGTCGGTTCTACTCAGATACTCGTTATCATCACATGCGTCCCTAGAGTCTTTAACTCTATCTCCATCCTTTGCAAGTCACACAAAATGGGCCTTTGTGTTGACAATAACGCACTCGTATTTCAGATACGATCTTCTCGCTTCAATCGCGGCGCCTACCACGCTCGCTTTTCCGAGATGGTATTGGATGGTATGATCATAATCTTTCAATAGTTCAAGCCAACGTCGTTGTCGCATGTTGAGTTCCTTTTGAGTGAAGAAATATTTGAGGCTTTTATGATCCGTAAAGATCTCCACTTTCTCCCATACAAGTAATGCCTCCAAATTTTAAGTGCAAAGATAATGTACCGCTAACTCTGAGATCATGAGTAGGATAATTCCTCTCATATTCTTTGAGTTGTCGCGAGGCATAAAGCTATAACTTTTCCATGTTGCATGAGAACACATCCCAACCCTTTGCCTGAAGCATCATCAGATGACAAATCCTCCGAGCCGATGGTATTGTCGTAACAGTCTTTGAAATAAGTCTCCTCTTGAGTTCTTGAAAACTCCTCTCACATTCTTCGCTCCAACCGAACTTTGTATCTTTCCGAGTCACCGAAGTCAATGGAGTAGCGATTCGAGAAAATCCTTCCACGAATCTCCGATAATAACCAATTAAACCGAGAAAGCTACGTTTCTTGGTCATCGATTTAGGTTGTTCCCGGCTTTGAATAGCTTCAATCTTTGCTTTGGGTCAACAGATATTCCATGACTTGATACCACGTGCCCAAGGAATGCTACTTCTTCAAGCCGTAACTCACATTTCTTCAACTTGGCATAAAGCTTATATTCACGAAGCTTTTGGAGTGTCACCTCAAGTGTTGCTTCATGATCTTCACGGCTTTTGGAATAAATAAGGATGTCATCAATAAAGACGCGACCACAAAGTGATCTAAATATTCCTTGAATACTAGGTTCATCATATCAATGAAGGCAAAGAGGAGCATTAGTCAATCCAAAGGACACGACCAGAATTCATAATACCCGCATCGAGTTCCTCGAAAGCCGTATTTGGAATGTCACGTGATTCTAATCTTCAATTGGTGATATCCTAACGAAGATCAATCTTTGAAAAGAATTTGGCTCCTTGCAACCGGGTCAAACAGTCATCAATACGTGGCAATGGATACCTATTTTTGATGGTGACATGATTCAACTCCCGATAATCAATACAAAGTCGCATACTCCCATCTTTCTTCTTCACGAATAGAATGTGAGAGCACCCAAGGAGAAGTACTAGGGACGAATAAAGCCAATGTCTAACAATTCCTCGCAGCTTGGGTCTTTAACTCCTCAAGTTCAATAGAGCCATTCGATATGGGGCTTTGGAAATAGGTTTTGTACTGGGTTCAAGGTCGATACAAAATTCAATTTCACGCCTGGGGTAGGCCAGGGAAGTTCTTCTGGGAATACGTCAGAAATTTATTAACAATAGAAATATCGCTCAAAACCGACGTATTTTTGTTTAAATCAGTGACATGAGCTAAGAAAGCTTGACATCCGCTTTTCAATAAACGAATAGCTTTATGGCTTGAGATGACCGTGATTGATTTTAATGGTTTGGTCGTTTGAATTGTGATAATAGGTTGATTAGGATTATGAAAGCTAACAACCTTACGAAAATAATCAATTTTTGCATGATAAACAGTGGATGAAATGAAGGTTTCTCCCAACGGAGTTTCCACAGATAAAGTCAAAGTCTAATTTCTCCTGAGTCAAATTTAATCGATAAAGCATAAAGTAGGAGAAATAAAAGAATGGGTAGAACCCAGATCAAATAAAGTATAGACTTCATTAGAGTTTATGATAAGCTTACCCGTGATGACCTCATTCGGATTCCTCGCTCTTTGGGAGGTCACAACAAACGCCTCCTCAGACTACTTCTAAGCTTTTGACTTTTCTCGTGACTGACCTTTTGGTGCCTCCATCCTAGCTGAATTTGTCTTCTGTGAACGACAAAAATCGAGCTAAATGACCTTCTTCCACAATTATAACATGCTTTGGACTGGCATGGCGCAGCTTTGGATCGATGTGTCCCTCTCTCCGCATTTGAAGCATATGATGGGTGGTCTTTCTCCTTCCTTAACAACGGTCTTTGGTCTTTGACGTCTTTCCATCATTGTTGAATCTCCTTTTCTTGAAATGTCCATTCTTATTGTTTTGGCCCCGATTACCACCGGAAGTGGTTACCATATCCGCCCGTTGATTCCCTCCACGCTTGTTGTCACCGCTTCATGACTACTCACCGGTATTATAATTTTGCTTACCGCTTCTTTTTTAGTTAAGTTGACTCATTATCGCGCTCCACTAATCGAGCCCTATTTACAACATCCTAATACAAACATAGTTTATGAGAAATAAGATGTTGACGTATCTCCCGCTTCAAACCTCTTAAAACATTCGCGCATTCTCTCTTCATTATCCACCAAGTGGGACGAAATGAAGATAACTCCGCAAATTTTGCCTCGTATCACGACACCTGGCCATATTGTTTTGTTCCAACTTGATAAACTCCACCTCCTTCATGTGGCGAATACTTTCGTGAAAGTATTTGTCGTTGAATGTACCTCCCGGAACTTCTCCCAAGATATCTTCAAGACAAAGAGTTGAGTATGTTTCTGGAATTCCCACCAAGAATCGCCTCTCCGCATGACATAAAGCGCGTGAAAGGAACCTTTTGCCTCGAAGCATCCCAAGACATCAAATATCTTGGTAATCTGCTTTTATCCATGCTTCCGCCGTAAGTGGTTTTGCTCTCCCTTAAACTCCTAGTAGTCCCAGCTCCTTGAATTGTTTAGCGGTGACCGCCTCGAGAGTTTTCCGTGTTTCCACCCCACGTTTTGGACAGAGTCATTGTGACGCCCCCAAAATAGGTATACACAACACCCATTCTGAGTCGCCAAATACATGGTACAAGAAGCAAACTACAACTTCAATAATACAAATGTCGTGTGAAATACGACAATATATACTGTGAGTTTAAATATAATATTGTCTTCTAGACAATATCCACACGCAAATAAATCCCCATCATAATTATTGATACATTATTTTACAAAATGGTGAGGACTACAACTCTCTCTAGAACCTTCATTCCATACCCCGACTAAGTACTCGCCACATTCTCGCCTCCTCCGAGAAGAAAAATGGAACAACAAGGAAAAGGGTGAGCTCAACTAGCCCAAGAAAAGAATACAATGACTAAGATAATATACAACAAATTATCGTTAGTCTCCAACAGGAAAAAATCGATAGAATACAATAGACAACAAGTTTCAGATCAATATTCGCAATGACATAATAATTTCATGAAGAGTTACGTAGAAATGAAATCTACTATAATCTATGAATTTAATAAATCCATCATCAATATTTTATCCTCGTAACATCAATCAATATTCATCTCAAATCAAATATTCATCTTTGCACTACAGTGCCAAAGATATTCATCAATCGGTCATGTTCATCTCAACACTGCTCATCTTTGCACTAAAGGCCAAAGATATTCATCACCGGTCATGTTCATTTAAACACTGCTCATCTTTGCACACTACAAAGCCAAAGATATTCTTCAGAAATCATTCATCTTTGCACTACTGTGCCAAAGATATTCAATAATATCATCATTTAAGACCGAGGATGGTGAAAAATATTTTTAAAGAACGAATCCAGTGAAACAAAATGACAAGGATTAAGGATTAAGGATTCGTACTTTTTTTTATCCATGTCCAACAATACCTCAAAAATAATCATAGTGGTGTAAAATTCAAGAATAATCAAAACATGGATACAATCAAAGCTAGTATCCGTAATAGATATTTTGGACGAAAAAGAAGAAATTTTATTTTTCTATGAATAGTGTCAGATATCGTGAATAAAGGCCAGATACGTGAATAAGAATCTCACACCAAAAGATAGAAATTCCACAAAAAACATCTTCACGCTTCATTTAATAAGACTCGTGAATAAGAACTCGTGAATAAGAACTCATGAATAAGAACTCGTGAATAAGAACTCATGAATAGTAACCCCGACATGAAAAAGTTCCAAATTTGATAAAACTTCGTATCAACATTTCAAAGATAATGATATCAAGAAATAATATCATTACTGAAAAAATAATATCCCTTACCTCAAAGAATCAAGATTTCGGAAGGAAAGATCTAAGTGATGTTTGAATGAAACTTGTCTTCAACAACAACTCTCAAAGTATCTAAATACTCACAAAATACGCTCAATAATATAGAGAGAGAAAGAGAGAAACTTTGTTTCGTGTGATTTTCAATTCTAACTTAGCCTCTATTTATAGAAAATGTTAAGACGTCAAGCAGCGCACTTAACCCGCAACCCCGATGGCTTTACTCGCTACTATTCCCACCCACCACATTTGAAAATTCAATTGAGCACATTTCTCACCAACCAAAAGTGGGGCCCACCAATTCTAGAATTTTCCACCAAAATCATTTATAACCTAATTTCTAATCAATCACCTCTTAAAATTCATAATAAATTATACGCTCATTTTTAATCTGCTCAAAATTTGTGGACATATACTCAACTTATATATGTATAACATATCCAAAAATTACAACGATCCAACTATTTGATTAAATATTATAACTCACACAATAAAGTCAGAATAACACCAATTTGATCTTTTAATACCTCCAATCCGGCAAAAATACAAATAAAATATCTCAAAGATTAATTCCTTCATTAATAACCACATAAATAAATCCATCATTTATATTCATATAAAATAAATATTTCCTTATCATATGAATCAATAATTAATTATTCACAAATAATATTACGTAATCACATTTATGACAACCAGTCGCTCCTCGAAAGAGGGGCTTTCCAATAAGGATCTCTCCTTCTTCGGCGCCAATTAATTAGTGACCAAACCTCTCCTTAGATGTAACTTTCTAGACATTGCTAATAATGTTATCTAATAATATTATTCAAATAATATGAATTATCGATCCGATAATGGGAAATATCATGCAGTTGACAATTATCAAACAAAGAATAATATAAAATACCAACGCAAAGAATTATTGAATCAATAAAATAAAATATTGAATAAGAATTATCGTAACAATTATTGAGTAAGTGCCTTCACGTAAGAATCAATAATCGATGCAATACCGCAAGTGCCATCGCTCAACAACGCCAGATTAGTGTGTTTTAACCACCGGGTATTCCAACAAGATAATCTGTGAATAACTACGCCGTTATTTTTAAACAACTTATATTTGTCATTTTCTCATCCAATCGCTTTCCATTATGGGGCCCACACATGGTCACTACTTGGTCAGCATTTAATATTCCCTCGACAAAGATTTAATATTCCACGACCAAACGAATATTCCCCGACAAAAATGAATATTTTATAACCACTTGCTTATTTTGAAATATTTATGATTTAACCCTTAACTATCCACATTAATCAAATCAACCCTTACTATTTCAAAATAATAAATAAAAGAAATTCCTTTTTATTTAAAAAATTTCTGGGGTCTTACAACCTCCCTCCTTATGAAATTTCGTCCTCGAAATCGACGTACGTACTGGTATTTCAAAAGGTGAGGATACCTCGCTTTCATTTCCGCTTTCCAATTCCCGTGTCATTTCCTCTATAGCATGATTCCTCCACAAAACTTTAACTTGTGGTATGACCTTTCATACGTAGGACATGCTCCTTCCTATCCAAAATCTTGGCGACAGTACCTCCTCATACGCTAAGTCTTCTACTATCTCGTCCTGCTTTTAACTCTATAACGTGGTTCGGTCTTTCACATATTTACGGCACCGATATGTGAAACACATTATGAACACGAGACATACTTAGAGGTAACGCAAGTCTATATAGGCTACATTTCCTACTCTCACACGAATTTGAAATGGACCAATAAATCGTGGATCGAGCTTTCCTCTCTTCCTAAATCTTGTAACTCCCTTCCATGGAGCAACTCGCAATAATACATGATCCCCTACACTAAATTCCACGTCCTTTCGATGAAGATCCGCATAACTCTTTTGTCGATCTTGTGCCGCTTTGTATACGCTTGTCGAATCATTTAGATCTTTTCTTGAGTCATACGTATTAACTTTCGGTCCCAACAATGTTGCTTCACGCACCTCATCCCAACATATTGAGAACGACATTTTCGTCCATATAATGCTTCAATGGAGCCACACCTATACTTGCTCGATAATCTGTTGTTGTAGGAGAATTCCACCAATGGTAAATACTTATCCCAACCGCCCTTGAAGTCTAGGACACGTAGTCTTAATAAATCTTCAAGAGTTTGAATAGTCCTCTATGATTGTCCGTCCGCTTGGGGATGGTATGTCAAACTAAATTGCAAATCCGCGCCCATAGCTTTTTGCAAGCTAACCCAAAATCTTGAAGTGAATCTTGGGTCACGATCCGAAACTATGGATACAGTGCATGCCATGCAACCTCACAATCTCATTCACGCATATACTAAAGCAAGACGCTCAAGTGAATAAGTCTCCGTGACGGCAAGAAATGAGCAGACTTGGTTAATCTATCAACAATAACCCAACTAGCATTGATGCCTTGAGAAACCGTAGGAAGACCCGTGAACGAAATCCATGGTAATATGTTCCCACTTCCATTTCTAATCTCAAGTGGTTGCAACGGACCCTTAGGTACTAGATGCTCCGCTTTACACGTTAAGCAAGTTAAACACATCGAGATAAACTTTGCAATCTCTCTCTTCATATTGTTCCACCAAAATGTATGTCAAGATCACGATACATTTTAGTACTTCGAGATGGATTGCAAATGGTGTATTGTGTGCCTCCATCATAATCTTGTACTTCAAATCGTAGTCGTTAGAACACAAAGTCTAGAGTGGACTCAAGTATTCCTTCTTCATCAATTCTCGCTCCTAATAGCTCCTTCTTGTACTTTCTTCTTCATACGCATCATTCCAAGCCTGGCTGGCTTGAGCAACTTTAACTTTATCGATTAAAGTCGATTATACTCGTATATCATCACGCGGGTACCTAGAGTTTTCATCTCCATCTCTATTATTTGTAAATTATACTGAAATTAGTCTTTGACAATATCGTACTTTCGTATTTGTATACGATCTTCTACTCAACACGCCGCCTACCACGCTCGCTTTTCCAGGATGGCATGGTCGAACATGTGACGCCCCCAAAATAGTATACACAACACCCATTCTCGAAGTCGCCAAATACATGGTACAAGAAGCAAACTACAACTTCAATAATACAAATGTCGTGTGAAATACGATAATATATATTAATGAGTTTAAATATAATATTGTCTTCTAAACAATATCTATACTCAAATAAATCCCCATCATAATTATTGATTCATTATTTTACAAAAATGGTGAGGACTACTAAACAACTCTCTCTAGAACCTTCATTCCATTCCCCGACTAGTACTCGCTACATTCTCGCCTCCTGAGAAGAAAAATAAAACAACAAGGAAAAGGGTGAGCTCAACTAGCCCAAAGAAAGAATATTATGACTAAGATAATATACAACAAATTATCGTTAGTCTTCAATGAGGAAAAATCGATAGAATCACAATGTATAAACAAGTTTCGGATCAATATTCGGCCGGAAATAATAATTCATAGAAGAGTTACGTAGAGAATGAAATCTACTATAATCTATGAATTTAATAAATCCATCATCAATATTTTATCTCTCAGTAACATCAATCAATATGCATCTGGAATCAAATATTCATCTTTGCACTACAGCCAAAGATATTCATCACCGGGTCATGTTCATTTAAACACTGCTCATCTTTGCACTACAAGCCAAAGATATTAATCAATCCATTCATGTTCATCTCAACACTGCTCATCTTTTGCACTACAAAATAAAGATATTCTTCAGAATCATTCATCTTTGCATCTACAGCCCAAAGATATTCAATAATATCATCATTTAAGACCGAGGATGATGAAAATATTTTTAAGAAACGAATCCAAAGAAACAAAATGACAAGGATTAAGGATTAAGGATTCAGACTTGGTTTTATCCACGCCCAAAAATACCTCAAAAATAATCATAGTGGTATAAAATTCAAGAATGATCAAAACATGGATACAATCGAGTTAGTATCCGTAATAGATGTTTTGACGAAAAGAAGAAATTTTATTTTTCTATGAATGCATCCGTATCGTGAATAGTCTTCAGATACGTGAATAAAGGCCAGATATCGTGAATAAGAATCTTCGACACCAAAAGATAGAAATTCTACAAAAACATCTTCACGCTTCATGAATAGTACTCGTGAATAAGAACTCGTGAATAAGTAACTCATGAATAGTAACTCGTGAATAAGAATTCATGAATAAGAACCCCCGACATGAAAAAGTTCCAAATTTGATAAAAAGTTCCAACCAATATTTCAAAGATAATGATATCAAGAAATAATATCATCCGAGAAGAAAATAACATCCCTTACCTCGAAAGACAAGATTTCTAGTTGAAACACCTGATATAGTCTTTGAAGGAACTTGCACCGCCTAACAATACTCAAAGTATACTCAAAATACTCACAAGAATACGCGATAATATAGAGAGAGAAAGAGAAAACTTGTTTCGGTGTGTTTTTTCAATTCTAACTTAGCCTCTATTTATAGGAAAATGTTAAGACGCCAAGGCAGACTTAACTCAAAACCTCGATGGCTTTACCTCGCTACTATTCCACCCACCAAAAATCAGCCATCTTCCCCAACAACCAAGAGTGGGGCCCACTCAATTCTAGAATTTTCCACCAAAACCTAATTTCCTAATCGGCCACTCTCTAAAATTCATAACAAATCATACGCTCATTTTAACGGCTTCAAAATTTGTGGACATATACTCAACTTATGTATGTATAACATATCCAAAATTACAACGATCCAACGGTTTGATTAAAAATTATAACTCACGCAATATATCGTAAAAATAATGATTTGATTTTTAATACCTCAATCCGGCAAAAAATACCGATAAAATACCTCAACATTAATTCCTTCATTTATAACCACATAAATAAATCCATCATTTATATCCACATCAAATAAATATTTCATTGTCATCAATAATTAATTATTCATAAATAATATTATAGAATCACAATAATGACAACCGTGCGCCTTCAGAAAGAGGGGCTTTCCAATAAGAATTTCTCCTTACTCGCGCCAAGAATTAGGTGACCAAACCTCTCCTCGATGTAACTTTCTGTACATTGCCAATAATGTTATCTAATAATATTATTCAAATAATATGAATTATTGATCCGATAATGGAGATATCAAAGCAAATGACAATTATCGAACAACAATAATATAAAATATCAACGCATCAATTATTGAACCAATAAAATAAAATATTGAATAAGAATTATCGTAACAATTATTGAGTAAAGTGCCTTCACGTAAGAATCAATAATTCAAAAATACCGTAGTAATACCATGTGCTTTCTTCGCGGCAACAACGCCAGTATTACTTTATTTTACCAATCGGGTATTCCAACAAAGTGTTAACTGTAATTATTACGTCGTTATTTATAAAACTTAATTTTGTCGCTTTTCTTCATCCGACGCTTATTACATTATGGGGCCCACAAATAGTCATACCGCCGCATTTAATATTCCCTCTACGTAAAGAATATTCCACGACCAAAACGAATATTCCCTACAATAATGAATACTTTATACCCTCTCACGTATTTTGAAAAAAAAAATTTCATATATCACCCTTAACTTTAACTTTTATCAATTTAACCATTTACCTGAATAGAAAAATTGAATACTTTTATTTCATAAAATTCGGGTCTTACAATCTCCTCTCCTTATGAAATTTCGTCCCTCAAATTTACGCATTGGTATTTCAAAGAGTTGAGAATACCTTGTTTTCATTTCGATTCTATCTCCCCTGTCATCATGATTTCTCCATTGCTCATCTCCCTCGTATTTCAGATATCATTCTAGAATACGACTTCAAAACAAAGGTTAATTGAGCAATTAACATATCACATAATATCTCGATATTATGATCGACCAACAAATAAGCTTAGTAGGACACACTAAATAAGGATTTACTCATCTCTCCCTCCTAGTTCTATTCCCCATCTCCGCCAGAGATCATATCCTAAGCTCGATATTAAATGTAACGAACCCCAAAATAGGTTCATTCCATCCAACCCATTCTCGAGTCGCCAAATATATGGTACGAAAAACAACTACAACTTTATTACAACAATTGTCGTAAAAATACAACAACACATATGTCATGTGAGTTTGATACAAATATATACCAACTCAGAAGACGTCACAATGACACCTTACATAAAGGTATAGTCAAAAACAGCTTTTAGAAATTAGAATCTTTGGGAAGTGCTCAAGAAACCTTCATACATGGGAGGCCATGCTTTTAGGTTATGGTAGATATCATATGGCCACGTAATTATCCTCGTCAATCTAATAAACCCCAAAGAAAAACGAGAAGATTACTATCATATTCTTCCCAATGGTGAGTCTTCTCGACATATCATTATCTCCACTGCCTTTAATCGGGTATTATACTCCAAACAAACACCAAGATTATATAGTAGTAGTGCTTGTAAATATACTCAAAGAAGTGGATAAGCACAACCATGTCTTATGATAACACGAGGTCAGATGTCATTAGACATCTTGTATGATAGTGACAAAACACCCTTCCAAGTTAAATTCACCTCACCCTCAACATCTATAGACCACCACTCTATTCCTCGCTATCCCCGCTTCGACCCAAATTTACACTTTTATTACCCGAAAGGAATTGTGAAACAAAAGGGTGAGCACAACTAGCTCAAGAAAGAATATTATGACTAAAGATAAATAAATTATCAATAGTCTTCATCAAGAATAAATCGTAGATTTAGAACATATGGTAGATGATAAAACTTTTCAACCATAGTCAGTAAATGAATGAGCAATCCATTAGAAGAGTCAAATAGACTATAAAGTCTATTGTCTTCTCCATGTTAAAAATCCACCAACAATGTTTTATCCTCAGTAACATCAATCAACAATTCGCCCACAATCACGTATATAACTTCATAATCGTTATTGTAGTTCTAAATTCTTTTCTCATCCAAGACAAAGATAATTTTCATCACTTGTCTTTACCTCAAACATCAAAGATCATGGTTATACCAAATCACGCCTCTGCTCATAATCATATTAATAAATTCATCTTTTACACCACGGGCCAAAGATATTCATCAACAGCTCATCTTTACACTACAAAGCAAAGATATTCAACAACGGGTCATCTTTGCATTACAAGCCAAAGATATTCATCAATAATTCATCTTTGCACTACAAAGCAAAGATATTCAACAACAGTCATCTTTGCATTACGAGCAAAAGATATTCATCAATAATTCATCTTTGCACTATCGCTAAAGATATTCAACAACAAAGTCATCTTTGCATTACGAGCAAAAGATATTCATCAATAATTCATCTTTGCACTATCAAAAAGATATTCAACAACAGTCATCATCTTTGCATTACGAGCAAAAGATATTCATCAATAATTCATCTTTGCACTAATGGCTAAAGATATTCAACAACAGTCATCTTCAGATTACGAGCAAAAGATATTCATCAATAATTCATCTTTAGACTTCAAGCTAAAGATATTCAACAACAGTCATCTTTGCATTACGAGCAAAAGATATTTATCAATAATTCATCTTTGACTACTATCGCTAAAGATATTCATCACTTGGTCATGTTCATTTAAACACTGCTCATCTTTGACTACAGCCAAAGATATTCTTCGTAAATCATTCATCTTGCATTGATTTTATCCACGCCCAAAAATACCTCAAAAATAATCATAGTGGTGTAAAATTCAAGAATGATCAAAACATGGATACAATCAAAGCTAGTATCCAAAATAGATATTTTAGACGAAAAGAAAAATTTTCATTTTTCTAATTGAATAAAGGTCAGATTCGTGAATAAAGGCCGAGATACGTGAATAAGTAACTCCACACCAAAAGATGTAAATTCCACAAAAACATCTTCACGCTTTCATTAATAGTACTCGTGAATAAGAATCGTGAATAGTAACTCATGAATAATAACTCGTGAATAAGAACTCATGAATAAGAACCCCGACATGAAAAAAGTTCCAAATTTGATAAAAAGTTCCAACCAATATTTCAAAGATAATGATATCAAGAAATAATATCATCCGAGAAGAAAATAACATCCCTTACCTCGAAAAGACAAGATTTCTAGTTGAAACACCTGATATAGTCTTTCAAGGAACTTGCACCGCCTAACAATACTCAAAGTATACTCAAAATACTCACAAGAATACGCCGATAATATAGAGAGAGAAAGAGAAAAACTTGTTTCGTGTGTTTTTCAATTCTAACTTAGCCTCTATTTATAGGAAAATGTTAGCACGCTCAAGCAGCACTTAACTCAAGCAACCTCGATGGCTTTACCTCGCTACTATTCCACCCACCAAAAATCAGCCATCTTCCCCAACAACCAAGAGTGGGGCCCACTCAATTCTAGAATTTTCCACCAAAACCTAATTTCCTAATCGCCACCTCTTAAAATTCATAACAAATCATACGCTCATTTTTAACGGCTCAAAATTTGTGGACATATACTCAACTTATGTATGTATAATATATCCAAAAATTACAACGATCCAACTATTTGGATTAAAAATTATAACTCACGCAATATATCGTAAAAATAATGATTTGATTTTTAATACCTCCAATCCGACAAAATACTGATAAAATACCTCAACATTAATTCCTTCATTTATAACCACATAAATAAATCCATCATTTATATCCACATCAAATAAATATTTCATTGTCATCAATAATTAATTATTCATAAATAATATTATAGAATCACAATAATGACAACCAGGCAGTTCCCAGGAAAGAGGGGGCTTTCCAATAAGAATTTCTCCTTACTGGCGCGCAATTAGGTGACCAAACCTCTCCTCGATGTAACTTTCTAGACATTGCCAATAATGTTATCTAATAATATTATTCAAATAATATGAATTATTGATCCGATAATGGAGATATCGCGGCAAAGGACAATTATCAACAACAATAATATAAAATATCAACGCATCAATTATCGAACCAATAAAATAAAATATCGAATAAGAATTACCGTAATAATTATTGAGTAGTGCCTTCTTACGTAAGAATCAATAATTCAAAAACACTGTAATACCGTGTGCATCCATGCAACAACAACGCCAGATTACTTTATTTTACCAATCGGGTATTCCAACAAAGTTAATTCTGTGAACGATTACGTCGTTATTTATAAAAACTTAATTTTGTCGCTTTCTTCATCCGATGCTTATTCTGCATTATGGGGCCCATAAATAGTCGCTACTACCATTGCATTTAATATTCCCTACGTAAAGAATATTCCACCACCAAACGAATATTCCCCACAATAATGAATACTTTATACCCTCACGTATTTTGAAAAAAAATTTCATATATCACCCTTTAACTTTAACTTTTATCAATTTAACCATTTACCTAAATAGAAAAATTGAATACTTTTATTTCATAAAATTCGGGTCTTACAATCTCCCTCCTTATGAAATTTCGTCCCCGAATTTACGTGCACTGGTATTTCAAAGAGTTGAGAATACCTTGTTTTCATTTCGATTCTATCTCCCCGTCATCATGATTTCTCCATTGCTCATCTCCTCGTATTTTATATCATTCTAGAATACAATTCAAAACAAAGGTTAATTGAGCAAATTAACATATCACATAATATCTCGATATTATGACCGACCAACAAATAAGCTTAGTAGGACACACTTTAAGCTAAGGATTTACTCATCTCTCCCTCCTAGTTCTATTCCCCGATCTCCGCCAGAGATCATATCCCTAAGCTCGATACCAAATGTAACGACCCCAAAATAGGTTCATTCCATCCAACCCATTCTCGAGTCGCCAAATATATGGTACGAAAAACAACTACAACTTTATTACAACAATTGTCGTGGCAAAATACAACAACACATATGCCATGAGTTTGATACAAATATATACCAACCAGAAGACGTCACAATGACACCTTACATAAAGGTATAGTCAAAAAAACAGCTTTAGAAATTAGAATCTTTGGGAAGTGCTCAAGAAACCTTCATACACGGGAGGCCATGCTTTTAGGTTATGGTAGATATCATACGGCCACGCATTATCCTTGGTCAATCTAATAAACCCCAAAGAAAAAACGAGAAGATTACTATCATATTCTTCCCAATGGTGAGTCTTCTCTTGACATATCATTATCTCCACCGCCTTTAATTGGGTATTATACTCCAAACAAACACCAAGATTATATAGGTAGTGCTTGTAAATATACTCAAAGAAGTGGATAAGCACAACCATGTCTTATGATAACACGAGGTCAGTATGTCATTAGACATCTTGTATGATAAAGGACAAAACACCCTTCCAAGTTAAATTCACCTCACCTCAACATCTATAGACCACCACTCTATTCCCTCGCTATCCCCCCGACCCAAATACACTTTTTATTACCCGAAAGGAATTGTGAAACAAAAGGGTGAGCACAACTAGCTCAAGAAAGAATATTATGACTAAAGATAAATAAATTATCAATAGTCTTCATCAAGAATAAATCGTAGATTTAGAACATATGGTAGATGATAAAACTTTTCAACCATAGTCATAAATGAAATGAGCAATCCATTAGAAGAGTCAAATAGACTATAAAGTCTATTGTCTTCTCCATGTTAAAAATCCACCAACAATGTTTTATCCTCGTAACATCAATCAACAATTCCTCGCCCACAATCACGTATAACTCATAATCGTTATTGTAGTTCTAAATTCCTTTCCTCATCCAAGACAAAGATAATTTTCATCACTTGTCTTTACCTCAAACATCAAAGATCATGGTTATACCAAATCACAGCCCTGCTCATAATCATACTAATAAATTCATCTTTGCACCACGGGCCAAAGATATTCATCAACAGCTCATCTTTACACTACAAAGCAAAGATATTCAACAACGGGTCATCTTTGCATTACAAGCCAAAGATATTCATCAATAATTCATCTTTAGACTACAAAGCAAAAGATATTCAACAACAGTCATCTTTGCATTACGAGCAAAAAGATATTCATCAATAATTCATCTTTGCACTACATCAAGTAAAGATATTCAACAACAGTCATCTTTGCATTACGAGCAAAAAGATATTCATCAATAATTCATCTTTGCACTACCGGCTAAAGATATTCAACAATGTGTCATCTTTGCATTACGAGCAAAAGATATTCATCAATAATTCATCTTTGCACTACCGCTAAAGATATTCAACAACAGTCATCTTTGCATTACGAGCAAAAGATATTCATCAATAATTCATCTTTGCACTTCTTGCTAAAGATATTCAACAACAGTCGTCTTTTTGCATTACGAGCAAAAAGATATTTATCAATAATTCATCTTTGACCATCAAGCAAAGATATTCATCACTTTAGTCATGTTCATTTAAACACCTGCTCATCTTTTGCACTACATGTGCCAAAGATATTCTTCTAAATCATTCATCTTTGCATTGATTTTATCCACGCCCAAAAATACCTCAAAAATAATCATAGTGGTGTAAAATTCAAGAATGATCAAAACATGGATACAATCAAAGCTAGTATCCAAAATAGATATTTTAGACGAAAAGAAAAATTTTCATTTTTAAATTGAATAGTCTTATTCGTGAATAAAGTGATAGTGAATAAAGTATACGTGAATAAGAACTCACACACCAAAAGATAGAAATTCCACAAAAAAACATCTTCACGCTTCATGAATAATAGTACTCGTGAATAGTAACTCGTGAATAAGTAACTCATGAATAGTAACTCGTGAATAAGAACTCATGAATAGTAACCCGAACCCCAAATTTGAAAAAGTTCCAACCAATATTTCAAAGATAATGATATCAAGAAATAATATCATCCGAGAAGAAAATAACATCCCTTACCTCGAAAGACAAGATTTCTAGTTGAAACACCTGATATAAGGTCTTTGAAGGAACTTGCACCGCCTAACAATACTCAAAGTATACTCAAAATACTCACAAGAATACGCTCGATAATATAGAGAGAAAGAGAGAAAACTTGTTTCCGGTGTGTTTTTCAATTCTAACTTAGCCCTCTATTTATAGGAAAATGTTAAGACGTCAAGCAGCATTTAACTTCCGCAACCCGATGATGGCTTTACTCGCTACTATTCCACCCACCAAAAAATCAGCCATCTTCCCCAACAACCAAGAGTGGGGCCCACTCAATTCTAGAATTTTCCACCAAAACCTAATTTCCTAATCAATTACCTCTTAAAATTCATAACAAATCATACGCTCATTTTTAATCTGCTCAAAAATTTGTGGACATATACTCAACTTATGTATGTATAACATATCCAAAAATTACAACGATCCAACTATTTGATTAAAAATTATAACTCACGTAATATATCGTAAAAATAATGATTTGATTTTTAATACCTCCAATCCGAAAAAATACTCGATAAAATACCTCAACATTAATTCCTTCATTTATAACCACATAAATAAATCCATCATTTATATCCACATCAAATAAATATTTCATTGTCATAAATCAATAATTAATTATTCATAAATAATATTATAGAATCACAATAATGACAACCAAGCAGCTTCCTGTGAAAGAGGGGCTTTCCAATAAGAATTTCTCCTTATCGCGCGCAATTAGGTGACCAAACCTCTCCTCGATGTAACTTTCTAGACATTGCCAATAATGTTATCTAATAATATTATTCAAATAATATGAATTATTGATCCGATAATGGAGATATCATGCAAAGACAATTATCGAACAACAATAATATAAAATATCAACGCATCAATTATTGAACCAATAAAATAAAATATTGAATAAGAATTATCGTAATAATTATTGAGTAAAGCCTTCACGTAAGAATCAATAATTCAAAAATACCGTAATACCATGTGCTATCGCGGCAACAACGCCAGATTACTTTATTTTACCAATCGGGTATTCCAACAAAGGTTAATTCGTAACGATTACGCCGTTATTTATAAAAACTTAATTTTGTCGCTTTCTTCATCCGACGCTTATTCATTATGGGGCCCACAAATAGTCGCTACTGTTGCATTTAATATTCCCGACGGAAAGAATATTCCACGACCAAAACTAATATTCCCAAATAATAATGAATACTTTATACCCCTCGTATTTTGAAAAAAAATTTCATATATCACCCTTAACTTTAACTTTTATCAATTTAACCATTTACTTGAATAGAAAATTGAATACTTTTATTTCATAAAATTCGGGGTCTTACATACAACCTCCCTCCTTATGAAATTTCTTCCTCGAAATTGACGTCACGTACTGGTGTTTTCGAAAAAGGTGAGGATACCTCGCTTTCATTTCGTTTCCAATTCCTGTGTCATTTCCTCTATATAGCATGATTCCTCCACAAAACTTTAACTTGTGGTATAACCTTTCATACAGTAGGGACATGCTCCTTCCTATCCAAAATCTTGACAGTACCTCCTCATACGTTAAGTCTTCTGGCTATCTCGTCCGGGTTCTAACTCTATAACGTGGTTGGGTCTTTCACATATTTAAATAAGAAATGATATGTGAAACACATTATGAACACGAGACATACTCTGAGGTAACGCAAGTCTATAGGCTACATTTCCTACTTCGGTCAAGAATTTGAAATGGACCAATAAATCATGGATTGAGCTTTCCTCTCTTCCCAAATCTTGTAACACCCTTCCATGGAGCAACTCGCAACAATACATGATCCCCTACATTAAATTCCACGTCCCTTTCAATGAAGATCCGCATAACTCTTTTGTCGATCTTGTGCCGCTTTGTATACGTTGTCGAATCATTTGGATCTTTTCGGTGAGTCATACGTCTTAACTCGGGTCCCAACAATGTTGCTTCACCCACCTCATCCCAACATATTGAGAACGACATTTTCGTCCCATATAATGCTTGAATGGAACCATGCCTATATTTGTTTAATAACTATTGTTGTATGAGAATTCCACCAATGGCAAGTACTTATCCCAACTTCCTTTGAAATCTAGGACACGAGTTTTAATATATCTTCAAGAGTTTGAGTAGTCCTTTACGATTGCCCATCCGTTTGAGGATGGTATGCCAAACCAATCGTAAATTGCGTGCTCCATAGCTTTCTAACCCAAAATCATGAAGTGAATCTTGGGTCACGATCTAAAACTATGGATCTTGGCATGCCATGCAATCTCACAATCTCATTTACGTACATACGAGAAAAAGGCGTTCAAGGAATAAGTCTCTCGTATCGGTAAAAAATGAGCACACTTGTTAATCTAATAACCCAAATAGCATTGATGCCTTGAGAAACCGCAGGAAGACCCGTAACGAAATCCATAGTAATGTGTTCCCACTTCCATTCCGGAATCTCAAGTGGTTTGACGGACCCTTAGGTACAAGATGCTCCGCCTTTACACGTTGGCAAGTTAAACACATCGAGATAAACTTTGCAATCTCTCTCTTCATATTGTTCCACCAAAATGTATGTCAAGATCACGATACATTTTAGTACTTCCGTGATGGATTGCAAATGGCGTGTTGTGTGCCTCCATCATAATCTTGTACTTCAAATCGAGTCGTTAGGAACACAAAGTCTAGAGTGGACTCAAGTATCAATTCTTGCTTCCTAATAGCTCCTTCTTGTACTTTCTTCTTTATACGCATCATTTCAAATTCGGTGGCTCGAGCAATCTTAACTTTTTCTATTAAAGTTGGCTCTATCGTATACTTGACATCATCGCACTCTCGTTCCTCAAGATATGATCTTCTACTCATCGCGTCACTACCACGCTCGCTTTTCCAAGGGATGGCACGATCGTAATACGTGTCTTTGAAATGAGTCTCCTCTTGAGTTCTTGAAGCTCTTCCCACATTCCTTGCTCCATTCAATTTTGTATCTCTACGTAGTCACCAAGAATGGAATAGCGATTCGAGAATATCCTTCAACGAATCTCCGATAATAACCAACTAAGCCTGAAAGCTACGTATTTCGATTCATCGACTTAGGTTGCTCTCAACCGTGACTCATATCCCAATCTTGGATAAGACGTCACAATGACACCTATCGCTTTACTATCGCATCGAATATGACGTCCCTACAGAGAGTCTCGCTTAGGTGAATTCCACAAAGGAAGTCATAAGATAAAGGCTCGGTGTACCAAATTCTATAGTTGAATTTTTAACTCCTCGAAGTTCAATAGAGCCATTCGATATGAGATTTTAGAAATGAGTTTTGTCTGGGGTTCAAAGTCGATACAAAATTTAATATCGAAGCTTTGGGAGTAAGCGAAGAAATTCTTCAGAAATACGTCGGAAAAAATCAATAACAATGCGTGAATATTATTCAAATCGACGTGTCTTTATTCAAATCCATAACATGGACTAAGAAAACTTGACATCCGTAATAAACGAATGACTTCATGGCTTGATATGAAAATGTTTGACTACAATGGTTTGATTGCTTGAATTCAATAACAGTTGCTTAGGAATATGAAAACTAACAACCTTACAAAAGCAATCAATTTGGCATGATGAGTAGTTAACCTTAAAATCACATCAAAAGCAAATATCTCTATAGAAATAAGGTTAACAGTAATGTGATAAGTAGTGCCAACTTGAATCAAGCAAGATTTTTAAATAACGGATGTAATGAAATTTTCTCCTAATGGAGTCTCCACAGATAGTCAAAGTTTAATTTCTCCGTAGTCAAGTTCAAACGTTGAGCGCAAGAAGAGAGAGATAAAAGAATGGGTAGAAACCCCAGATTCAGTAAGGTATATACTTCGCAAGAATTTATAATTAACTAACCCGTGCTAACTTCGTTCGTTTCCTTGCATTTTAACCGGCCACGATAAACGCTTCTTCCAAGAACCGTTGACTTTGACTTTTCTCGGGACATCCTTTTGAGTCACCATTCCATCACTGGATCGGGTTTCGATATCGCATAATCTCGAAGCGATATGTCCTTCCTTTCCACAATTATAGCATACCTTAAACTGTTGTGGGCGCTTTGAATGATATGTCCCTCTTTCCGCATTTGTAACATATGACCGGTGGTCGTTTCTCCTCCCTTAAAACTAGTTGCTCTTGCGCCGACGTCTTCACATGGTCGTTGTTGAATCTCCTCTTTTAAAATCTCCTCCCGACTCGCTTTCTTCTTTTTCATGGCCACGATTACCACCAGAGTGGTTACCGCTTTTTCGTATTCTTCTTTCTCCGCCGGTTATCGTTATTCGATGATCGCTATCTTCTATGATCCTCGGTTATGGTCCCTCGGTTGAACGTATTTCGTTATCTCGCTTCTAACAACCGAGCCCCGCTGACAACATCCAATAGAGAGAAAATTTATGAGAAATGAGATATCGACGTATGTCGGGTTTCAAACCTCTCGTAAACATCCGCGTCATACGCTCCTCATTCTCCACCAAATGAGGTGCAAACTCGATAACTCCGCGAACTTCGCCTCATCTTTGGGACACCGCCATGTTATTCTGCTTTCTAGTCTAATAAACTCCACTTCCTTCATATATACGAATACTTTCGGGAAGTACTTGTCATTGAACTGCTTTCAAACGTCTCCCACGACATGCCGAAAATTGGATGGGTACGCCTCATGATTCCCACCAAATGAATCGCTTCGCCACGGAACATAAAGGCGCTGAATGGAACTTTCTGTTCCTCCGTGCATCCCAAGACATCGAATATCTTGGTAATTTGTTTGACCCACGCCTCCGCTTTAATCGGATCCGGCTTTCCCAGCATTCGTGGTCCCAACTCTTTGAACCGTCTGGCGTGACCACCACTCGTGAATTGCTATCATTTCTCCTCAGTATTTTGAACACGAAGTCTCCTCGTCGATTTTGCATGAATCGCAAAAAAGCTTCTAAACATCCCTCGCTCATCATCTCGCTTGGTGGTGTTGTTCACAAGAGAACATTACCACTGTTGCACGCGTCTCCTCGTTGGTGAGTACAGAGCATCTCCACGGTCTCATTTGCTCCACTCATTAATATTCTCAATCGACATTCTCAAATACCGTCATAAAATAAGGGTTAATTAAGGAAATCAATATATCACATAATATCCCTATATATCTTGACCAACTAACAAATAAGCTTAGGTAGGACACACTAGCAAGGATTTACTCGCCTCTCCCTCCTAGTTTTATTCCCCGATCTCCACCGAGATCATATCCCTAAGCTCGATACCAACCGTAACTCGGACCAACTTATGTCAAAGACCTCATATTGATACTTATCGGTTTGCACCATGAGAATCTGCAGGCGTCCCCTACGGAGAGTCTGGCTTTGGTGCATCCCCCATAAATGTGAAGTCACCAATGAGAGGCTCGGGGCTTTTTACTTATAGCTCGATACAACTGTGGCGCCCCAAAATAGGTATACACAACACCCATTCTCGAGTCGCCAAATACATGGTACAAGAAGCAAACTACAACTTCAATAATACAAATGTCGTGTGAAATACGACAATATATAATTATGAGTTTAAATATAATATTGTCTTCTAGACAATATCTATACTCAAATAAATCCCCATCATAATTATTGATTCATTATTTTACAAAAATGGTGAGGACTACTAAACAACTCTCTCTAACCTTCATTCCATACCTCGACTAAGACTTCGCTACATTCTCGCCTCCCGAGAAGAAAATGGAACAACAAGGAAAAGGGTGAGCTCAACTAGCCCAAGAAAAGAATATTATGACTAAGATAATATACAACAAATTATCGTTAGTCTTCAACAGGAAAAATCGATAGAATCTGAATAGACAACAAGTTTCGGATCAATATTCGCAGCGGAAATAATAATTCATAGAAGAGTTACGTAGAGAATGAAATCTACTATAATCTATGAATTTAATATTCCATCATCAATATTTTATCCTCGTAACATCAATCAATATGCATCCGAATCAAATATTCATCTTTGCACTACAGGCCAAAGATATTCATCACCGTCATGTTCATTTAAACACTGCTCATCTTTTGCACTACGTGCCAAAGATATTAATCAATCGGTCATGTTCATCTCAACACTGCTCATCTTTGCACTACGTGCCAAAGATATTCTTCGAAAATCATTCATCTTTGCACTACTGGGCCAAAGATATTCAATAATATCATCATTTAAGATCGAGGATGATGAAAAATATTTTTAAGAAACGAATCCAAAGAAACAAAATGACAAGGATTAAGGATTAAGGATTCGTACTTGGTTTTATCCACGCCCAAAAATACCTCAAAAATAATCATAGTGGTGTAAAATTCAAGAATGATCAAAACATGGATACAATCGAGTTAGTATCCGAATAGATGTTTTGAGACGAAAAGAAGAAATTTTATTTTTCTTGAATAAGATCTGATATCGTGAATAAAGTCTTAGATACGTGAATAAGAACTCTCACACCAAAAGATAGAAATTCCACAAAAACATCTTCACGCTTACATTTAATAAGTACTTTCGTGAATAGTAACTCGTGAATAAGAACTCATGAATAAGAACTCGTGAATAAGAACTCATGAATAAGAACCCATGAATAAGTAACCCCGACATGAAAAAGTTCCAAATTTGATAAAAACTTCGGATCAACATTTCAAAGATAATGATATTGAAGAAATAATATCATTACTGAAAAAATAATATCCCTTACCTCGAAAGATCAAGACTTCTAAATTAAACACCTGGATATAAAGCATGACTTGGACTTACATCGTATAGCAATACTCAAAGTATACTCAAAATACTCACAAGAATACGCCGATAATATAGAGAGAAAAACTTCAGCTTCAATGTGATTTTCAATTCTAACCCAAGACCCTATTTATAGAAATTGCTTAGAACACCAAAGCAGAAAATTTAATAAATTAATAATATAATTATATTATTTTCTACACATGTCTAGAATCTGATTTCAGCCATCAAACACATGCCACCTTCTAGAAAAAAATAAGAAAAAATGTTTTTCTAATTTTAAATATTTTAAACTTCCAAAATCAATTATTTTGAGCTTGAACTTCAATAATTCATAATAAATAGCCCTT
The DNA here is from genome assembly GCA_020205615.1 of Panax quinquefolius. Classification (NCBI taxonomy): domain Eukaryota; kingdom Viridiplantae; phylum Streptophyta; class Magnoliopsida; order Apiales; family Araliaceae; genus Panax; species Panax quinquefolius. The sequence continues at coordinate 2,742,593 of CM035169.1, read as the reverse complement.
TCATCAGAAAATTCGAATCTTGCGAGTTTTTATAGGAAATTCAATTCTCTACAACTTTGCGGAAGAAAGTTTTTCAAATTCCAATCGAAAATTGACCGAAATCCACAAACGGGCAATTTTACATGATATAATCAAATTTCAGTCAATAAATGGGGTCCACCGACATGTTTAACATGTTTTAAACATTTATTGCAACAAAAATACTCTTCCTCCTCGTATACTCATATATCCCACATTCGTTGTAAAAATATCACCGTTAATATATTATTAAAATAATATATTTAAATGAATTATTTTATCGTAAAAAGATAAAATATTAATTTTCAACAATTGTCATTTTAAAATTTTCTCCATCTATATCCACATAAAATCAATATTTTCCTCATCATATAAATCAATAATTAATTATTCACAAATAATATTACGTAATCACAATATTGACAACCGTGCGCTTTCAGGAAGAGGGGCTTTCCAATAAGAATTTCTTCATCTTGGCGCCGCAATTATTAGGTGACCAAACCTCTCCTTGATGTAAACTTTCTAGACATTGCCAATAATGTTATCTAATAATATTATTCAGATAATATGAATTATTGCTTCGATAATGAAAGATACTTTGTGTAATGACAATTATCAAACAACAAAGAATATAAAATATCAACGCAAAGAATTATTAACTCAATAAAATATCGAACAAAGAATTATCGTAACCATTATTGAGTAAAGCCTTCTTTTCGTAAGAATCAATAATTGGTGCAATACCAAGTGTTACTGTTCAACAATGCGTATTAGTGTGTTTTAACCACCGGGTATTCCAACAAGAGATAATTGGTAATAACTACGCTAGTTATTTAAAAACAACTTATATTTGTCATTTTCTTCATCCAATCGCTTTCCGTTATGGGGCCTACACACATGGGCTACCTTGTCAAATTTAATATTCCCGACCGCATTTAATATTCCACGACCAAACGAATATTCCCCGACGATAATGAATATTTTATAACCACTTGCTTATTTTAAAATATTTGCGTATTTAACCCTTAACTATCCACATTAATCAAATCAACCTTCAAAATAATAAATAAAGGAAATTCCTTTTTATTTAAAAATTTCGGTCTTCTGAACATGTCTTTGAAATGAGTCTCCTCTTGAGTTCTTGACTCTTCCCACATTCCTTGCTTCCATTCGAATTTTGTATCTCTACGAGTCACCAAGATAATGGAATAGCGATTCGAGAATATCCTTCAACGAATCTCCGATAATAACCAACTAAGCCTCAGAAAGCTACGTATTTCGATTCTTCGACTTAGGTTGCTCTCAATCGTGACTCATATCCCAATCTTGGATAAAGACGTCACAACGACAATGACACTATCGATTTCTATCGCATCTAATACGACATCCCCATAGAGAGTCCGCTTAGGTAAATTCCACAAAGGAAGTCACCAGATAAAGGCTCGTGTACCAAATTCTATAGTTGAATTTTAACTCCTCAAGTTCAATAGAGCCATTCGATATGAGATTTTAGAAATGAGTTTTTACCGGGTTCAAAGTCGATACAATATTTAATATCGGGTTTTGGGAGTAAACCAAGAAATTCTTCAGAAATACGCCAGAAAAATCAATAACAACAGAAATATTATTCAAATCTGACGTGTCTTTATTCAAATCCATAACATGGACTAAGAAAACTTGACATCCGTAATAAACGAATGACTTCATGGCTTGATATGAAAATGTTTGACTACAATGGTTTGATTGCTTGAATTCGAATAACAAAGTTGCTTAGGAATATGAAAACTAACAACCTTACAAAAAGCAATCAATTTGGCATGATGAGTAGTTAACCTTAAAATCACATCAAAAGCAAATATCTCTATAGAAATAAGGTTAACAGTGTAATGTGATAGTGCCAACTTGAATCAAGCAAGATTTTTAAACAACGGATGTAATAAAAGTTTCTCCTAATGGAGTCTCCACGAGATAGGTCAAAGTTTAATTTCTCCGTAGTCAAGTTCAAACGTTGAGCGCAAGTAAGAGAGATAAAAGAATGGGTAGAACCAATATCTAGTAAGGTATATACTTCGCAAGAATTTATAATTAACTAACCTGTGCTAACTTCGTTCGGGTTCCTTGTATTTTGATGAATCCACGACAAACGCTCTTCCGAGAACCGATTGACTTTGACTTTTCTCGGGATGATCTTTTGAGTCACCGTCCCATTGAACTAGGTTTCGCCACTGCATAAATCTCGAAGCGATATGTCCTTCCTTTCCATAATTATAGCATACCTTGAATTGTCAGGCGGTTTGATATATGTCCCTCTTTCCCGCATTTGTAACATATGACCGATGGTCTTTCTCCTCCTTGGAACCAGATTCTTCTTGGCGGCCGACGTCTTCACATGGTCGTTGTTGAATCTCCTTTTTAAAATCTCTTCCCGACTCGCTTCTATTTTCACGGGCCACGATTACCACCGAGTGGTTACCGCTTTTGTCTCAGTATTCTTCTTTCTCCGCCGGTTATCGTTATTTTGTTGACTACTATCTTCTAGATGATCCTCGGTTATGGTCCCTCGGTTGAACGTATTTCGTTATCTCGCTTCTAACAACCGAGCCCTGCTGACAACATCATCCAATAGAGAAAATTTATGAAAATGAGATATCGACGTATCAGGGTTTCAAACCTCTCAAAAACATCCGCGTCATACGTTCCTCATTCTCCACCAAATGAGGTGCAAACTGGATAACTCCGCGAACTTCGCCTTCGTCTTTGGGACACCGCCATGTTATTCTCGCTTCCGGTCTAATAAACTCCACTTCCTTCATACGATGAATACTTTCGTGGAAGTACTTGTCATTGAACTGCTTTTTAAACGTCTCCCCACGACATGCCGAAAGTGCGGTGGATGGGTACGCTTCACGATTCCCACCAATGTCTGCCTCGCCATGGAACATAAAGGTGGCGAATGGAACCTTCTGTTCTCCGTGCATCCCAAGACATCGAATATCTTGGTAATTTGCTTGACCCACGCTCCGCCTTTAATCGGATCCTAGCTTTCCCCGAGTCTCGGTGGTCCCAACTCTTTGAATCGCTTGCGTGACCACCCGTGAATTGCTATCATTTCCTCCTCAGTATTTTGAACACGAGTCTCCTCATGCGATTTTGCATGAATCGCAAAAAGCTTCTAAACATCCCTCGCTCATCATCTACTCGGGTGGTGGTGTTGCGTTGCACGTTCTCCTCGTTGGTAAGTACAGCATCTCCACTAGTCTCATTTACTCCATCGTTAATATTCTCAATTCGACATTCTCAAATCTCGCCATAAAACAAGGGTTAATTAAGGAAATCAATATATCACATAATATCCCTATATCTTCGACCAACTAACAAATAAGCTTAGGTAGGACACACTAAATAAGGATTTACTCGTCTCTCCTCCTAGTTCTATTCCCCGATCTACGCCGAGATCATATCCTAAGCTCGATATTAATCGTGGCGCCCCCAAAATAGGTATACACAACACCCATTCTCGAGTCGCCAAATACATGGTACAAGAAAGCAAACTACAACTTCAATAATACAAATGTCGTGTGAAATACGACAATATATCTTAATGAGTTTAAATATAATATTGTCTTCTGCACAATATCCACACGCAAATAAATCCCCATCATAATTATTGATACATTATTTTACAAAAATGGTGAGGACTACAACTCTCTCTAGAACCTTCATTCCATACCCCGACTAAGACTTTCGCTACATTCTCGCCTCCCCGAGAAGAAAAATGGAACAACAAGGAAAAGGGTGAGCTCAACTAGCCCAAGAAAGAATACTATGACTAAGATAATATACAACAAATTATCGTTAGTCTCCAACAGGAAAAAATCGATAGAATACAATAGACAACAAGTTTCGGATCAATATTCATAGCGTGAAATAATAATTCATAAGAAGTTACGTAGAGAATGAAATCTACTATAATCTATGAATTTAACAGTCCATCATCAATATTTTATCCTCAGAACATCAATCAATATTCATCTCAAATCAAATATTCATCTTTGCACTACTGAGCCAAAGATATTCATCAATCGGTCATATTCATCTCAACACTGCTCATCTTTGCACTAAAGGCCAAAGATATTCATCGATCGGTCATGTTCATTTAAACACTGCTCATCTTTGCACTACTGAGCCAAAGATATTCTTCAGAAATCATTCATCTTTGCACTACGGGCAAAGATATTCAATAATATCATCATTTAAGACCGAGGATGGTGAAAATATTTTTAAAGAACGAATCCAAAGTGAAACAAAATGACAAGGATTAAGGATTAAGGATTCGTACTTTGTTTTATCCATGTCCAACAATACCTCAAAAATAATCATAGTGGTGTAAAATTCAAGAATAATCAAAACATGGATACAATCAAAGCTAGTATCCGAAATAGATATTTTGGACGAAAAAGAAGAAATTTTATTTTTCATTTGAATAGTCAGAGTATCGTGAATAAAGTCTTGATATCGTGAATAAGAACTCAGAACACCAAAAGATAGAAATTCCACAAAAATATCTTCACGCTTCATGAATAGTACTCGTGAATAAGAATCTCGTGAATAAGAACTCATGAATAAGAACTCGTAAATAAGTAACTCATGAATAAGTAACCCCGACATGAAAAAGTTCCAAATTTGATAAAACTTCGGATCAACATTTCAAAGATAATGATATTGAAGAAATAATATCATTACTTAAAAAATAATATCCCTTACCTCAAAGAATCGATTTCTAAAGGAAAGATCGGAGTGATCTTTGAATGAAACTTAGACTTTAACAAAGAACTCTCAAAGTATCTAAATACTCACAAAATACGCTCAATAATATAGAGAGAAAAGAGAAAAACTTTGTTTCTAGTGTGATTTTCAATTCTAACTTAGCCTCTATTTATAGGAAAATGTTAAGACGTCAAGCGGACTTAACTCCAAGAACTGATGGCTTTACTCGCTACTATTCCCACCCACCACATTTGAAAATTCAATTGAGCACATTTCTCACCAACCAAAAGTGGGGCCCACCAATTCTAGAATTTTCCACCAAAATCATTTATAACCTAATTTACGAATCACCACCTCTTAAAATTCATAATAAATTATACGCTCATTTTTAATTCGTTCAAAATTTGTGGACATATACTCAACTTATATATGTATAACATATCCAAAAATTACAACGATCCAACTATTTGGATTAAATATTATAACTCACACAATAAAGTTGTAATAACACCAATTTGATCTTTTAATACCTCCAATCCGGCAAAATACAAATAAAACATCTCAAAGATTAATTCCTTCATTAATAACCACATAAATAAATCCATCATTTATATTCATATAAAATAAATATTTCCTTATCATATGAATCAATAATTAATTATTCACAAATAATATTACGAATCACATTTATGATAACCAGTCGCTCCCGGAAAGAGGGGCTTTCCAATAAGGATCTCTCCTTCTCTGCCGCAAATTAGGTGACCAAACCTCTCCTTAGATGTAACTTTCTAGACATTGCTAATAATGTTATCTAATAATATTATTCAAATAATATGAATTATTGATCCGATAATGGGAAATATCGCGCAAAAAGTGACAATTATCAAACAACAATAATATAAAATACCAACGCAAAGAATTATTGAATCAATAAAATAAAATCTTTGAATAAAGAATTATCGTAACAATTATTGAGTAGTGCCTTCTTCACGTAAGAATCAATAATTGATGCAATACCGCGGTGCTCTTCTTGTTCAAACGCGTATTAGTGTGTTTTAACCCACCGGGTATTCCAACAAAGATAATTAGTAAATAACTACGCCAAGTTATTTTTAAACAACTTATATTTGTCGTTTCCTCATCCAATCGCTTTCCGTTATGGGCCCACACATGGTCATTGCCGTCAGTATGCGAATATTCCCAGACAAAGATTTAATATTCCACGACCAAACGAATATTCCCCGACAAAATGAATATTTTATAACCACTTTATTTTGAAATATTTATATTTAACCCTTAACTATCCACATTAATCAAATCAACCCTTACTATTTCAAAATAATAAATAAAGAAAATTCCTTTTTATTTAAAAAATTTCGGTCTTACATCATTTCTCACTTTCTTTGTTGCATAAATTGCATAAAGCCTCCGAACATTTGATCATTCATCATTTGGTCGGTGTTGTTGTTTGCGTGAGGATTATCGCCTTCTCGATGCACATTATCCCGACTATCGATATGTGGTGCATCAACGATCGCCTGCATGGCTCATTCTTATTCTCAACATTTTCGGGATGTCATTTTCGAATCGCCACAAAACAAAAGGTTAATTAACATGTAACAAATTATCCCTATCTTCCGACCAACCAATAAAATAGCACATAAACTTAGGTAAGTCATACTATAGCGAAAGGTATTCCCTGCTCTCTCCCTCCTAGTACTATTCTCACATCTTAGCCGGGATCATATCCTAAGCTCGATATACAACCGTGGCGCCCCAAAATTAGGTATACATCACCCATCTTGGGTAGTCGATATCATAGTACGTAATTTAAATACAACTTACTAATATAAGCGCGTGTATACAATACGACATAAACCGTGAGTTTGAATACAAATATTGTCTACTAGATATTATACAAACTCAAAAGGAGTCCTCATTATAATTATTATCACACTATTTTCACGTAATAGTGAGGACTACTAATCTATCCTCCTGGACCATTACTCCGCTCCCGACTGTCCCAAATTATGTTCTCATTTCCTAAAGAGAACGGTGAAAGAAAGGGTGAGCTCAACTAGCCCGATGAAATATTATGACTAAGATAATGCGTAATAAATTATCATTAGCCTTGATAGTGTTAAACCGATAAAATATAATAAACATCAAGTTTAACTTCAATCTAACAAGCGAATCCATTAAAAGAGTCAAGTAGAAAATAAAATCTACTATCTTTTATGATTTAAAAGGTTTTTCATCATTTGTTATAAATGAGACTCACTTTAATAAATAATCCACATCATCGAATCACCCCTCGCACTATGGCGAGGATATTCTTTAAGATCACGACCACAATTATTCATGCACTACGGGCGAGAATAGTTGTGTATTCATTAATGGTTATGATCATGCCAACAATCGTCCATCAATGCACTACTACCCATCGAGGATTTTTACCACATCATTTGTAACATTAAATTCATGATTACAATCAATAATCCTCAGTCATAATCATACCAAGTCCATCCATGCTCTACATGTGCCACGAGATGACTTTAAAAAAAATATAAACATGAGGATGATGACAATGATATAAGAATTCAATAAAACAAGTTCAAGAATTAAGTTAGTGGGAACTAATAACATCCAAACCATCAACACGATCTTCGCTTTGTAGAGTAAAATTCAAGAATGATCGGAAGAATATTTCCATGAAAAGATATCGGATGAAACGCAAATATCGAGGATATTCTACTAATTTCATGGAGTATAGAAGTCAAAGTTTTAACCAACCTGGGGTATAATAAAGAATGGAATAACAAAAGAAATCACCATGCATGCGATTGATTTGATGTATGCAGTTATTCCAATGAAATAATAATAACGGAACCAGTCGGTGAAATTCACACAAGCGGGATGTTCCAATGAATAATAAAGATGGAACCAGATCCGGTGTAAAACACACGAGATAGGATATTCCAACGAGAATGATAAAGACGGAACCAGTCCCGTAAAACACGTAGATGGATGTTCCAACAGAATAATAATAAAGAAGCGGAACTAGAGTACGGTGTAAAACACATGCATGACGAGGATGTTCCAATGTAATAATAGAAGAATGTCATCAAGTATAGGTAAACCACCATGTATCACAAGTTATTCCAATGTAATAATAAGCAATGGAATAACAATGTTCTCTTCATGAATAAGAAAGAATAACACCCCTTACTTTTGGTAGGAGATTGAATCTTTGCGCGTAGTGTAGTAACAAAATACTCTTCTTCTTTCTCTTATTCTCTCTATACTTTCTCTCTCTAAAGCTTGAATGAATTAAATGAAAATAATGAAGCACTAGGCCTCTATTTATAGAAGATTTCTAGCTTAAGACCTACCATGTGAAAAGGCGAGTGGCTCAATGGACCGGTGATGTGAAAAGAAAAGTGTGGTTCGGCCTTTGTAATGTGAAACGACAAGTGGTTCGACGGCCTTTGTAATGTGAAACGACAAGTGGTTTGACCTCAGTAATGTGAAACGGCAAGTGGTTTGACGTCTGGTAAAGGTAATTACTATTGATTTAAGGTAATTACTATTCACAAGGGTAATTACTTATCGACGAAGGTAATTTCTATTGACGAAGGTAAATACTATTGTGAAGGTAATTACTATTCACAAAGGTAATTACTATTGACGAAGAGACTCTTAGATGATGACATATGGGCCCCCCCATAAATAATCAAACTTACCACAAACGCCTCATAATGTAACTCTTTATATACATTAAGGATTGAATAAATATTACCACAAATCATTTTATTTTTAATCAACACATTTTTAATCTTTCAACAATTATTAATCATTTATAACTTGTCGTCTCAATTAATAATATAACATATTATACGATGATAATCTTTGTGAAATGGTTGAATCAATAATATAAGAGATATGATGCAGCAATTACTGTAGCAATAATTGAGCATAGCTGAGTGACTTCTCACGTAAGCATCAATAATCAATACCGTGTGCTACTATGCAACCACGCGTATTACTGTACTTTTACCACCGGGTAGTTCAACAGTTTTAACAGTAACACCTCCGCCGTTATTTTTATAAAATATTTTTGTCGTTTTCTCAATCCGACAATAATTCTGTTATGGGGTCCACCAATGATTGAACCGTTGTACGAATATTCCCTAACAAAAAGAATATTTTCCGACCAAACGAATATTTTATAACAACTTGCATACTTTGCAAAATTTATAAATATTACCCATAACTATAACATTATATCAAATTTATTCCATAATATTCAAAAATAATATTTATAGAAAATTCATCTTTATTTATAATAGCTGGGGTCTTACAGGAATATAGTGATGGTGTATGACTGTTGAAGTTTCTCAAAAAACAGTATGGTAATAATTGTATTGAGGACATAAAATGTGTGCGTCGTATTTTATACGTCATTTAATAATTGATTTTGATGAACAACAATAAGGTTATGAGAACCCGACTTTAGAAGGGTGTGTTACCACTATCATACAAAATGTCTACCCACATACGAATTTGTGTTATCATAATACATTGTTGTGTGTATCCACTTGGTGATATATCTATGAGCATTATCTATATAATCTTGGAGTATAGTTGGTATATAATTCTCAGTTTGAGACAATGAAGATAATTATATGGCAAGAAGATATACACCAAAATGAACAAGATAGTAATCTTCTCGTTCTTCTTTGGGGTCTATTGGGTCAAACACGGTTAATTATCAAGTCATGTGATATCTATTATAACTTAGAAGTATGACCTCCCATGTACAAAAGTTTTCTTAAGCATTTTTTTCAAATATTTTAATATCTAAAAACGTTATTGACTGTACCTTTATATAAATTGTTATTGGTTTAGAGTGTGAATACTGTTGTTATAATATTTGTATTGAAACTCATAATTTATGTGTTATCATATTTTGTACAACAGAATAATAGTTGGAATAAGAATATTTGTATTTGAATTCTATAATGTGTATTTCTGACGACTCAAAATAGGACTCAAAATAGGTTGTGTGGATATATTTTAGGGACGTCACAATAGACATAGTATTATTTAAACAAATATTAGAGAGGTTGCGCATTGAATCTTAGAAAGATGGGTGTTATGGCTATTACAGCGTCTAACAACTAATTAAAAAAGCTAAACATTTTACAAGACAACATGTCCGCTAAGACTCGTTCTATTAAAAAAAAATTACTCTTATGAAAAGGAAGGTGTCTTATTATGAGAATGAATCTTATTTTTAGTAAAAGTATTATTTTTGAAATGTCCTATTTTAAATAGGAAGATGAGATCGTATGTACTCTACAAATAGAATATAATGTTTAATTGTTATTTTTAGTAAAAGTATTATTTTTGAAATGTCCTATTTTAAATATGAAGATGAGATCGTATGTACTCTACAAATAGAATATAATGTTTAATTGTTATAGTCTAGAACAATCAAAAGTAACGTAACATCTTAAGAGTTGAGAGAGTGTGACAGAATTTTGTGTTTTTGTGAAGGATAAGTTTTTTGCAACTTTTATATTTTGTGCAAAAAAATTGTATCATAAGTGGAAATTTTTTGCAATTTTTAGTCCGTGTAAAAAGTTATTTCATGATATTGTGAAATCTCAAATTTTAGGGCGTAAAACTTAGGTGTATTATTGTAAGCCCATTATGTAATGTTGATATAGTATATATTTAGAGTTTGACCAATGATTTTTCATAAATATCGTCTTATTTTATCTCTCTTTATTTTATTTTTCTATTTCATTCTATCAATGCAAAGGTTATATTAAATCCTAACATGTTCTTCTTTCTTTAGAAGCAACTCGAGCATAAAACCAATAATTAATAATAATCTTATATAAAAACCCAATAATAACCTTATATTTTAAAACGGATAGAGTACTTCTTAATACTTTTAAGTAATTTACAATATTAGTTATTTCATCAATTAAAACTAAATAAAACTCCCATTAACGTTGAGTTTAACATTTGATAAATAAACTAGTGACAAATAAATAATTTTACTTTATTACGAAAGTAGATTTTAATGAAATGAGTGTAAATTTTAATATAGAGATCCTTGCTTGCTATCATTTCTACCTGAAAAGAAAGGTGCGACGTTATGTTTTATCAGAGAAAGTTGTGTGTTTAATTTGTTCTTAATCAGAGAAAGGTGGGGAGGGGATTTGTTTGTTAGTAGTCCACAAAATCACCTTTCTGCAAGACTTTAAACAGATAAAAAAAAAAAAAAATCATTTTCATACTTGTAGCACTCTATTATTTACACTGATAATAGCGCAGTGCTTATCAAATCTAGTAAATAAAAAATAAATTGTAGCCAAGCTAAATTCATCTAATAGTAGACGAAAATACAACTCCAACAGATTCAAGATGAATTTCATAACAATTCAGGGGAAAAGAAATTCACTATTGCAAAAGTAAATACAAATAGAGCAAAAATAAAAATAAAAATACTATCAGCTGAACAAGATCCCGATCCCACCCAACCAATTCAAAACGTAGTTCCTCCTGTAATACTAGCCCAAATGAGGCTCCATCAGAGCTACAAAGATACTAAATAACAGTGTAAACTAGTAGTAGTATGTCACCGTGATGCAGGTTGCACTCAGCACAAAATATTGAAATAAATTCACATAAGAATCCAACCTAAATTTCACACGTGTTTTTCTTTTGTAACCCTCAGTGATTACACAAAAACATTTCTCTTTTGTAACCCTCAGTGATTTGAGCTACTTTTATGAGGCAATTGAGTGCTCCACTACTAGAGTATGTGAGAACAAGGGCAGACTACTCTACAATTAGTCTTCTTACCACACTCCACATCAGTTCATTTTTTTGGCTAATTTTGCTGCAATATCTACCCGAAGAGATTGATCATGCTCCTCTGTCAACAAAACACTGAGGATTGAACTCTAGCGATTACACAACGGTTATTCAATATAAACCTATGTATAGTCCACAGAAGATAAATTACACAGAACAACCAAGTAGAAAATTAGATGCAAATATGAAGAACAAATCAAATATAAATTAGAGTCGAATTGGAATTGTCACCCATACTAATTCAAATTGTAAGCTAATAGGTGATCAAAATTCCAAATCCACTAGAAAGCATGGATTATACATGATCCGTTACGCTATGTAAATCTCTTTACCCATGCCCGAAAAATATGTGGCCACATTTAACATATTAAAAATCATTCTCTAACAAATAATCTTACACAGACAAGCTCATTCAATTCCAAAACTGACGCAACATATATTCAAAAGACTTCATTAAAGGAGTAATAGACTTAAAGGAATCAATATCAGGAACTAATGAGCATATCAATCAGAGTCAAGTCAGATCCAAAGGTACAAGTAAAATTTGTTCAATGTCAAAAAGAAACCAAATATAAACTATATTTATATTAGTATGTATATATATGTTTTACATTTATTACATATTAGTATGCAAGTTCATTATTCTCAAAGGTATCATCAGAGAATTTTTTTAGAATAGACCAACTTGCATTGAGTTTTCTCAAAATAGACAAATTAGTTCAAACTTACTAGTAATATCATAAACCTACATGTGGTGGCAATAGCCATCTTCACAATATTTTGTTACATATTGCTATTACCAATAGTAACTGTCTTATCACTTTGCTAATAGCGGTATGCAGGTTTTAGCCTATTTTATCGTTTCTCTTACGAAAACTCGGTTTTATTCCAAAAAAGGGTCCAATGTATCTTACAAGACTTGCTTGTCTTTCACTTGTATCCACTCAGAAAAAAATTAATCAATGTAGTAATAGGGGCATAAGGAAAGCATAAGTACACATGAATCCCATATAGTCAGCCCTTGCTTAAGCTAGGGGTGTCTGCAGGTGATTCTCTATAACTCAACATATAAATCCCATAGTTACTACCATCCCATACGACTGTTCATTAGATTTAGTTACCATCACATATAAATTTCAGCATTTAAACGGGGTATAAACAAAATAAGCTCAAAAAGTAAATCCAAATTCACAATTCAATTAATTTACAAATCAAGTTCCAGTGATATCAAATAGAAATCCAGACAATATATATCACATATAATAAAACTCAAGTCAAATACCATGTCATTCATTAGCCACGGGCCTTGAGCTCAGCAAGGCGCCTAGAGAGATCATCCTCATCGACCTTCTCCGTAGTCTTCAGGGGCACCGCATGGGCCGCCGGTTGTGGCAGGCCAACTGAGACCTCAAGGCCGTAATCATCAGCCACTTGCTGCATCAAGCTGTTGACTTCACCCTCGGGAGTCGAAAGAGAAGTGCTTCCGGCCATCGAACTCTCCATAAACTCGGCCTGAACCTCCATATTTACAAATTGGCGCTCGAAACTGTCCATAGTCTCGGACATCTTCTGCAGGTTCCCCGTGGCGAGCGTGGACTCGAGCGATTTGACGATGTTGGACATGGATTTACTGATGGTGGTCATCTTGGCTTGGGTGTCGAGCCTGGCAACGACGGCGTCGAGACGAGAGGCTAATCGGAGGTAATTCATCTGCTCGTTGCGCTTCCGGATGGCGTTCTCGGCATAGATGCGAGCGCCGTCCATGTTGCCTTTCTCGATGGCTTTTTTGACCTTCAATTTCTCCGATTTCTCATCTTTCTCGCACTTTCTTGCTTGGCGTTGGAGGCTCTTGGCTGTGAACTTGAGCTCCATAATCTGGTTCATCAGCTTCTCCGTGTTCCCCATTTGCTTTGATTTTGATTTCTAGGTCAGGAACAGCTGATGATCGAGGAATTTAAGGGTTTCTTTCTGATATATTTCTACGAATTGGGGATCTTGTGGGTTATATATATATTCTCCGCTTTTGTTAGATGTGGTTCCACCATTGACTCCTTAGTCTGAAATTTAATTGCTTCAACAATACGCGTTTTTATTTAAAATGAAAAAGGGAAATGTATTAATTTTATAACTATAAATATTAATGAGTTAATCAAAATATTTAAATTTTTTTAACAAAATACAATTAATTTTAATTTTTTTGTTCATCCTAATAAATTATTTTGATCGTTCAAAGTTTGGAATCTCACCATCCATGTAAGGACACAACTAATCTCATATAAAATAAAATTATAAAACACTCGATTTAATTTTTATGTCTAACTAAATTTTTTCAAATATTTCCAATTTTGTTCTAACACAATACTACATTAATAATTTTAAATATTAAAATGACATGATGGCTAATAATTTATTTTTATTGTTATTTTCAAGTGTAATTCTGAAACCAAAATACTATAGTGTACTTTCTTAGTAGAAATCTTTTTTACAGAACCAGAAAAGTAATTTTATACATTTTTTTGGAGCTAAAGATGACACTTATTTGATTACCAGCCAAAATTCAAAAAAGAAATTAGTTCTTTCTTTTTTGTAGGTCCAGAACGAGAAATTATTAACAACCTGCAAAAGAAAGAAGGAATATAAAAAATTTAAAAGAAAGCTGCCAAATGAAATCGTGTTTCCTTATTCATCAGAAGATTAATCAGTCCGCAACCTTCATCTGCAACTTGCAAATTGCAGACATGAGAGAGAAGGAAGTGGATCCCCCATTTGATTTGTCACAGACACCGATGACGCATTGGCTCTTGTGCCTTTTCAAAATCCAAATTCCGACTGTAGCGTCTGTCCTGTTTTTGTCTATAGCTTCTACAATTCGATTTTTATCAACAAATAATGAAGACCCAAATGGCCAATTTTGCAGAACTTAATACTACTAGGCAGTCAACCCATTTTGTCACTATTTCCGAGAAATTGACCCTTTGGGTTGATTAAATGCCTTTTTGGTTGTTCAAGTTTTGCAAGTCCTATTGGTTTTCTTTTTTCCTCCTGTTTCTCTTGGGAAATGAAAGGGCAACAAGCAGACGAAGAACAAACTGCCTTTGAAATAGGGGTGGTGGTTCCAAAGAGGGTTGTGAAGCCAGGTGACGAGTGTTATGACTGTGTTGAGGTTCTTGTAAATGAGTTCAATAAGGTCGGGTTAATAGTTGACAGAGTTATTGGCATGCAATATGAATTTATCAAGGTCCAATCTTTACCCTTTCGGCTCTCATGGATATTACTGATCTGATGATTCCTTTCTATTCATGTTTTATAAATATGTCTGATCTATTTGCTGAGGTTTTTAACTTATGTTTACTTATTGACACATTGCTGTTTGGTGCAGCTTTATAATTAAGAAAAGTTACTTACCTTTGAATTATTTTTTGCTTCCCTTATCCATTGCTGGTGTTCCAAGTTTATATTGTACTACTATTGCTGCATTGTTGAATGGTGTGTATTCAATTAGACTAGATAACTTGGTTTGGTTGTTTGAAATAATGTAATCATACAATCAATTGATTGACTTATTGAAATAAGAAGAAATTTGGGAGGCTAAGGATGGGTTCCATAAATCTTCAAATAAGTAGCTGCATTTGTTCCAAAGGGAATTCTTCATGGTGGTTTCATATAATGATTGCCTAAAATTTAATTCCCTGGGCACTTGGGCAGCACAAGATAGTGTCTTGGAGATTGGTAGTCTGATTTATGTTTCTGGTTGATATAGCATCTGATGCAAGAGGTTAATGAGTGCAATCTATGTTCATCTCGTGTTATTATATTCAGTTGGCAGCTCCTTTGGAAGTTTTGGGGAGGGCAGCGGCCGCGTTGCAGTTGAAAAAACGAACTCATATTGGTCTCTCTCTCTCTCTCTCTCTCTTTCTGAATATTCTGTTCTTTGGATAATAACTTTTATTACACTACATAACTGTTAGTCATTTGCAATTTCCTTGGTATTTGATTTTGATTTCAGGAGTGGATATACAATTTGAGTGGGAGGAAGTTGAAGCTTTTATCAGACAGCCCGATGGTTCATTGTTCAGTTGGTGCGAGCGTTTCTGTTGCTACCATTACATAATATATGGGATTGTGAGTTATCATATACTCTTCTATTAGAATTTCTTGCCGTCTCGGTTTCATTTAACTAAAAACAAAGTTTGTATTATTTAGACAATCTAAGTACATATATCCTATAGGATACTGCAGAATGACATGACAACTCAATGTAAAGTAGCTTTTATATATTTGTCTTTTCATTTGGTCTTGTTAATAGTTTCTCTATGATGCTGAGGAATGACTTCAACTCTTTTTAGTTATTTGATGCACAAACTGTACATAACAATTTCAGTACTTTTTTGTGTGCAATAATTAATCTATGCACGTGTGTAGTAAATGAAGTATCGAAATGATATTACTCATACATTATAAGATTAGAGTCTTTCAGGTTGTGGTTTCCTGGTGATTTCAACCAGCATGTCTTTCAAATAACTTGGAGAGTGAATTTCACAGGTGAACAAGAGTGAGTCGGGCATAGTCCTACTATCCGAATCAAAAGAAATCCGCTGGGAGCTGAGGGAACCTCTACTACAGAAGTTGGAATCAGGGGGCATTGTTAAAGAAGTCTTCCCTTTGCATGGTATATCAATTTCCATGTCTAAATATTACTCATAATTTTGCAGAATCCCAAAAATGATTATATTTGTTTATAGATGAAACTAAGAGGAAGCAACTTATTAAAAGTTGGGCACTGAACTGGTGGTACATCACAAATCAGCCTATTGATGAGATCTATTCATATTTTGGGATGAAGGTAAATGCTCATAATATAGAAGTCGTTGGAACTTAATATGTATTGGCATCCAAGTTTTTACCTACAAAATACAAATGCAATTCTTGTTCAGGTACAAATTTGATTGTTATATGTACACTGTAGATTGCAACCTATTTTGCTTTCCTTGGAATGTACACGTGGTGGCTGTTATTTCCTGCGGCATTTGGCCTTATTTTGAAATTGGTTGATTTTGGGTAGGTCATCTTACCTTCGCCTTTGCATGCTAGTTAACTTTTTTGTTGATGTGTTTTTCAGTTTTCCTTTATCTAGCTTAATGTTTTCTGTTGTGTTTCAGAGCATTGCAGTTGCTGGTCCTCCCTGTTTTCTTTATAAGCATAATATCATGGGCGGTATTATTTTCTCAATTCTGGAAACGAAAAAATGCTGCCATGTTAGCCAGGTACTTTTGTATAATATTGTCGTACTAAACTTATGGTGTTGCTAGGCATTTTGATTTACTTGTTGTTTATCCACATTCTTATTTTTTATTCGCCAAGTATCGACATTCTTATTTTGTTTTACAGTTTATTTCGTTTTTTTCTTTGTTACTTGTGTGGGTTTGAAGGTGGCAGATTAATTATTCTGTTGGACCATACTCCAGAAGTAAGTTTCTGGAAATGGAGTGGAGTTCCTTTCAATCCCCTGTGGAACTTATAAAGAAATGGGGGACTGACAGACCAAAAGAAAAAGAAGTATTACAAAGGGAGGAATGGCTTGGACGTATGATGAGATTCAGAAATGATGCCATCATTATCTTGAGTATCATATGTCTCCAGCTGCCATTTGAATTGGCTTATGCTCATCTCTACGAGGTTATTGGATCTGATGTTGCGAACTAAGCATCTGATTTATGTTACTTTTATTTGTAAAATCATCCCTCTGGTTTAGCAAAAATTAGTAGTTCTCTGGCCCATCTTACTAAACACTAGTCTAATTTCGTGATTTATGCTTGGTAATTGGTAAGAATTAAAAATGCAGTCTTTATATGCTACTTTTGGGTATATTTCACGAGCCACTTGTTGAGTATATTCCCACTTGCTTTTGACATGCTATGTTATCTCATGCAATTCTAAGTCCTGTCTACAAGTCCTGTCTACATAAGCTCTTTTCAGATGTCATTGTCATTTGAAGTTTTATGGCAAAAAGGGGTAATACCCCATTGTAGTTGTCCGAGTTTAAGCATTACCCACTGAACTTTTAAAAAATGGAATTGGCACACTGAACTTTTTAAAAATTATTAATCGGACCATTCCGTCCAAGAAATTGGACGGGCGTTAAATTGGATTGCATATTTACATGTGGCAGCAAGAGAAAAAGAGAACAAAATATTTACTGATTGGTCAATGATTTGCCAACCATGTAAGAATTTAACACTCCTCTTTGACCCTTTAATTCATTCCCTCTCTCCTCTCTCCTCTACAGGCATTTGATTCAACGTAGCAGCATTCAATGGTTAATCCAAATCATCTACATAACAAGCTAATATTTTTTTCAGGGTATTATATTTTGAGTTGATTTGATAATCAAAAATGGTGATGGAAGGGCTTCAAGATGATTATGGTGATGGCCACAATCAAAATCGCCATTATAATCACTTTAAAAAGTCCAAAATTCCTTTTTTCCTAACCCAAAAGAAGAAGAAAAATCCAGCTTCAGATCACACCAATAATATCATTTTCAAGATAAGTAAATCCTCTGTTACACCTAGACGTGGTGTACATTTCATGGAAGCTAATGAAATCGACGATTTAATCCCCATAAGTGAATATTTTGGTCATTTCTTCACTTATCTAAGCACCCCACTACCAAATATTTTCCCGAAGTGAAAGACATTTGTTTCCCATCATCATCGTCATCATCTGCAAACGTTTGTTCTTTCTCGCAGCATAGATCAAGAGAGAGAATTAAAAAGGAGTTCGTGGTGGTGGAAGAAAATGAAAGTCCAGACCAAGTTTTATATCGCAAGGTTTCACAGTCCAGATTTGTTAGATGTGGAAGTCGGAGCTTCTCCGACGACCTTTTCGAGCGAATCTCAACTGGGTTCGACGACTGAACTCTCTGGTGAGTGAAGATTATTAGAGGAATCCCTTAGTTTCATTGGAGAACAAGAGAAGAAGAAGCAAAGAGCAATTTCATAATACAAGCATATAGACCTAGAAAAACCCCAATTTCATCTCCGACAAATGAAAAAAATGAAAACCCATAAAAGCCCCAATTTCATCTCCAACTAATTTCATTGAAAACGATTGTAAAATTTAAAGTGGCTTGGATTATCCGCAGTTAGATTCAGTGGTGCCACCACTGGTGGGACGTTAGACCTAAAGTTATGAAGCTAAAAACTAGAAAGATTGAAGAGGAAGAAGAAAAGATGAAGACGAGAAGAGAGAGATATAGAAAGAAAAAAGGTTTTAATTTGAGATTTCTTTGAGCATTTTTTAATTTTTTTTTATCCATGTAGGCAATAATTTAATTTTTTATTTTATTTGCATAGACACGTGGATACTAATTAGACTGTCGTTCAATTAATTGGACGGAATGTCTAATTTTAAAATTTTAATTAGTTCAATGGATTGATTGCATATTTTTAAAGTTCAGTGAAAATATGATAACCATAGTGGGGTAATACCTCTTTTTGCCGAAGTTTTATATTTCCTGTTTTATAATTGGCATTAAAGTGGATGGAGCAAAAAACTTTGGTCAAGGGTCTTGTGTGTCATTTTGGACTAAACATTTAATTTTGAGCTATGTTTAATGAATTTTCTAATAGGTTAATGTTGTAACAATGTTGCAAAAAAATTATTTTTTCAGGTTTGGGCTGACAGCAGCTTACCTTTTTGTCATTCAATATTTCACAAAATTTGGTGGTAAGATATCAGTGAAACTCATTCGGCATGAAAAGAATGAAAACAAAGAATATAGAGCTGACAGCTTAGTTTACAAGGTAAACAGTCGAAGCCCTTCTTGTGTATCTAGGAATTTTAATTATTTTAAATTTGCACTTTCTCTGGCAGGTGTTTGGTCTATATTTTATGTAGTCATATGTAGGAATTTTCTATCATGCTCTTTTGCACCGCAACTTTGTGACCCTTCGCCAAGTTTTGATTCAGCGCTTAATTGTATCGGAGGTAGGAATTGTTATTGATGATCTTTTACATTCCTACCTTTTCCTCTCCGATTTATTTGCTTCTTTTATGGAAAATGTTATCCAGGTTCTGGAAAATCTGATGGAAAATTCATTACCTTACCTGAAGTACAGTTACAGAAAACATAGAGCTATACGGTAAGCATTATTTGTTATCATTTCCTCTATTCTCAGTAACTTAAATTGTATACTATAGCTTGTTAACTCTGTCTTGAGATGCGTGAAGAAATAAGAGAGAATGTGACGAAGGATCATCAGCAGAGAAGACCCAATTCATATCAAGGGTAGAGAAAGAGTATCTTAAACCTGCTTATTCTGCAAGTGTGGGCGAGGAACTTGAAGATGGACTTTTTGACGGTAACACACATTCATACAGCTATAAAAATAAGATTGTAACAAAAAGAATGGAAAAATATACTCCTTTTGTTCCAAAATTAGAGATATATTTTCATTTTTAGTCCGTTCCTAAAGATACATTTCTATTTACTATAAAGTGACATGATGTCCCTAATTTGCCATTACTTTTTACTATCATTTTCAATATCAAACCACCACAGTTGAATTCATAGCTACTACTAAGGCTATATTTGAGAATATAAAATTATCCTTAAACGTCGTCGTTTTACAAATGTATCTCTAATTTTTGAATGAAGGGAGTATATGATAGTGATGGGATCTCATTTTGCTTCTGAAACTAATTGAGGTATTTTCACCCTTACTTTAAACAAATTCATTTTGTATGTGGGTGTGGCCAACAATTGCACCGAGTTTTGAGGCTTAATTTATTCAGCTGAAGTTCACTGTAGCCTCAACAGTCAAATGGGCTGTTAATAATTGTATATTGACCAACGAACTTGTTACTTTGTATATGATATTTGAGATATTTCAGTTTCATGTAGTTTTGATTAAGCTATGAAGGTTTCAAAACATTTTCCAGTTCTTCAGCTGATAGCATTCCGAACCACATGCAGACTTACTGGAAATGGCGTTGCAGTTTGGAATGATCATGATGTTTGCTTGTGTGTACCCTCCTGCATTTGCCTTTGCTGCATTGGTAATTAATGAGCGGACGTTCTCTTGCAGTAGTTGACATGCTCTGAGTTGCTTCAACTTATGAGGTAAAAGAAGTTATAAACTCTATATGGTTCTGTTTGGCAGAATAACATTACAGAAATAAGAGCAGATGCACTAAAACTGCTGGTTATGTTGAGAAGGCCTATTCCTCGTCCCGCTGCAACAATTGGAGCTTGGCTAAACATATTTCAGGTACTGAATTTTTTTCCTTCCAGACCGAAGGCATCACTTTACCCAATTATGATGTTGATGGTATCCCATTTTGGAATACTGAAGGTGGTTGAACAAATTTTCTTTATTTTTATTCTGGTATGGGAGTTGGTGGAAGGTATGATGGTAACATGTGAATCGGCAAGAAGTTCAGTATATAATTGTAAATGGTTAGTACCCCCGACCGACACTGCCGGCAAACGTTGGTCATTGGATTAACCAAAGTTTGATGGGCAGGAGCAGCAGCTTTTATGTCATGAAACCATGGAAAGTGTCTGAATTTCACCCGTTGAGACCTTTCAATTCTAACATGAAACATCGCGTTAAATCATTAGTTATCGTGTATCTAGACACACCTTATCTTTAGCCTCTAACTCTTTCAAAAAATTGTTTATATGGAAAATTATCTGTGATGCAAAGCAGTAAATTGTGACACTAAGCATTAAATTCAGGTAACTATCCTCAGACACTAACTAGTTCAGAAATTAATTTAAGAATTTGATTATTTGAGATGAGTACTGCAATATCTTTAACCAATATATCATGAAAATCTGAGATGGGGTTATATTTGAATTTTCAGTTTCTGATAGTAATGTCAATATGCACCAACTGCGTGCTTTTAGTATGCTTATATGATCAGGAAGGGAAGTGGAACATCTCCCCTGGCCTTGCAGCAATTCTAATCATGGAACATGTACTACTACTATTTAAATTTGGATTCTCTCGCATGGTTCCTGAGGTTACCTTCTCTCATTCTTCTCATGCATATAATTCATTCATTCCTCTAGTGAGGGGATTTATTTTCAAATAATTGTTAAACATAATTATTTTTTGAGAAACCATGGAGCATAATGCATTTTTTTTACTCTCTGATAGGAGCCCGACTGGGTAAAAGCTAACCGCATGAAGAATGCAACTCAAGCACAAAACATGTACTCTAAGCAGCTTTTGAGTAGAATTTCTGGCAATGAAAAAATGTTTGGTGAATTAGTAAAGGATGACTGACAAAAGCGTTCAATGTAGTGCCTTGTGCACTTCTTTTTGACGGCACCACAGAGGACACGGAAACAAGAATTGAGGCCGATGTTGGAAGAGAGCATATCCTCTGTCCTCATTTTCTCTGTCCGCTTGTGTCCCCCCACTTAAATTTTGATACATACCCTTTTACTTAACACCAAATAATTCTAAAATTCAAAATTTAAATGGAGGGACACAAGGGGGACAGAGGATCTGGTCTCATGTTGGAACCATTTGTTTAAGATTGACATGAGCAATGTTTTGTAATGGCTGTGCAATGTTGTTTGTAATTATGTATCCTGATATTTCTTTCTGTCTGAATATACAGTTGTTTAGCAGATAACTTTTAATCTGTTCTTTCGGTATCTCAAAACAAATAAAAATTTGTAATTTTTGCAAGGATTACAATGCATTTTGAAGTAGGATTATGTTATGTTTTGAAATATAGACAGGTTGCTTTAAATCATCATGTTGGACAGAATGATAACTTTGGGATAGTAGGTCATCAATTTTGCATGCGGGGCAAGTACAAAACAACATGCTGAAAATCAAAGTGGTTCTGAGAAACAAAGCTTTGTTAATAAGAAAGTGTTTTCATCAAGGAAAAAAGGAAATGAAATAATGTATGTTTATTTTGATGCTCAAAAGAGATTGAGAACTAACATAGTTAGAACACAAATTCCCTAATTATGATAGAATTATAATATTAACACAAATCATATGTACATTTATTTGTCATCAATACATACATCATGATTTAAGCACAAAAGAAAGCCTTGATATTCTTCATCAGCGGCCGAAGTGATCACTGACCTGTCTGGCATAAGTTACAACTTTTTTAGCCCATTTCTTGATCTGAATTTTGAACTTGTTTGAATCGAGGTGTTTCAATGATTTAATCCCTGGATCTATTGAAATCTCCATAAAGGAGAAGCAACTGTCTGAGCGCCAACTCTTTACAGTTTCTTTTCTTTTAACAATTTCGCCATGATGATTGGTAGAACTTGCAGCAATGGAGCTCTCTTCCATTTTAAGCAAACAAAAAACCAAGATAGGTTCATCTTTTCTCCAAACAACCTCTCTAATTTATAAAGTTAGGAAGAAATTAACTAATTCCACTGAATATTCCATTACAAAAACAGTGTTGTATTGTTTTCTAGCCCGTCTACCTATCAACTCCTTAATTTGACTTGGACTTTTCAGCAAAACCCAACCCCAGATCAAAGTTTGTGGTGGGGTTTTTTCAGAAGGTGAGGATTCCAATTAAAAATAGACCAATTTATTCTGATAATGAAACTTGTCCACTGCATATGACCATAACACGCATTCTCCTTATTTTTGAATTGTGGTTACAAGGATAACTAGAAAAGGCTACTAATAAATTTTTTGAACTTTATTTTCGCATTCTAGTTTTTTATTTTCCTATACCTTGCAGTTGTATTCTTATCAACTCATTCCTAAAAATAAAATATACATATATATATATATATATATCAAATATTAAGATTTGCATTAGATATTTTTTTAATGTTTTATTTTTTATTTTTATATTAAAATTTTAAAAAACTAAAATCGGACCAAGTATATTTATAAATTAACTTAGTCAGAAGCGTGTACGCCCTAAAATTAATATAAAGTCAATAACGTCCCATCTACTATAATATCCCACTTTTGACTAAACTATGTCTTGTGCACGTTTGGATTTATGATAGTTCTTGGTGATGAGGCAGAATCTGGGTTCTAACTTGTTTGCCAAGTCAAGCATATGAATGAGTTGCAGTCGGAAGTAAATGAAGATACTGCAAAGAAGGTATCCTTCAAGATTAAATTACTTCACAACAAAAACAGGGCATCGAAACTCAAAACTTTGGAAGCCTAATGACAACAAAAACAGTATCCAACCCTACTAATCATTCTGACTTGTTGCTTCATTCATCTGCTTGACAACAAAAAGAGTATCCAAACCCGCTAAACATTCTGACTTGTTGCTTCATTCATCTGCTTGCTTTCAACCGTTAAGATGCCATGGATATTTGCAGCATTTCCATGTTACAGAATTCAGGCCTCTTCAGCATTGGTTTGGTTTTCACAAAACTCCATCCATTCATCCATTCATTCAAAATCATAGATTTAATTAAGTACCAGTACTAATACATAGCCATGCAAAACAATAAACTAAAAAAAACGGGAGTTCAGACATTCTTTGGTCCACAAACTAAATCTATTACCATTCCAAAAGAGGGTATGAACAAGGGAAAAAATAACTCGATTATGGTGAGGGGGGACAGACTGCGACAACTCATCTAACTTCACTTCCTGCCAGGGACCTTAAATGCCTGCCTGTTCCTCTTCTTGACACCAGACTTGGCAACCTTTAGGCTTCTGTTGACAGCACTCAACCTTGCAAGGGCTGCCTTCTTCAAATCTGGCCTGTAGTAATTCTCCGCCACCTGAAAGGAATAATGAGTAGAATCAACAACTCATCTTCTGGAAGACAAACTTCTTTATTTCATATTTTGGTCTTGAAGACGAGCATTAGAAATAAAAGAGAGGACTTCCAAAAGGTTAGGGAAATCAATAACTGGAAAAGTAAATAGTCCTCTCACAAAAAGATTCCTACTTGCCAATTTTTTTGGTCATCGGATAACCAAATGGCATTATGTCCAAAAATTTACCACAGCATTTTCATTATCATGTCCTCACTACAAAACTATACACTAATTTATCAAGGGGTAAACACTGAACAAGACAATATCCTTAAAGTTTTCAAGTTTTGCAAATAGGACTCTTGTTATTGCACAGAGGGAGTAACATTCAATAGTTATATTAAATAAATAAACAAACTTGAGATAGGTTAACAAGGGAAAATGGGTAATATAGAAAGAGATACTGTTGTAAACTTCCTACCAACTCCAATCAATGGTCCACTATACTCACAATTATCTCCAATGTCAGTCCCAAAGGCCAACAAAATCCGATTATAAATTATGTAGAACAAGATTTACTGGGCGATGTACAAGTTTCAACATTATTAATAGATGACTGCAGCAAGGAATGGTTGTCCACCAATCTCAACAGTATATTGGGCGCCAATGTCAGTCACAAAAAAGAATGTTCCATCAGATAGTTAAAGACATAGAAGTCTATGCTATAAGTTCAGATCCTTTAAACCCTTAGAAAAAGCCGCCTAAATTTACTAGTTACACTGTTTCTGTTTTGGCATCATCATTTCGGAAAACAATACCAAAATCTAATCAACTAGAGTTCAAAACAGTTATCACTCTTTGCTACAAATACCATTAGAAATACAATAACAAATAACACCGTGTGGTTTCACAACAAATACAATAAATGAGGCTACCAAAAATATTAGCAGTACCTGGTTTGAAACAGCCTTGGCCATACGGTTGAACTCCTTCTTCATGACAGACTTGTTGAGCAAACTTGCAGGCTTGCTCTGTTTCTTAGTCCTCGCTGTTGCGAGCAACACACCCTGATCTTTACCAGCTGGCTGGATGGTCACGGTTTTCTTGTTGGCTAAACCTAAAAGTCAAACCCAATAAAATAAACCTTAAAATACAATCAAAAGACCAAAGTTTGATTTGATCCGAATCTCACCAAAACAGAATCCCTAAACATAACATAAATGATCTATTCATTTCATTGAAAACAAGGGAAAACATAAAAATGAGTCAAATTCAACACATATAGTTCTCATTATTTAATAAATCATACAAAACCGAACGATAAGATATCTAAAGGCAACCCAACACTTGGTCGGTAGTCTTATACTTCAGGTTCTCAAACTACAATAACCAATAACATATAAATTAAAATTTACTAGATTAAAATGACAAATCATTAACAGTTAACAATTACCAGAATACTTGTAGGAGTTGAGATTGTAGAGATTGTTGGGCTCTTTGCTAAACTGGACACTGGCAGTTCCGTTACCGAACTCCTTCACAAGAAAGGAATTGTTCTTCTTCACAATCTCCCATATCAGCTGCCCTGGTACCGTCGTCATTTTACTGCACTCACATTTAGATTTATATTAAAACCTATATATATAGACATATACGTATACAGCTCCGAAGAGATAATCATCTAGTCGAGATAGAAAAGTAGATAACCAGGAGCAGATGAAGACTTCTAGGGTTTGCTTCGACGGCCTTCACTAGGGAGAGATTTTGGAGATACGACGAATATCGATATTTACATTATATACTGCTTTTGAAACCCTAGGTAGCATATAGACATTTACCCACGTTACTAAAATTGCACATCTGATTTCTTTGAATTACGTTCATGTCCTATTAACTTGAATGACAAAACTGCCCTGGTTCATTTACATTTTGTTTTTAGTATTTATTTATTTACATATATGTGTAATGTTGTTTTTATTAGATATATGAAACGCCTTCAAAAAAAAGGCAATATTAAATTTATTTTTCTATCTATTTTATTTGTAATGATTAAAATTTCATAAAGGTGTGACTTTTTTTTTCTTACATTTTATCTCTACAATATTTCATATACTTTCTTATACATATTTATAG
The DNA here is from genome assembly GCA_020205615.1 of Panax quinquefolius. Lineage (NCBI taxonomy): Eukaryota > Viridiplantae > Streptophyta > Magnoliopsida > Apiales > Araliaceae > Panax > Panax quinquefolius. Next base: position 2,716,051 of record CM035169.1, on the reverse strand, counting down.
TTTTAATTTATAATTTATTTATTTTAACTACACACATAGTGTATGCCACAATTAATAGTTAAAATAGTGAAAGAAAAATAAATTATGTATCTAGTGTTTAAAAACAATACTCCTTTCGCTTCCAAATTATAGGCTCGTTATTGACTTTTAAAAGTCAAAATAAGACTCAAACTTAAATTTTAAATAATTTATTAAAATTATGAAATAATAAATTTACAATGAATAAAATTTGTTAAATTTTTTATGATATTCATTATTATATCAACTAAAATTAAAGAAAATTATGTTAATTTTGAGTTTGAAACTTGATTTCAACAAGTCATGATGATCTTGTATTTAAAAAATGGAAGAAGTATAAAAAAAATTAAGTAACTAAAATGATTTATTAAAATTTGCAAATGACCTATAAAAATGGTGCATGGATTAAATGTATTTTGTACATCTCAAATTTATATGATTTTGCACATTGTATCTTATATTTTAAAAAGTAATATTTTGCGTCTTGTACTGTGACGCCCCAAAATAAGTCCACGCAACCTATTTTGGGCTGTCACATACACACTATTAAATTCAAATACAAATCTTCTTATTTACAACTATTAAATTGTCGTGCAAAATACGACAACACATAAGTTGTGAGTTTCAATATAAATAACAATACTCACACTCCAAACCAGTGATACTTTACATAAAGGAAAAGTCGATAATTGTTTTAGGAATTAAAATATTTAAAAAATGCTCAAAAAAGCCTTCATACGTATGGGGTAATGCATTTAAGTTATAATAGATATCATAGGACTTGAGAATTAACCTTGGTTGACCCAATAGACCCCAAAGAAGAACGAGAAGATTACTATTTTGCTCATTCCAATGGTGTGTATCTTTTTGTCATATCTTATGATAACACGAATTTGTATGTGGATAAACATCATGTATGATAGTGGCAACACACCTTTTAACCTCTCTATACAATTATGTCATCCTCATTTTAATGGGGTGCATTTTTGAAGTTTTCAAAGTCGGGTTCATCTCACCCATCACTCTATTCCCTTGTTATCTCCGCTTGATCCTGGTACACTTTTACTACCATAATTGCAGCGGAATCAACAATTCATTAAAAGAGTCAAGTATAACATAATGTCTATTATCTCATCTAAATTAAAAGTCTATCATTAATATTTCATTAATGTAATACTCGTCAACAGTTCTTTGTTGTACCCAAGACAATGAGAACTTAGAATACTCTTCTTTTTTCTTTCCCACTCTCTGTTTATAGTTTTTGTAAATTCGTGAATAACTAATGAATTAAGCTCTCAATTTATAAGAAAACATAGTTTCGATAATTGCACGTTATGGGCTCAGCTTATTACAACTTAGTACCTCATTAATTGCACCTTAATCCATGTGACATCATCATGATGTCATTATATTTGTGTTTCTTTAAGGATGATGTAATCATTACATCATGTTTGCATCATATCTTTTCTGTTTGGTTGATTCAAGTTCACATGTATTGGTCGACTTATTGCATTTTAGTACCCCTAAAGTTTTTCAAGTTCACGTTATTCCCCATTAACTTTTGCAATTCCCTTATCTTTAATCAATAAAATCTTTAATCTATTCAACAATTATTCACCATTAATATTATAGCTTTCAATATTGACAACTAGATCGTTCCAAAGAAAGATGGGGATTTCCAATAAGAATTTATCCTTATTGGCGCGCAATTAGATAACCTAACTCATTTTCTCGATAGAACTTTATACAATTGTCAATAATGTTTATCTAATAATATCATTTCAATAATACGAGTTACTGTGTCGTGACAATTATTAATTTAATAATATAAAATATTGTGCAGATGTTACTGTGACAATAATTGAATCAGTAATATGAGATACTATGCAACAACTACTTTGGCAATTATTGAATAAAATAGTGAGTGACTTTTTACGTAAGCATCAATAATTAGAGATACTGTGCAATATCGTGTGCTACTGTGTAAAAATGTGTATTACTGTACTTTTATCACCGAGTATTTCAATAGTTTAACGGTAAAAGTCTTGTCGTTATTTTTTATAAAAATGTTATTTTTGTCGCGTTCTATATCCCACAATTATTCCGTTGTGGTGTTCAACAATGATTACGTCGTTGTACGAATATTCCCCGACACAACGAATATTTTATGATAACTTGTTTACTTTGTAAAATTTGCACATATCACCTATAACTATAGTATTTATGAAATTATAACATTAATATTTAAAATAATATTTATAAGAAAAATTAAATACTTTTATTTCATAAAATTCGGGGGCTTACATGTACTTTTAGTGAATGCGTACATAAACTCTTCGGCCCAAAATTCGTAAGTAAAAGTGTCGGGCTACTGTTTAGAAGTGACGAATTTTGCACTTTTAGCGACGATTTTTGGGTTGAAGGGTGTTTATGTGTCGATATATTTGCTAAAAACGTGGGATATAAAGTGTCACGTTTTGAAGTTAAAATGCAAGTTGTAAAATAAAATAAACTTGAGAGATACAAAGTGTATGTGACAACCCCAAAATAGGTCCATTCCATCCAACCCATTCTGAGTCGCCAAATACATGGTACAAAAAACAACTAAAACTTTATTAATACAATTGTCGTGCAAGATACAACAACACTTAAACTGTGAGTTTAAATACAAATATATACCAACTGTGACTCATGTCCCAACCGTGGACAACACCTCATAATGACACCTTACATAAAGGTATAGTCGAAAAAACTGCTTTAGAAATTAAAATCTTTGGGAAGTGCTCGAGAAACCTTCGTATACATGGGAGGCCGTGCGCTGCAGGTTATGATAGATATCATATGGCCACAGAATTATCCTTGGTTGACCTAATAGACCCCAAAGAAAAACGAGAAGATTACTATCATATTCTTCCCAATGGTGAGTCTTCTCCTGACATATCATTATCTCCACTGTCTCTAATTGGGTATTATACTCCAAACAAACACCAAGATTATTTAGGTAGTGCTTGTAAATATACTTAGCAAGTGGATGAGCACAATCCTATCTTATGATGACACGAGGTTGTATGTCATTAGACATCTTGTATGATAGTGGCAAAACACCCTTCAAACGTTGGGTTCGCCTTACCCTAGTTGATTCACCAAATATAACAACTAAATGATGACCACCGTTCTATTCCCCTGTTACCTTCGCTCGACCCAGCTACACTCTTATTACCTGAAAGGAATTGTGAAGCAAAAGGGTGATCACAACTAGCTCAGTAAAGAATATCATGACTAAAGATAAATAAATTATCAATAGCCTTCAACAGTAATAAATCAGAGATTTAGAACATATGGTAGATGATAAAACTTTTCAACCATAGTTCAAATGGAACGAAGCGATCCATTAGAAGAGTCGAATAGACCATAAAATCTATTATCTTCTCATGTTAAAATTCCATCAACAATGTTTTATCCACGTAACATTAATCAACAATTCATGTCCACAATCACGTGTATAACTTCATAATCGTAATTGTAGTTCTAAATTCTTTTCTTCATCCAGACAAAGTTAATTTTATCACCGAAACATCAAAGATCATGGTTATACCAAATCACGCCTCTGTTCATAATCATCATATCGATAAATTCATCTTTGCACTACGGGCCAAAGATATTCATCAACAGTTCATCTTTGCACCATCTTGGCAAAGATATTCAACAACATGTCATCTTCTTTTGCTACAGCCAAAAGATATTCATCGATTAGTCATGTTCATCTAAACACTGCTCATCTTCGCACTCTTCGGCCAAAGATATTCATCAGAAATCATTCATCTTTGCACTACAGGCCAAAGATATTCAGTTATATCATCATTTAGGACTGAGGATGATGAAAAATATTTTAAAGAAAAAGAATCCAGTGAAACAAAATAATAAATATTAAGGATTCGTACTAAAAATGAATATCGTAAGACCCCAACTTATTATAAATAAAATAGAATTTCCTCTAATTATATTTGTGAATAATAAGGCATTAATTTGATATAATTCTCTGTTATGGGTGAAATGTGCAAATTTTGCAAAATATACTGATGGTTATTAAATAATCAACGTATTATGAGGAATATTCGTTTGGTCGTGGAATATTCTTGTTATCGGGAATATTAAATGCGAAGGCACAGATCATTTGTGGGCCCCATAATGTAATAACCATTTGGGATGAAGAAAACGACAAGTTTGAGTTTTATAAATAACGGCGTAGTTATTACTGGTTAACACTGTTGGAATACCCGGTGGTTAAAATACGATGTCGCGTGGATGCATGGTATTGATGAATTATTGATCCTTACGTAAAAAGGCACTACTCAATAATTGTTACGGTGGTTCTTACCGATATTTTTTTTATTGATTAAATAATTGCATTGCGTTGATATTTTATATTATTGTTGTTTCAATAATTGTCACCGCACAAGATTTCTCATTATCGATCAATAATTCATATTATTTGAATAATATTATTAGATAGCATTATTGGCAATGTCTAGAAAGTTCCATCGAGGAGAGGTTTGGTCACCTAATTGCGCGCCAATAAGGAGAAATTCTTATTGAAAGCCCTCTTCATGTGGAACTACTTTGTTGTCATAAATGTGATTACAGAATATTATTTGTGAATAATTAATTATTGATTCATATGATAAGGAAATATTTATTTTATGTGGATATAAATGTTGGATATATTTATTGTGGTTAAAAATGAAGGAGTTAATGTTGAGGTGTTTTATCAAGATTTTTGTCGAATGAAGGTATTAAAAATTAAACCAGGTGTTTTTGAGATATATTGTGTGAGTTATAATTTTTAATCCGACCGTTGGATCGTTGTAATTTTGGATATGTTATACATATATAAGTTGAGTATATGTCCATAAATTTTGAACCGTTAAAATGAACGTATGATTTGTTATGAATTTTAAGATGTGGTGATTCGTAAATTAGGTTTATAAATAATTTTGGTGGAAAATTCTAGAATTGAGTGGGCCCCACTTGTGGTTGGTGAAGAAATGTGCTGAATTTATTTCAAATGTGGTGGGTGGGAATAGTAGCGAGTAAAGCCATCAGTCAGCAAGTCAAGTCTCGCTAACATTTTCCTATAAATAGAGGGCTAAGTTAGAATTAAAAATCACACCAGAAACAAGTTTTCTCTCTTTCTCTCTCTAGATTATTGAGTGTATTTTGTGAGTATTTAGATACTTTGTGAGTTTTTATTCATTAGTGCAAGTTTCCTTCAGTCTTATACCGATATTCCGATCAGAAGTACTGATATTTTGAGGTAAGGGATGTTATTTTCTTCATATATGATATTATTTCTTCAATATCATTATGCCGAAGTATTGATCTGAATTTTATCAAATTTGGAACTTTTGTGACCAAGGTTACTATTCACGATATCGACCTATTTATTCACGAATCTGGCCTTATTCAATTTAAAAATGAAATTTTCTTCTTTTTGTCTAAGATGTCTATTATGGTTACTATCTTTGATTATATCCATGTTTTGATCTTTATTTTTGAATTCTGCTTCAAAATTTGTATTTATGAAGTATTATTGATCTTGGATAAACTGTTATACGAATCCATACTATTTGTCCTTCCGTTTCATTGGATTCGTTTTCTTTAAAATATTTTTCATCATCCTCAGTCCTAAATGATGATATTACTAAATATCTTCTACCAGTAGTGCAAAGATGAATAGTGTTGAGATGAAACACGACCAACTGGTGATATATAAATAAATATCTTTGGCTGTAGTGCAAAGATGAATATTTGATTAAAGATATATATTGATTGTTATTCTGACAGGATAAAATATTGATGATGGACTTTTAAATCTTAGAAGATAGTAGAACTCATTCTCTACTTGATTCTTCTAATGGATTCTTGCTTCACCGCAGTTGTTGATCTAAAACTTGTTGGCTATTATATTTTATCGATTTTTCCGTTGAAGACTAATGATAATTTGTTGTATATTATCTTAGTCATAATATTCTTTATTGGGCTAGTTGAGCTCACCCTTTTTCTTTTTGTTCCATTTTTCTCGGGAGGTGAGAACATAACAGAACTAATGGGACGCAGAGTGATGGTTTTAAAAAGATGTTTTAGCAGTCCTCACTATTTTTGTAAAATAGTGTTTGAATAATTGTAACGAGGACTTATTTGAGTGTGGATATTGTTTAGAAGACAATATTTGTATTTAAACTCATAGTATGTGTTGTTGTGATTTTGCACGACAATCAGTATTATTGAAGTTGTAGTTTACTTTACATACCATGTATTTGGCGACTCGAATGGTGTTGTATACCTATTTTGGGGGCGCCACGGTTGGATATCGAGCTTAGGGATATGGTCTCTGGCGAGATCGGGGAATAGAACTAGGAGGGAGAGATGAGTAAATCCTTCGCTAGTGTGTCTTATCTAAGCTTATTTGTTGGTCGATTATAATATAGGGATATTATGTGATATGTTAATTTGTTTAATTAACCCTTGCTTTATGGCAAGATTTAAGAATTGTCGAGAACGTTAACAATGGAGTGTATGAGACGTGGAACAACCTTTAGTTACAAAACCAGAGAACGTAACAGAAGGCAATATTCCTCCCGTAAACAACACTATCGAGCAAATGATGAATGATGGAATGTTTAGGAGCTTTTTGCGCTTCATGCAAAACTAGGCGAGGAGACTCGTGCACAAAATACGGTGGAAATGATAGCAATGCGCGACTTGTCACAAAATGCCAAGCGCTTCGAAGAGTTTAGACCACCGAAATTTAAGGGAAAGCCGGATCCGATCATGGCGGAAACGTGGGTTTAGCAAATTACCAAGATATTCGATGTCTTGGGATGCGGAGAATGAAGGTTCCATTCGCCACCTTTATGTTCCGCGGTGAGGTAGACTCTCGGTGGGAGTATGTGAAAGCGTACCACCGCACTTCTTCAGCATGTCTTGGGAAACGTTTGAAACTATTCAATGACAAGTACTTTCACGAAAGTATTCGTCATATGAAAGAGGTGGAGTTTATCGATGGAACAAAACAATATACGATTTGTCCCAAAGACGAGGCGAAGTTTGCGAGTTATCCAGTTTTGTACCTCATTTGGTCGAAAATGAGGAACGAATGACGAGGATGTTTCGATAGAGTCTAAAGCCCTAGATTCTAATATCTTATATCTCATAAACTTTCTTTATATTCGGATGTTGTAAAATGTGGCTCAATTATTAGAAATGAGATAATGAGTATGTTCTACCGAGGGACCACAACTGTGGTCATACATCTATGGATGAAAGCCATCATCGAGCGATCATAACCAACGAGGAGGAAAAATACGAACAAAGGTGGTAACCACTCGGGTGGTCATCGTGGCCATGATAATAGGAGAGGTGAGTCAGTGGAAATTTCGAAAAGAGGAGATTCAACAATGACGGAAGACATCAACAAAGAAAGACCAAAGACCAACAACAAATTCTAGGGAGAAGAACGACCGCCGCTTAGATGTTACAAATGCGGGAAAGAGGGACGTATCATTTTAAACCGTCCCACAACAATCCAAGGTATGTTACAACTGTGGAAAGGTAGTCCACATAGCTCGGGATTGTTCAGAAGCAAAACCAAGTTCAACGGGATGGTGACTCCAAGGTCATTCCCGGGATAAGTCAAAATCAGCGGTTCCTGGAAGAGCGTTTGTCGTGACTGGCCAAAATGCGAAGAACCCGAACGAGATGATTACGGGTAAGCTAATCTTGAACTCTTACGAAGTTTATACCTTACTAGATACCGGTTCTACCCATTCTTTTATCTCTCCTGTTTGTGCTCAACGTTTAAGCTTGACTTCGGAGAAATTGGACTTTGACTTATCTGTTGAAACTCCGTTGGGTGAAACCTTTGTTACATCTACAGTTTATAAATCTTGAATGATCCAAGTTGGCACTATCACATTACCTGTTGATCTTATATCTTTAAAGATACTTGCTTTTGATGTGATTTTAGGAATTGATTGGTTAACCACACATCTTTCCAAAATTGATTGTTTTCGTAAGGTTGTTAGTTTTCATATTCCTAACCAACCTGTCATACGAATTCAAACAACTAAACCACTAAAATCAGTCGCTATCATATCAAGCCATAAAGCTATTCGTTTATTGAAAAACGGATGTCAAGCTTTCTTAACCCATGTTATGGATTTGAACAAAGACAAGTCGATTTGAATAATATTTACATTGTTAGAGAATTTTTCGATGTATTTCTGAAGAACTTCCTGGCCACCCCTGAACGTGATGTTGAATTCTTTATTGAACTTGGTAGGGTACAAAACTCATTTCTAAAACCCCATATCGAATGGCTCTATTGAACTTCGTGGAGTTAAAAGTCCAACTACGAGAATTGTTAGACATAGGTTTCATTCGTCCTAAGACATCTCCTCGGGGTGCTCTCTGCTTTATTCGTAAAGAAGAAAACGGAGTATGCGACTTTATTGACTACTGAGAATTAAACCATGTCACCATCAAGCATATGTATCCGCTACCTAGCATTGATGACCTGTTCGATTAGTTGCAAGGAGCACAATTCTTTTCAAAGATCGATCTTTGTTCGGATATCATCAAATTTGAAGATTAAAAGCGAGGATATTCCAAAGACCGCCTTTCGTAATCCCGATGACGGGCATTATGAATTCTTAGTCATGTCTTTTGGATTGACTAATGCTCCTGCTGCTTTTATGGATATGATGAACCGTGTATTCAAGGAATATTTGGATCAGTTTGTTGTTGTCTTTATTGATGACATCCTCATCTATTCAAAAAGCCGTGAAGATCATGAGCACCATTTGAAGCTGATACTTGAAAGGCTTCGTGAAAACAAACTTTATGTCAAGTCAAGAAATGCGAGTTCGCTTGAGAAGTAGCATTCCTTGGGCACGTGGTGTCAAAACATGGAGTATCTATCGACCCGTGAAGATTGATCAAGCGAAGACAAAGTTAGGAGCAACCAAAGTCGGTGGCCAAAGTGCGTAAGTTTACGGGCTTAGCGGTTATTATCGGAGATTCGTGGAAGGATTTTCTTGAATCGCTTCTCAGCTTAACTCAGTTGACTCGGAAAGATACAAAATTTGTATGGAGCGAGGAATGCGAGAAGAGTTTCCAAGAGCTCAAGAGGAGACTCATTTCGGCACTTGTTCTGGCAATACCATCTGGTACGGATGGATTTGTTATATACACTGATGCTTCAGGCAAAGGGTTAGGATGCGTTCTCATGCAACATGGGAAAGTTATAGCCTATGCCTCACGATTAACTCAAATAATATGAGAGGAATTATCCTACTACGATGATCTAGAGTTAGCGGCGATCGTGATATTCGCGTTGAAAATTTGGAGACACTACTTGTATGGGGAGAAAATGGAGATTTATACGAACCATAAAAGCCTCAAATATTTCTTCACCCAAAAAGAACTTAACATGCGGCAACGACGTTGGCTTGAACTATTGAAAGATTACGATCACACTACTCAATATCATCACCGGAAAAGCGAACGTAGTAATGGTATGCGTTGAGTAGAAGATCATATCGCGATCTGAGTGCAATATTGTTAATCAAAGGCCCATTCTGCTTTGACTTGCAAAGGATGGAGGTAGAATTAAAGACTCAGGACCCACATGATGATGGCGAATATATGATTAGAACCGACTTTAATCGATAAAGTTAAAGTCGCTCGAGCTACGGACTGGAGCGATACGTATATGAAGAAGAAAGTGCAAGAAGGAGCTATTCCGAAGCGAGAATCGATGAAGAAGGAATACTTAGATTCAACTCCGGACTTTGTGTTCCTAACATTTGACTTGAAGCATAGAATCATGATGGAGCACACAACACCCCATTTGCAATCCATCTCGGGAATACCAAATGTATCATGATATTCGACATACATTTTGGTGGAACAATATGAAGAGAGATCGCGGAGTTTATCTCGAGGTGTTTAACTTGTCGGCGTGTATAGGCGAGCATCAAGTGCCAAAGGGTCCATTACAACCACTTGAGATTCCGAAATGGAAGTGGGAACACATTACTATGGATTTCGTTACAGGTCTTCCCAAAGTTTCTCAAGGCATAGATGCGATTTGGGTTATTGTTGATAGATTAACCAAGTCCGCCCATTTCTTACCGACGTGCGAGACTTATTCCCTTGAACGTCTTGCTCGTATGTACGTGAATGAGATTGTGAGATTGCATGGCATGCTAGTATCCATAGTTTCGGATCGTGACCCAAGATTCACTTCACGATTTTGGGTTAGCTTGCAGAAAGTAATGGGCACGGATTTACGATTCAGTTCGGCATACCATCCTCAAACGGACGGACAATCAGAGAGGACTATTCAAACCTTTAAAGATCTATTAAGACTTTGTGTCCTAGATTTTAAAGGAAGTTGGGATAAGTACTTGCCACTGGTGGAATTATCCTACAACAACAGTTATCAAGCAAGTATAGGCGTGGCTCCATTTGAGGCGTTGTATGGACGAAAGTGTCGTTTCTCCGGTATGTTGGGGACGAAAGGGGAGAAGCAACGTTGTTGGGACCGTAATTAAATGCGCATGACTACAAAAAGATCCAAATGATTCGACAACGTATACAAATGGCACAAGATCGACAAAAAGAGTTATGCGGATCTTCATCGAAAAGACGTGGAATTTACTTATCGGGGATCATGTATTGTTACGTGTTGCACCGTGGAAGGAAGTTACAAGATTTGGGAAGAGAGAAAGCTCAATCCACGATTTGTTGGTCCATTTGAGATTATTGAATCAATAGGAAATGTGACCTATAGACTCGCGATTACCTCCAAGTTTGTCTCGTGTTCATAATATTTTCACATATCCATGCTTCGTAAATATGTGAAAGACCCGAACCATATTATTGCGTTAGAACCGGTGAGATATACTAAGATTTAACGTCTGAAGAAGTACTGTTAAGATCTTGGATAGGAAAGAGCGTGTCCCACGTATCAAGGTTATACCACAAGTTAAGGTTTTATGGAGAAACTATGCTATCAAGAAATGACACAGGAGTTGGAATCGAAAATGAAAGCGAGGTATCCTCACCTTTTCAAACACCAGTGCATATGTCAATTTCGAGGATGAAATTTCATAAGGAGGGAGGTTGTAAGACCCCAACTTATTATAAATAAAATCGAATTTCCTCTAATTATATTTGTGAATAATAAGGTATTAATTTGATATAATTCTCTCTAGTTATGGGTGAAATGTGCAAATTTTGCAAAATATGCAAGTGGTTATAAAATAATCATTGTTAATGGGAATATTCGTTTGGTCGTGGGAATATTCTTGTTGTTGTGGGAATATTCGTGCAATACTAGTAGCGATCATTTGGGGCCCCATAATGAATAACTATCGGATGAAGAAAATACGACAAGTTTGAGTTTTTATAAATAACGGTTGTAGTTATTCTGATTAACATCGTTGGAATACCCGGTGGTTAAAATACGATGTCTGGCGTGGATGCACAATTATTGATGAATTATTGATCCTTACGTAGAAGGCATTACTCAATAATTGTTACGATGAGTTCTTGTTCAATATTTTATTTTATTGATTCAATAATTCATTGCGTTGATATTTTATATTATTGTTGTTTGAATAATTGTCACTTGCGTAGTATTTCCCATTATCGGATCAATAATTCATATTATTTGAATAATATTATTAGATAACATTATTGGAAATGTCTAGAAAGTTACATCGAGGAGAGGTTTGGTCACCTAATTGCGGCGCTAATAAGGAGAAATTCTTATTGAAAGCCCCTCTTCCTCGAACGGCTGTCATTCATAAATGTGATTACAGTAATATTATTTATGAATAATTAATTATTGATTCATATAATAAGGAAATATTTATTTTATGTGGATATAAATGTTGGATATATTTATTGTGGTTAAAAATGAAGGAGTTAATGTTGAGGTGTTTATCAGTATTTTTGTCGGAATGAAGGTATTAAAAATTAAACCAGTGTTTTTGAGATATATTGTGTGAGTTATACTTTTTAATCCGACCGTTAGATCGTTGTAATTTTTGGATATGTTATACATATATAAGTTGAGTATATGTCCACAAATTTTGAACCGTTAAAAATGAACGTATGATTTGTTATGAATTTTAAGAGGTGACTGATTCAGAAATTAGGTTTATAAATGATTTTGGTGGAAAATTCTAGAATTGAGTGGGCCCCACTTGTGGTTGGTGAAGAAATGTGCTGAATTTATTTCAAATGTGGTGGGTGGGAATAGTAGCAGGTAAAGCCATCAGGTTGCAGGTCAAGTCTGCTAACATTTTCCTATAAATAAAGGGCTAAGTTAGAATTAAAAATCACACCAGAAACAAGTTTTCTCTCTTTCTTTCTCTAGATTATTGAGTGTATTTTGTGAGTATTTAGATACTTTGTGAGTTTCTATTCATCAGTGCAAGTTTCCTTCAGCTTTATACCGATATTCTGATAAGAAGTACTGATATTTTGAGGTAAGGGATGTTATTTTCTTCATATATGATGTTATTTCTTCAATATCATTATGCCGAAGTATTGATCTGAATTTTTATCAAATTTGGAATTTTTTTATCGGAGTTACTATTCACGTATACGACACTATTCACATTATCAAGACTTTATTCACGAATACTGACTATTCAATCAAAAATAAAATTTTCTTCTTTTTGTCGAAGATGTCTATTATGGTTACTATCTTTGATTGTATCCATGTTTTGATCTTTATTTTTGAATTCTGCTTCAAAATTGGTATTTATGAAGTATTATTGATCTTGGATAAACTGTTATACGAATCCCTACTATTTGTCCTTCCGTTTCACTGGATTCGTTTTCTTTAAAATATTTTTCATCATCCTCAGTCCTAAATGATGATATTACTAAATATCTTCGGTGTGACGCCCCCAAAATAGGTATACACAACACCCATTCTGAGTCGCCAAATACATGGTACAAGAAGCAAACTACAACTTCAATAATACAAATGTCGTGTGAAATACGACAATATATACTATGAGTTTAAATATAATATTGTCTTCTAGACAATATCCATACACAAATAAATCCACATCACAATTATTGATACATTATTTTACAAAAATGGTGAGGACTACTAAACAACTCTCTCTAGAACCTTCATTCCATACCCCCTACTAAGATTCGCTACATTCTCGCCTCCCCGAGAAGAAAAATGGAACAACAAGGAAAAGGGTGAGCTCAACTAGCCCAAGAAAGAATATTATAACTAAGATAATATACAACAAATTATCGTTAGTCTTCAACAGGAAAAATCTAATAGAATCAATAGACAACAAGTTTCGGATCAATATTCATGCAGCGGAAATAATAATTCATAGAAGAGTTACGTAGAGAATGAAATCTACTATAATCTATGAATTTAACGGTCCCATCATCAATATTTTATCCTCAGTAACATCAATCAATATTCATCTCAAATCAAATATTCATCTTTGCACTACAGGCCAAAGATATTCATCAATCGGTCATGTTCATCTCAACACCTGTTCATCTTTGCACTAAAGGCTAAAGATATTCATCAATCGGTCATGTTCATCTCAACACCTGTTCATCTTTGCACTAAAGGCCAAAGATATTCATCAGTCGGTCATGTTCATTTAAACACCTATTCATCTTTGCACTACAGGCCAAAGATATTCTTCAGAAATCATTCATCTTTGCACTACAGGCCAAAGATATTCAATAATATCATCATTTAAGACTGAGGATGATGAAAAATATTTTTAAAGAACGAATCCAGTGAAACAAAATGACAAGGATTAAGGATTAAGGATTCGTACTTTGTTTTATCCATGTCCAACAATACCTCAAAAATAATCATAGTGGTGTAAAATTCAAGAATAATCAAAACATGGATACAATCAAAACTAGTATCCAGAATAGATATTTTGGACGAAAAGAAGAAATTTTATTTTTCTATTGAATAGTCCGAGATCGTGAATAGTCTCAGATATCGTGAATAAAGGCCGTATATCGTGAATAAGAACTCTCAGCACCAAAAGATAGAAATTCCACAAAAACATCTTCACGCTTCATGAATAGTACTCGTGAATAGTAACTCGTGAATAAGAACTCATGAATAAGAACCCCGACATGAAAAAGTTCCAAATTTGATAAAAACTTGATTAACATTTCAAAGATAATGATATTGAAAAATAATATCATTACAAAAAAATAATATCCCTTACCTCAAAGAATCAAGATTTCGGAAGGAAAGGTCAAAGTGATCTTTGAATGAAACTTGTCTTTGAATGAAAGAACTCTCAAAGTATCTAAATACTCACAAAATACGCTCAATAATACTGAGAGAGAAAGAGAAAAACTTTGTTTCGGTGTGATTTTCAATTCTAACTTAGCCTCTATTTATAGGAAAATGTTAAGACGCAAAGCAGACTTAACTCTGCAACTGATGGCTTTTACTCGCTACTATTCCCACCCACCACATTTGAAAATTCAATTGAGCACATTTCTCACCAACCAAAAGTGGGGCCCACCAATTCTAGAATTTTCCACCAAAATCATTTATAACCTAATTTCTCGAATCAGGTCCCTCTTAAAATTCATAATAAATTATCGCTCATTTTTAACGGTTCAAAATTTGTGGACATATACTCAACTTATATATGTATAACATATCCAAAAATTACAACGATCCAACGGTTTGGATTAAATATTATAACTCACACAATAAAGTCGTAATAACACCGATTTGATCTTTTAATACCTCCAATCCGACAAAATACAAATAAAACATCTCAAAGATTAATTCCTTCATTAATAACCACATAAATAAATCCATCATTTATATTCATATAAAATAAATATTTCCTTATCATATGAATCAATAATTAATTATTCACAAATAATATTACGAATCACATTTATGACAACCAGTCATTCCTCAGAAAGAGGGGCTTTCAATAAGGATCTCCTTATTATGGCGCGCAATTAGGTGACCAAACCTCTCCTGTAGATGTAACTTTCTAGACATTGCCAATAATGTTATCTAATAATATTATTCAAATAATATGAATTATTGATCCGATAATGGGAAATCTTGTGCGACAATTATTAAAACAACAATAATATAAAATACCAACGCAAAGAATTATTGAATCAATAAAATAAACTATTGAGCAAGAATTACCGTAACAATTATTGAGTGTGTCTTCTTACGTAGTTAATCAATAATTGATGCAATACCGTGCTTCTGCTCAACAACGCCAGATTAGTGTGTTTTAACCACCGGGTATTCCAACAAGATTAATTGGTAACAATTACGCCGTTATTTTTAAACAACTTATATTTGTCGCTTTCCTCATCCAATCGCTTTCAGTTATAGGGCCCACACACGGTCATACTTCAAATGCATTTAATATTCCCCGACAATGCGAATATTCCACGACCAAACGAATATTCCCCGACAACAATGAATATTTTATAACCACTTGCTTATTTTGAAATATTTGAGTATTTTACCCTAACTATCCACATTAATCAAATCAACCCTTACTATTTCAAAATAATAAATAAAGGAAATTTTTTTATTTAAAAAATTTCGGGTCTTACAACCTCCCTCCTTATGAAATTTCGTCCTCGAAATTGACGACGTACAGTGTTTCGAAAAGATGAGGATACCTCGCTTTCATTTCCGCTCCCAATTCCCGTGTCATTTCCTCTATAGCATGATTCCTCCACAAAACTTTAACTTGTGGTATGACCTTTCATAGCGTAGGACATGCTCCTTCCTATCCAAGATCTTGACAGTACCTCCTCATACGTTAAGTCTTCTGGCTATCTCGTCCGGCTCTAACTCTATAACGTGGTTCGGGTCTTTCACATATTTACGAAGTATGATATATGAAACACATTATGAACACGAGACATACTTGGAGGTAACGCAAGTCTATAGGCTACATTTCCTACTTCGGGTCAAGAATTTGAAATGGACCAATAAATCGTGGATTGAGCTTTCCTCTCTTCCCAAATCTTGTAACTCCCTTCCATGGAGCAACTCGCAATAATACATGATCCCCACACTAAATTCCACGTCCTTTCGATGAAGATCCGCATAACTCTTTTGTCGATCTTGTGCCGCTTGTATACGTTGTCGAATCATTTGGATCTTTTCTAGTGAGTCATATCGTACTAACTCGGGTCCCAACAATGTTGCTTCACCCACCTCATCCCAACATATTGGAGAATGACATTTTCGTCCATATAATGCTCGAATGGAGCCACACCTATACTTGCTCACGATAACTCGTTGTTGTAGGAGAATTCCACCAATGGTAAATACTTATCCCAATTGCCCTTGAAGTCTAGGACACAGTAGTCTTAATATATCTTCAAGAGTTTGAATAGTCCTTTCGATTGTCCGTCCGTTTGGGGATGGTATCTTAAACTAAATCGCAAATCCGCGCCCATAGCTTTTTGCAAGCTAACCCAAAATCTTGAAGTGAATCTTGGGTCACGATCCAAAACTATGGATACAAGCATGCCATGCAACCTCACAATCTCATTTACGTATATACTAGCAAAGACGTTCAAGGAATAAGTCTCCGTGATCGGAAGAAATGAGCGATTTGGTTAAT
Source organism: Panax quinquefolius (assembly GCA_020205615.1). Classification (NCBI taxonomy): domain Eukaryota; kingdom Viridiplantae; phylum Streptophyta; class Magnoliopsida; order Apiales; family Araliaceae; genus Panax; species Panax quinquefolius. The sequence continues at coordinate 2,699,318 of CM035169.1, read as the reverse complement.
CTATCAACAATAACCCAAATAGCATTGATGCCTTGAGAAACCGTAAGAAGACCAACCCGTGAACGAAATCCATGGTAATATGTTCCCACTTCCATTTCGGAATCTCAAGTGGTTGCAAATTTAACCCTTAGGTACTAGATGCTCCGCTTTACACGTTGGCAAAGTTAAACACATCGAGATAAACTTTGCAATCTCTCTCTTCATATTGTTCCACCAAAATGTATGTCAAGATCACGATACATTTTAGTACTTCCGTGATGGATTGCAAATGGTGTATTGTGTGCCTCCATCATAATCTTGTACTTCAAATCGTAGTCGTTAGGAACACAAAGTCTAGAGTGGACTCAAGTATTCCTTCTTCATCAATTCTCGCTTAGGAATAGCTCCTTCTTGTACTTTCTTCTTCATACGCGACGACTCGGGTTGGTGGCTCGAGCAACCTTAACTTTTTCCATTAAAGTTGGCTCTGTCGTAGACTTGACATCATCGCACTCGCTCCTTCGCGATATGATCTTCTACTCAACGCGTCACCTACCACGCTCGCTTTTCCGGATGGCATGGGTCGTACATGTCTTTGAAATGAGTCTCCTCTTGAGTTCTTGAAGCTCTTCCCACATTCCTCGCTCCATTCGAATTTTGTATCTCTACGAGTCACCGCGATAATGGAATAGCGATTCGAGAATATCCTTCAACGAATCTCCGATAATAACCAACTAAGCTTCAAAGCTACGATTTCGATTCTCGACTTAGGTTGCTCTCAACCGTGACTCATATCCCAATCTTGGATAAAGACGTCACAATGACACCTATCGCTTTACTATCGCATCGAATACGACGTCCCCTATAGAGAGTCCGCTTAGTAAATTCCACAAAGAAGTCACCAGATAAAGGCTCAGTACCAAATTCTATAGTTGAATTTTAACTCCTCGAAGTTCAATAGGAGCCATTCGATATGAGTTTTTAGAAATGAGTTTTGTCTTGGGTTCAAATTAGTTACAAAATTTAATATCGTGCTTTGGGAGTAAGCCAAGAAATTCTTCAGAAATACGTCTGAAAAATCAATAACAATGTGAATATTATTCAAATCGACGTGTCTTTATTCAAATCCATAACATGGACTAAGAAAACTTGACATCCGTAATAAACGAATGACTTCATGGCTTGATATGAAAATGTTTGACTACAATGGTTTGATTGCTTGAATTCAATAATAGGTTGCTTAGAATATGAAAACTAACAACCTTACGAAAAGAAATCAATTTCGGCATGATGAGTAGTTAACCTTAAAATCACATCAAAAGCAAATATCTCTATAGAAATAAGGTTAACGGTGTAATGTGATAAAGTGCTAACTTGAATCAAGCAAGATTTCTATACAACGGATGTAATGAAAGTTTCTCCTAACTGAGTCTCCATAAATAGGTCAAAGTCTAATTTCTCCGTAGTCAAGTTCAAAAGCGTTGAGCGCAAGCAAGAGATAAAAGAATGGGTAGAACCAATATCTAGTAAGGTATATACTTCGCAAGAATTTATAATTAACTAACCTGCTCTTAACTTTGTTCGGTTCTCGCGATTTTGACCGGTCACGACAAACGCCTTCTTCCAGAATCGTTGACTTTGACTTTTCAGATCCGCCTCTCTGGTGCAACGTCCCAACCGGACTTGATTTCGCTTATAGACAAAATCGAGCTATGTGACCATCTTTTCCACAACTAAAACATACCTTGGAAGGCTTTGAACAGTTTGACCTTATATATGTCCTCCTCTCCGCATCTCGTAGATCTAACCGGCGATCGTTCTCTTCCCCTAGAATTTGTTCAGGTCTTGATCTTCACTGCCACGACGCGTCTTCCCATCATTGTTAAATCTTCTCTTTTTAGATTGGACATCTCTTTCCATAATGTCAACGCGTCATAAGTGCGCGTTTACCACGCATCACTCATTCTCACTGCGTTGCTTATTTCTTCTTTCAAATTTCGATTCCAAATTTATCATCTTATACTCGCCAAAGAGTGCTTCTGCTCAAGATCACATATCGGGTAACACAAGCTTGAATCGTTGCATCCTTTTGCTCCACGAACGCTCGCAATTCTTCACTTTCTTCTTCTAACTCATGAATACGATTTTGCAATTCTACATTTTGATCATAAAATACCTCTAATAAACTCTCTTCGTGTACCTCTTCTTCCTCTTCTTCCTCACTCTCACCATTACCTCCTCTGCGACTATCTCTAAAAAGCTTCTATCAATTCTTCACTCACCACACGGATATCTCTAATTCCTTCTTCACCGATATCACATTATCCCGGTTGGCGATTAGAGGTGTCTCCACGATCTCATTCACTCCATTGTTAACGCTCTCAAAGCACCCATTCTTAAAAACTATCATAAAACAAGGGTTAATTAAATAAATTAACAAATCACATAATACCCTATATTATGACCAACCAACAAATAAGCTTAGGTAGGACACACTAGCGAAGGATTTACTCGCCTCTCCCCTCTTCTATTCCCCGATCTCCGCCAGAGATCATATCCCTAAGCTCGATATTAACCGTGGCGCCCAAAAATAGGTATACACAACACCCATTCTCGAGTCGCCAAATACATGGTACAAAAGCAAACTACAACTTCAATAATACAAATGTCGTGTGAAATACGACAATATATACTATGAGTTTAAATATAATATTGTCTTCTAGACAATATCCATACACAAATAAATCCCCATCATAATTATTGATACATTATTTTACAAAATGGTGAGGACTACTAAACAACTCTCTCTGAACCTTCATTCCATACCCCCGACTAAGACTGCGCTACATTCTCGCCTCCCGAGAAGAAAAATGGAACAACAAGGAAAATGGTGAGCTCAACTAGCCTAGTAAAAGAATATTATGACTAAGATAATATACAACAAATTATCGTTAGTCTTCAACAGGAAAAATCTAATAGAATACAATAGACAACAAGTTTCGGATCAATATTCGCGGTGGAAATAATAATTCATAGAAGAGTTATGTAGAGAATGAAATCTACTATAATCTATGAATTTAATGATCCATCATCAATATTTTATCCTCAGTAACATCAATCAATATTCATCTCAAATCAAATATTCATCTTTGCACTACTGTGCCAAAGATATTCATCAATCTATCATGCTTCATCTTAACACTGCTTCATCTTTGCACTAAAGGCCAAAGATATTCATCAATCCAATATGTTCATCTCAACACTGCTCATCTTTTGCACTAAAGGCCAAAGATATTCATCGATCGGTCCATGTTCATTTAAACACTGCTCATCTTTGCACTACAAAGCCAAAGATATTCTTCAAAATCATTCATCTTTTGCTACAAAAGGCCAAAGATATTCAATAATATCATCATTTAAGACCGAGGATGATGAAAAATATTTTTAAAGAACGAATCCAAAGAAAACAAAATGACAAGGATTAAGGATTAAGGATTCGTACTTTGTTTTATCCATGTCCAACAATACCTCAAAAATAATCATAGTGGTGTAAAATTCAAGAATAATATAACCTAATTTCAAATCACCACCTCTTAAAATTCATAATAAATTATACGCTCATTTTAACGGTTCAAAATTTGTGGACATATACTCAACTTATATATGTATAACATATCCAAAAATTACAACGATCCAACTACGATTAAATATTATAACTCACACAATAAAGTTGTAATAACACCGATTTTGATCTTTTAATACCTCCAATCCGGCAAAAAATACAAATAAAACATCTCAAAGATTAATTCCTTCATTAATAACCACATAAATAAATCCATCATTTATATTCATATAAAATAAATATTTCCTTATCATATGAATCAATAATTAATTATTCACAAATAATATTACTGAGAATCACATTTATGACAACCAGTGCTCCCGGAAAGAGGGCTTTCAATAAGGATCTCTCTCATCGCGCCAAGCAATTAGGTGACCAAACCTCTCCTTAGATGTAACTTTCTAGACATTGCCAATAATGTTATCTAATAATATTATTCAAATAATATGAATTATTGATCCGATAATGGGAAATCTTGTGCGTGTGACAATTATTAAAACAACAATAATATAAAATACCAACGCAAAGAATTATTGAATCAATAAAATAAACTATTGAACAAGAATTATCGTAACAATTATTGAGTAGTGCCTTCTTACGTAAGAATCAATAATTGATGCAATCTGGTGTGCTTCTTCGTTCAACAACGCCAGACATTAGTGTGTTTTAACCACCGGGTATTCCAACAAAGATAATTGTGAATAATTACGCCGTTATTTTTAAACAACTTATATTTGTTGTTTTTTCCTCATCCAATCGCTTTACGTTATGGGGCCACATATATTTCATACTATTGCATCGTTAATATTCCCCGACAAGCGATTTAATATTCCACGACCAAAACGAATATTCCCCACAACAATGAATATTTTATAACCACTGCTTATTTTGAAATATTTGCGTATTTTACCCCTAACTATCCACATTAATCAAATCAACCCTTACTATTTCAAAATAATAAATAAAGGAAATTCCTTTTATTTAAAAAATTTCTGGGTCTTACAACCTCCCTCCTTATGAAATTTAAGTCCTCGAAATTGGCGTCACATACCGGTGTTTGAAAAGATGAGGATACCTCGCTTTCATTTCCGCTCCCATTTCCGGTCATTTCCTCTATAGCATGATTCCTCCACAAAACTTTAACTTGTGGTATGACCTTTCTTAGCGTAGGGACATGCTCCTTCCTATCCAAGATCTTGACAGTACCTCCTCATACGTTAAGTCTTCTATTATCTCGTCCGGTTTCTAACTCTATAACGTGGTTCGGGTCTTTCACATATTTACGGAAGATGATATGTGAAACACATTATGAACACGAGACATACTTGAGGTAACGCAAGTTTATAGGCTACATTTCCTACTTCGGTCAAGAATTTGAAATGGACCAATAAATCGTGGATTGAGCTTTCCTCTCTTCCCAAATCTTGTAACTCCCTTCCATGGAGCAACTTCGCAATAATACACGATCCCCTACACTAAATTCCACGTCCTTTCGATGAAGATCCGCATAACTCTTTTGTCGATCTTGTGCTTGGTTTGTATACGTTGTCGAATCATTTGGATCTTTTCGGTGAGTCATATACGTCTTAACTCTCGGGTCCCAATAATGTTGCTTCACCCACCTCATCCCAACATATTGGAGAACGACATTTTCGTCCCATATAATGCTTCAATGGAGCCACACCTATACTTGCTCGATAAGCGTTGTTGTAGGAGAATTCCACCAATGGTAAATACTTATCCCAACCGCCCCTTGAAGTCTAGGACACGAGTCTTAATATATCTTCAAGAGTTTGAATAGTCCTTTTCGATTGTCCGTCCGTTTTGGGGATGGTATCTTAGAACTAAATCGCAAATCCGCGCCCATAGCTTTTTGCAAGCTAACCCAAAATCTTGAAGTGAATCTTGGGTCACGATCCGAAACTATGGATACAGCATGCCATGCAACCTCACAATCTCATTTACGTCATACTAGCAAGACGCGTTCGAGGAATAAGTCTCCGTGTCGGGAAGAAATGAAAGCATTTGGTTAATCTATCAACAATAACCCAAATAGCATTGATGCCTTGAGAAACCGTAGGAGGAAGACCCGTGAATTAAATCCATGGTAATATGTTCCCACTTCCATTTCGGAATCTCAAGTTGTTGCAACGAACCCTTAGGTACTAGATGCTCGCGCTTTACACGTTGGCAAGTTAAACACATCGAGATAAACTTTGCAATCTCTCTTCATATTGTTCCACCAAAATGTATGTCAAGATCACGATACATTTTAGTACTTCCGGATGGATTGCAAATGGTGTATTGTGTGCCTCCATCATAATCTTGTACTTCAAATCGAGTCGTTAGAACACAAAGTCTAGAGTGGACTCAAGTATTCCTTCTTCATCAATTCTCGCTTCGAATAGCTCCTTCAGTACTTTCTTCTTCATACGCATCATCTCCTGCCTGGTGGCTTGAAAGACCTTAACTTTTTCCATTAAAGTTGGCTCTATGCGTAGACTTGACATCATCGCACTCGCTCCGCAAGATATTCTCTTCTACTCAACGCGTCGCCTACCACGCTCGCTTTCCGGGATGGCATGGTCGAACATGTCTTTGAAATGAGTCTCTCTTGAGTTCTTGAAGCTCTTCCCACATTCCTTGCTCCATTCAATTTTGTATCTCTACGAGTCACCATGCGATAATGGAATAGCGATTCGAGAATATCCTTCAACGAATCTCCGATAATAACCAACTAAGCTTTAGAAAAGCTACGTATTTCGATTCTCGACTTAGGTTGCTCTCAACTGCGACTCATATCACAATCTTGGATAAGACGTCACAATGACACCTATCGATTTACTATCGCATCGAATATGACGTCCCCATAGAGAGTCCGGCTTAGGTAAATTCCACAAAGGAAGTCACCAGGATAAAGGCTCGGTACCAAATTCTATAGTTGAATTTTTAACTCCACGAAGTTCAATAGAGCCATTCGATATGAGTTTTTAGAAATGAGTTTTGTCTGGGGTTCAAATTCGATACAAAGTTTAATATCGGGCTTTGGGAGTAAGCCAAGAAATTCTTCCTAAATACGTCGGGAAAAATCAATAACAACAGGAATATTATTCAAATCGACGTGTCTTTATTCAAATCCATAACATGGACTAAGAAAACTTGACATCCGTAAATAAACGAATGACTTCATGGCTTGATATGAAAATGTTTGACTACAATGGTTTGATTGCTTGAATTGAATAATAGGTTGCTTAGGAATATGAAAACTAACAACCTTACGAAAGAAATCAATTTCTAATGCATGATGAGTAGTTAACCTTAAAATCACATCAAAAGCAAATATCTCTATAGAAATAAGGTTAACGGTGTAATGTGATAGTGCTAACTTGAATCAAGCAAGATTTCTAAACAACGGATGTAATGAAAGTTTCCCCTACGAGTCTCCATAAATAGGTCAAAGTCTAATTTCTCCGTAGTCAAGTTCAAACGTTGGAAATAAGCAAGAGAGATAAAAGAATGGGTAGAACCAATATCTAGTAAGGTATATACTTCGCGAAATTTATAATTAACTAACCTGCTAACTTCGTTCGGGTTCCTCGCATTTTGACCAACCACAACAAACGCTTCTTCCTAATCGTTGACTTTGACTTTTCCGGACATCTCTTTTGAGTCACCGTCCCATTGAACTAGGTTTCGCCATCAGATCCGCTTTCTCAAAGTGACGACCCCAAAATAGGTCCATTCCATCCAACCCATTCTCGAGTCGCCAAATACATGGTAGTGCGAAACAACTACAACTTTATTATCACAACAATAAAATCGTGAGTTTAAATACAAATATTATCTTCAGACAATATTTATACTCAAATAAATCCTCATCACATTTATTGATACATTATTTTACAATAATGGTGAGGACTACTAAACAACTCTCTCTAGAACCTTCATTCCATACCCCGACTAAGTACTTTCGCCACATTCTCGCCTCCCGAGAAGAAAAAATGGAACAACAAGGAAAAGGGTGAGCTCAACTAGCCCGAAGAAGAATGTTATGACTAAGATAATATACAACAAATTATCGTTAGTCTCCAACAGGGAAAAATCGATGAATACAATGAGATAACAAGTTTCGGATCAATATTCGCAATGAAAATAATAATTCATAAAGAGTTACGTAGAGAATGAAATCTACTATAATCTATGAATTTAACGGTCCATCATCAATATTTTATCCACTCAGAACATCAATCAATATTCATCTCAAATCAAATATTCATCTTTGCACTACTGCCAAAGATATTCATCAATCGATCATGTTCATCTCAACACTGCTCATCTTTGCACTAAAGGCCAAAGATATTCTTCAAATCATTCATCTTTTACTACGGGCCAAAGATATTCAATAATATCATCATTTAAGACCGGGATGATGAAAAATATTTTTAAAGAACGAATCCAAGGAAACAAAATGACAAGGATTAAGGATTAAGGATTCGTACTTTGTTTTATCCATGTCCAATAATACCTCAAAAATAATCATAGTGGTGTAAAATTCAAGAATGATCAAAACATGGATACAATCAAAGCTAGTATCCGAATAGATATTTTAGACGAAAAGAAAAATTTTCATTTTTCTATTGAATAATCTTGAATGATTCGTGAATAGTCTCAGATATCGTGAATAAAGTCTTGAGTATCGTGAATAGTAACCGACACCAAAAGATAGAAATTCCACAAAAAACATCTTCACGCTTACGTGAATAGTACTAAGTGAATAGTAACTCGTGAATAGTAACTCATGAATAGTAACTCGTGAATAAGAACTCATGAATAAGAACTCCGACATGAAAAAGTTCCAAATTTGATAAAAGTTCCAACCAATATTTCAAAGATAATGATATTGAAGAAATAATATCATCCGAGAAGAAAATAACATCCCTTACCTCGAAAGAATCGATCATTTTGGAAGGAAAGGTCGGAAGTGATCTTTGAATGAAACTTGTCTTGACGGCACTCTCAAAGTATCTAAATACTCACAAAATACGCTCAATAATATAGAGAGAAAGAGAAAAACTTGTTTCGGTGTGATTTTCAATTAACTTAGCCTCTATTTATAGGAAAATGTTAATTACCAAGGCGGACTTGACTGCTACTGATGGCTTTACTCGCTACTATTGCCACCCACCACATTTGAAATAAAATTCAGCACATTTTTTCACCAACCACAAGTGGGGCCCACTCAATTCTAGAATTTTCCACCAAAATCAATTATAAACCTAATTTAGAATCCGACACCTCTTAAAATTCACAACAAATCATTCGTGCATTTTTAACGGTTCAAAATTGGTGGACATATACTCAACTTATGTATGTATAACATACCCAAAAATTACCACAATCCAACGGTCGGATTAAAATTATAACCCCATAATATATCTCAAAACCCCCGATTTAATTTTTAATACCTCCAATCCGATAAAATACTTGATAAAACACCTCAACAATAATTTCTTCATTTATAACCACATAAATAAATCCATCATTTATATCCACATAAAATAAATATTTCCTTATCATATGAATCAATAATTAATTATTCACAAATAATATTACGAGAATCACATTTATGATGACCAGCATTTCCCGGTGAAAGAGGGGCTTTCCAATAAGGATCTCTCCTTCTTTGGCGCGCAATTAGGTGACCAAACCTCTCCTTAGATGTAACTTTCTAGACATTGCCAATAATGTTATCTAATAATATTATTCAAATAATATGAATTATTGATCCGATAATGGGAAATATCATGCGATGACAATTATTGAACAACAATAATATAAAATATCAACGCAAAGAATTATTGAATTAATAAAATAAAATATTGAACAAGAATTACTATGAAAATTATTGAGTAGTGCCTTCACGTAAGGATCAATAATTCAACAATATCTTGGCAATACAATCTGTAATCTTCTTGTCTGCGAACCACGCGCCATTCATCGTATTTTAACCACCGTATTCCAACGATCTTAATTGAGAATAACTACGCCGTTATTTTAACCAACTTATATTTGTCGCTTTCTTCATCCAATCGCTTTCCGTTATGGGGCCCACACATGGTCGCTACCGGGTCGCATTTAATATTCTCACAAAGATTTAATATTCCACGACCAAAACGAATATTCCCAAACAAAAATGAATATTTTATAACCACTTGCTTATTTTGAAATATTTATGATTTAACCCTTAACTATCCACATTAATCAAATCAACCCTTACTATTTCAAGATAATAAATAAAGGAAATTCCTTTTTATTTAAAAAATTTTCGGGTCTTACAACCTCCCTCCTTATGAAATTTCGTCCTCGAAATTGACGTCGTATTGGTGTGTTTCGAAAAGATGAGAATATCTCGCTTTCATTTTCGTTTCCAACTCCCGGTCATTTCCTCAATAAAGCATGGTTTCTCCACAAAACTTTAACTTATGGTATAACCTCGATACATAGGTCATGTTCTTTCCTCTACAAAATCTTGACAGTTACACTCCTCGTGCGTTAAGTCTTGGCTATCTCGTCCGGTTTCTAACTCAATGACGTGTTTCGTCGTCCCACATATTTACGTAACATCGATCACGTGAAAAACGTTATGAACACGCGTCATACTTGGCGGTAAAATGAGTCTATAGGCCACAGCCTTATTCGATCGAGAATTTCAACTGGATTAATAAATCGAAGGTTTGAGCTTTCCTCACCTCACCGATTCTCGCTTTTGAAATAACAACTTCTTGCACCTCCTTCTTCAAATTCATCACCTCGGTGTGTAGCTTGAATGACTTTAACTTTATCGATTAAAATCGATTATACTCGTATATCATCACGTATCAGATATCATCACGTGGGTACCTAGAGTTTTCATCTCCATCTCTATTATTTGTATATTATACTGAAATGAGTCTTTGACAATATCGTACTCGTATTTGTATACGATCTTCTACTCAACACGTCGCCTACCACGTTCGCTTTTCCAGGATGGCATGGTCGAAACATATCTGCGAAATGAGTCTCCTCTTGAGTTCTTCAAGCTCTTTACCACATTCCTCGCTCCATTTGAATTTTGTATCTCTATGAGTCATTTACGTTAATGGAATAGCGATTCGAGAATATCCTTCAACGAATCTCCGATAATAACCAACTAAGCTGAAAGCTACGTGTTTCGATTCTGAAACAGAGGTTGTTCTCAATCGCGACTCATATCCCAACCTTGGATAACACGTCCACAATGACACCTATCGATTTACTATCGCATCGAATATGACGTCCCTATAGAGAAGTCCGCTTAGGTGAATTCCACAAAGGAAATCACAAGATAAAGGCTCATGTACCAAATTCTATAGTTGAATTTTTAACTCCTGAAGTTCAATAGGAGCCATTCGATATGAGATTTTAGAAATGAGTTTTGTACTGGGTTCAAAGTCGATACAAAATTTAATATCAGGCTTTGGGAGTAAGCCAAGAAATTCTTCTTAAAAATACGTCGGGGAAAAATCAATAACAACAAGAATATTATTCAAATCTGACGTGTCTTTATTCAAATCCATAACATGGACTAAGAAAACTTGACATCCGTAATAAACGAATGACTTCATGGCTTGATATGAAAATGTTTGATTACAATGGTTTGATTGCTTGAATTGAATAATAGGTTGCTTAGGAATATGAAAACTAACAACCTTACGAAAAGCAATCAATTTGGCATGATGAGTAGTTAACCTTAAAATCACATCAAAAGCAAATATCTCTATAGAAATAAGGTTAACGGTAATGTGATAAGTGCTAACCTGAATCAAACAAGATTTCTAAACAACGGATGTAATGAAAGTTTCTCCTAACTGAGTCTCCATAAATAAATCAAAGTTTAATTTCTCCGTAGTCAAGTTCAAACGTTGTACGCAAGCAAAGAGAGATAAAAAGAATGGGTAGAACCCAGGTATTCTAGTAAGGTATAAACTTCGCAAGAATTTATAATTAACTAACCCGTGCTAACTTCGTTCGGATTCCTCTCGATTTTGACCGGTCCACGACAAACGCTTCTTCCAAGAACCGATTGACTTTGACTTTTACGGGACATCCTTTTGAGTCACCGCCTCATTGCACTAGGTTTTCGATATCGTCTAATCTCGAGAGATATGTCCTTCTTTTCCACAATTATAGCATACCTTAAACTGCTGTGTGGGGCGGTTTGAAATGATATATCCCTCTTTCCGCATTTTGTAACATACTGATCGATGGTCTTTCTCCTCCTCCCTTGAAACCGGTTGCCACCGGGCGCCGACGTCTTCACATGGTCGTTGTTGAATCTCCTCTTTTAAAATCTCCTCCCAACTCGCTTCTTCTATTTTCATGGCCACGATTACCACCAGAGTGGTTACCACCTTTGTCCGTATTCTTCTTTCTCCACTTGGTTATCGTTATTCGATGACTACTATCTTTGGTATGATCCTCGGTTATGGTCCCTCGGTTGAACGTATTTCGTTATCTCGCCTAACAACCGAGCCTGTTTACAACATCCGAATAGAGAGAAAATTTATGAGAAATGAGATCTTGACGTATGTCGGGTTTCAAACCTCTCGAAACATCCGCGTCATCGTTCCTCATTCTCCACCAAATGAGGTGCAAACCGGATAACTCATGAAACTTCGCCTCGTCTTTGACACCGCCATGTTATTCTCGCTCCAATCTAATAAACTCCACTTCCTTCATATGACGAATACTTTCGAAGAAACTTGTCATTGAACTGCTTCAAAACGCTCTCCCACGACATCTTTGAGTGCGGTGAATGGAGTACGCTTACGATGACTCCCACCGATGATCGCCTTCGCCACGGAACATAAAGGTGGCAAATGGAACCTTCGTTCTCCGCATCCCAAGACATCGAATATCTTGGTAATTTGCTTGACCCATGTTTCCGCCGTGATCGGATCTCGCTTTCCCAGACTCGTGGTCCCAACTCTTTGAATCGCTTGGTTGTGACCACCCATGAATTACTATCATTTCCTCCTCAGATTTTGAACACGAGTCTCCTCGTCGATTTTTACATGAATCTGCAAAAACTTCTAAACATCCCCTCGTTCATCATCTCGCCAAAGTGGTGTTATTCACGGAGGTACATTGCAAACTGTTGCGTTCTCCTCCTCGTTGGTGAAAGACAGGCATCTCCACTTGGTCTCATTTACTCCATCATTAATATTCTCGATCGACATTCTCAAATCATCGTCATAAAATAAGGGTTAATTAAGGAAATCAATATATCACATAATATCCCTATATCTTGACCAACTAACAAATAAGCTTAGGTAGGACACACTACTGGCGAAGGATTTACTCGTCTCTCCCTCCTGGTTCTATTCCCCGATCTCCGCTGAGATCATATCCTAAGCTCGATACCAATCGTAACTCGTGTCCCAACCGTGGGCTGACACCTCACATGGTACTGTATCAATTTGCCACCATGAGCAGGCGTCCCCTACGGAGAATCCGCTTGGTGCATCCCCATCAATAGAAGTCACCAAATGAGAGGCTCGGGGCTCTTTACTTATAGCTCGATACCAACCGTGACGACCCCAAAATAGGTCCATTCCATCCAACCCATTCTCGAAGTCGCCAAATACATGTAGTGCAAACAACTACAACTTTATTATCACAACAATAAAATCTGTGAGTTTAAATACAAATATTATCTTCTGATAATATTTATACTCAAATAAATCCTCATCACATTTATTGATACATTATTTTACAATAATGGTGAGGACTACTAAACAACTCTCTTTAGAACCTTCATTCCATACCCAAACTAAGTACTTCGCTTACATTCTCGCCTCCCGAGAAGAAAAAATGGAACAACAAGGAAAAGGGTGAGCTCAACTAGCCCAATAAAAGAATGTTATGACTAAGATAATATACAACAAATTATCGTTAGTCTCCAACAGGAAAAATCGATAGAATACAATAGACAACAAGTTTCGGATCAATATTCGCAGCTGAAATAATAATTCATAGAAGAGTTACGTAGAATGAAATCTACTATAATCTATGAATTTAACATCCATCATCAATATTTTATCCTCAGTAACATCAATCAATATTCATCTCAAATCAAATATTCATCTTTGCACTACAAAATGCAAAGATATTCATCAATCGGTCATGTTCATCTCAACACTGCTCATCTTTGCACTAAAGGCCAAAGATATTCTTCAGAAATCATTCATCTTTTCACTACAGGCCAAAGATATTCAATAATATCATCATTTAAGACCGAGGATGATGAAAATATTTTTAAAGAACGAATCCAAAGAAACAAAATGACAAGGATTAAGGATTAAGGATTAGTACTTTGTTTTATCCATGTCCAATAATACCTCAAAAATAATCATAGTGGTGTAAAATTCAAGAATGATCAAAACATGGATACAATCAAAGCTAGTATCCGAATAGATATTTTAGACGAAAAGAAAAATTTTCATTTTTCTATTGAATAGTCTTGATTCGTGAATGAATAGTCAGATATCGTGAATAGTCCGTATATCGTGAATAAGAACTCTACACCAAAAGATAGAAATTCCACAAAAAAAACATCTTCACGCTTATGAATAGTACTTTCGTGAATAAGAACTCGTGAATAAGTAACTCATGAATAAGAACTCGTGAATAAGAACTCATGAATAAGAACCCCGATATGAAAAAGTTCCAAATTTGATAAAAGTTCCAACCAATATTTCAAAGATAATGATATTGAAGAAATAATATCATCCGAGAAGAAAATAACATCCCTTACCTCAAAGAATCGATACTTTCGGAAGGAAAGGCCTCAAGAGTGATCTTTGAATGAAACTTAGATCTTGAAAGACTCTCAAAGTATCTAAATACTCACAAAATACGCCAATAATATAGAGAGAAAGAGAAAACTTTGTTTCGGTGTGATTTTCAATTCTAACTTAAATTTTATTTATAGGAAAATGTTAGCCCGCCGAAGCAGACTTGACCTGCTACCTGATGGCTTTACCTGCTACTATTGCCACCCACCACATTTGAAATAAAATTCAGCACATTTTTTCACCAACCACAAGTGGGGACCACTCAATTCTAGAATTTTCCACCAAAATCAATTATAAACCCAATTTAGAATCAGACACCTCTTAAAATTCACAACAAATCATTCGTGCATTTTTAACGGTTCAAAATTGGTGGACATATACTCAACTTATGTATGTATAACATACCCAAAAAATTACCACAATCCAACGGTTTGATTAAAAATTATAACCCCGCAATATATCTCAAAACCCGATTTAATTTTTAATACCTCCAATCCGATAAAATACTTGATAAAACACCTCAACAATAATTTCTTCATTTATAACCACATAAATAAATCCATCATTTATATCCACATAAAATAAATATTTCCTTATCATATGAATCAATAATTAATTATTCACAAATAATATTACGTAATCACATTTATGACAACCAGTTGTTCCCGAGAAAGAGGGGCTTTCAATAAGGATCTCTCATTCTTGGCGCCAAGCAATTAGGTGACCAAACCTCTCCTTGACGTAACTTTCTAGACATTGCCAATAATGTTATCTAATAATATTATTCAAATAATATGAATTATTGATCCGATAATGGGAAATCTTCAAGATGTGATTATTGAACAACAATAATATAAAATATCAACGCAAAGAATTATTGAATCAATAAAATAAAATATTGAATAAGAACTACATGTGAAAATTATTGAGTAGTGCCTTCTTACGTAAGGATCAATAATTCAACAATATCTGCGCAATACCGCAAGTGTCTTCTTTAAGCAACCACGCCAGATTCATCGTATTTTAACCACCGGGTATTCCAACAATCTTAATCTGATATAACTACGCCAGTTATTTTTAACCAACTTATATTTGTCGTTTTCTTCATCCAATCGCTTTCCGTTATGGGGCCCACACGTCATACTGCGTCAGTAAATTTAATATTCCCCGACAGCATGCGAATATTCCACGACCAAACGAATATTCCCCGACAAAAATGAATATTTTATAACCACTTGCTTATTTTGAAATATTTATGTATTTAACCCTTAACTATCCACATTAATCAAATCAACCCTTACTATTTCAAGATAATAAATAAAGGAAATTCCTTTTATTTAAAAAATTTTCGGTCTTACATCCGGTGCCAATGTCCCAACCGGACTTGATTTCGCTTATAGACAAAATCGAAGCTATGTGACCATCTTTTCCACAACTAAAACATACCTTGGAAGACTTTGAACAGTTTGACCTTATATGTCCCTCCTCTCGCATCTCAGTAGCATCTAACCGGCGATCGTTCTCTTCCCCTAGAATTTGTTCTTTGGTCTTGATCTTTGCTTCATAATGCGTTTCCCATCATTGTTAAATCTTCTTTTTTAAATTGGACATCTCTTTCCATAATGTCAACGCTGTCGTCGGCTTTTTACCCATACATCACTCATTCTCACTCGTTCGATTATTTCTTCTTTCACCGATTCCACTTTTTATCATCTTATACTCGCCAAAGAGTGCTTCATTCAAGCATCACATATCGGGTAACATGAGCTTGAATCGTTGCATCCTTTTGCTCCACGAACGCCTCGCAATTCTTGACTTTCTTCTTCTAACTCATGAATACGATTTTGTAATTCTACATTTTGATCATAAAATACCTCTAATAAACTCTCTTCAGGTACCTCTTCTTCCTCTTCTTCCTCACTCTCAGCTGTTACCTCTGCGACTATCTCGGGTCTTCTATCAATTCTTCACTCACCACACGGATATCTCTAATTCCTTCTTCACTTTGACATCACATTATCCTCGGTTGGCGATTAGAGGTGTCTCCACGATCTCATTCACTCCATTGTTAACGCTTCTCGTGACCCATTCTTAAAACTATCATAAAACAAGGGTTAATTAAATAAATTAACAAATCACATAATACCCTATATTATGACCCTAACCAACAAATAAGCTTAGGTAGGACACACTAGCGAAGGATTTACTCGCCTCTCCCTCTAGTTCTATTCCCCGATCTCCGCCAGAGATCATATCCCTAAGCTCGATACCAACTGTGGCGCCCCAAAATAGGTATACACAACACCCATTCTCGAGTCGCCAAATACATGGCATACAAAAGCAAACTACAACTTCAATAATACAAATGTCGTGTGAAATACGACAATATATCTTAATGAGAGTTTAAATATAATATTGTCTTCTAGACAATATCCATACACAAATAAATCCCCATCATAATTATTGATACATTATTTCACAAAATGGTGAGGATTACTAAACAACTCTCTCTAGAACCTTCATTCCATACCCCGACTAAGACTTTCATTACATTCTCGCCTCCCGAGAAGAAAAATGGAACAACAAGGAAAAGGGTGAGCTCAACTAGCCCAAGAAAGAATATTATGACTAAGATAATAGACAACAAATTATCGTTAGTCTTCAACAGGAAAAAATCTAATAGAATACAATAGACAACAAGTTTCGGATCAATATTCGCGGTGAAATAATAATTCATAGAAGAGTTACGTAGAGAATGAAATCTACTATAATCTATGAATTTAACGATCCCATCATCAATATTTTATCCTGTAACATCAATCAATATTCATCTCAAATCAAATATTCATCTTTGCACTTTAGGCAAAGATATTCATCAATCGGTCATGTTAATCTCAACACTGTTCATCTTTGCACTAAAGGCCAAAGATATTCATCAATCGGTCGTGTTCATCTCAACACTGCTCATCTTTGCACTAAAGGCCAAAGATATTCATCACGGTCATGTTCATTTAAACACTGTTCATCTTTGCACTACGGGCCAAAGATATTCTTCGAAATCATTCATCTTTGCACTACAGGCCAAAGATATTCAATAATATCATCATTTAAGACCGAGGATGATGAAAATATTTTTAAAGAACGAATCCAAAGAAACAAAATGACAAGGATTAAGGATTAAGGATTAGACTTTGTTTTATCCATGTCCAACAATACCTCAAAAATAATCGTAGTGGTGTAAAATTCAAGAATAATCAAAACATGGATACAATCAAAACTAGTATCCGAATAGATATTTTGGACGAAAAGAAGAAATTTTATTTTTCGATTGAATAGTGCCGAGTATCGTGAATAGTCTTCAGATATCGTGAATAGTCTTGAGATATCGTGAATAAGAATCTCGACACCAAAAGATAGAAATTCCACAAAAAACATCTTCACGCTTCATGAATAGTACTCGTGAATAAGAACTCGTGAATAAGAACTCATGAATAAGTAACCCCGACATGAAAAAAGTTCCAAATTTGATAAAACTTGATTAACATTTCAAAGATAATGATATTGAAGAAATAATATCATTCTGAAAAAATAATATCCCTTACCTCAAAGAATCGATGCTTCGGAAGGAAAGGTCTCAAGTGATCTTTGAATGAAACTTATCTTGAAACAAAGAACTCTCAAAGTATCTAAATACTCACAAAATACGCTCAATAATACGAGAGAGAAAGAGAAAAACTTTGTTTACGGTGTGATTTTCAATTCTAACTTAGCCTCTATTTATAGGAAAATGTTAAGACGGCAAGAAGCAGACTTAACTCTTAACTTTGATGGCTTTACTCGCTACTATTCCCACCCACCACATTTGAAAATTCAATTGAGCACATTTCTCACCAACCAAAAGTGGGGCCCACCAATTCTAGAATTTTCCACCAAAATCATTTATAACCTAATTTAAATCACCACCTCTTAAAATTCATAATAAATTATACGCTCATTTTAACGGTTCAAAATTTGTGGACATATACTCAACTTATATATGTATAACATATCCAAAATTACAACGATCCAACTATTTGGATTAAATATTATAACTCACACAATAAAGTCAGAATAACACCGATTTGATCTTTTAATACCTCCAATCCGAAAAATACAAATAAAACATCTCAAAGATTAATTCCTTCATTAATAACCATATAAATAAATCCATCATTTATATTCATATAAAATAAATATTTCCTTATCATATGAATCAATAATTAATTATTCACAAATAATATTACAAAATCACATTTATAATGACCAGTCGCTCCCAGAAAAGGGCTTTCCAATAAGGATCTCTCCATCTTGGCGCCGCAATTAGGTGACCAAACCTCTCCTTAGATGAACTTTCTAGACATTGCCAATAATGTTATCTAATAATATTATTCAAATAATATGAATTATTGATCCGATAATGGGAAATCTTGTGCGATGATAATTATTAAAACAAAGATAATATAAAATACCAACGCAAAGAATTATTGAATCAATAAAATAAACTATTGAACAAGAATTACTCGTAACAATTATCGAGTAGTGTCTTCTTACGTAAGAATCAATAATTGATGCAATACCGTGTCTTTCTTTGTTCAACAACGCGTATTAGTGTGTTTTAACCACCGGGTATTCCAACAAGATTAATTGGTAACAATTACGCCAGTTATTTTTAAACAACTTATATTTGTCGTTTTCCTCATCCAATCGCTTTCCGTTATGGGGCCCACACATGGTCACGTTGCCCGTCGTGCGAATATTCCCAAAGCGATCTTTAATATTCCACGACCAAACGAATATTCCCAACAACAATGAATATTTTATAACCACTTTAACTTATTTTGAAATATTTGCGTATTTTACCCCTAACTATCCACATTAATCAAATCAACCCTTACTATTTCAAAATAATAAATAAAGGAAATTTCTTTTATTTAAAAAATTTTGGGGTCTTACATTCTACTGTAGTGCAAAGATGAACAGTGTTGAGATGAACTGACCAACTAGTGATACAAATAAATATCTTTGGCACATGGTGCAAAGATGAATATTTGATTAAAGATGTATATTGATTGTTGTTCTGAGGATAAAATATTGATGATGGACTTTTAAATCTTAGAAGATAGTAGAACTCATTCTCTACTTGATTCTTCTAATGGATTCTTGTTCTATTGCAGCTTGTTGATCTAAAATTTGTTGGGCTATTATATTTTTATCGATTTTTCCTCTGTTGAAGACTAACGATAATTTGTTGTATATTATCTTAGTCATAATATTATTTATTGGGCTAGTTGAGCTCACCTTTTTCCTTTTGTTCCATTTTTCTCGGGAGGTGAGAACATAGCATGAACTAGCTCTGGTACGGGAGTGATGGTTTTAGAAAGATGTTTTAGCGATCCCTCACTATTTACGTAAAATAGTGTTTGAATAATTATAACGAGGACTTATTTGAGTGTGGATATTGCTCTGAAGACAATATTTGTATTTAAACTCATAGTATGTGTTGTCGTATTTTGCCTAATAATTGTATTATTGAAGTTGTAGTTTCTTTTCACGTACCCGTGTATTTGGCGACTTAGAATAGGTGTTGTATACCTATTTTGGGGGCGTCTCAAATATTTTCCTTATCATATAAATCAATAATTAATTATTCACAAATAATATTATAGAATCACAATAATGAGAACCAGGCAATTCCCAGAAAAGAGGGGGCTTTCCAATAAGAATTTCTCTTTACTGGCGCGCAATTAGGTAACTAAACCTCTCATTAGACAGAACTTTTTAGACATTGTCAGTAATATTATCTAATAATATTATTCAGATAATATGAATTATTGCTTCGATAATAGAAAATACTATGTAGTGACAATTATGAAAACAACAGTAATATAAAATATCAACGCAGCAATTATTGAATCAATAAAATACTGAACAGTAATTACTGTAACAATTATTGAGTAGTGCCTTCTTACGTAAGAATCAATAATGGAGTGCAATACCGTGTAACTCTTGTCAACAACGCCGTACATCGTATTTTAACCAATTCGGGTATTCCAACAGTGTTAACGGTAACAACTACGTTGTTATTTATAAAAACTCCCTTTTGTCATTTTCTTCATCCGACAGTTATTCTGTTATGGGGCTCACCAATGGCTGCGCCATCGTACGAATATTCCCGACAGAAAGAATATTCCACGACCAAACGAATATTCCCCGATAGAAATGAGTATTTTATAACCACTTGCATATTTTGAAAAAAAAATCATATATCACCCTTAACTTTAACTTTTATCAATTTAACCATTTACTGAATAGTAATTATAAGAAAAATTGAATACTTTTATTTCATAAAATTCGGGGTCTTACAGTGTATTTAACTTTTTTTTTTTGTTTTTAAATAGGCTTAAATATAGATATTTACCCTAAAATATTAATTTTTGTCTACTTTGATGTCAAAATTTTTAATTTGGTCTTTAAACTATTAATTTTTTTTTCCACTTTCGTTCAAATGAATTTGCCATGTTATGATGGCATGACTCCGCTAAGTAAACTAATCAATGCCTACGTGTAATTAAAAAATAAATTTAAATATAGATTACTACTTTAAAGTATTAATATTTTTTCACTTTGGTGATCGATCTTTCAATTTTTTTCAATCACATGATCAAAGTATTAATTTTTTTTTTGGTTCAATTGAAGTTGTCACGTTATAAATTGATGACCGTGACTTTAACACTTAATAGACTTGGTAAACGGGTAGGCCAGGCCGAGCGCGGGCAAACGACGGGCCGAGCCAAAATGACCCGAGTTTTGGTGGGCTAAAATTGTGAGGCTCGTGGCCCAGGTTGGCCCGGCCCACGGGATTCTTCCTTTATTTATTTTTTAAAATCTTGCTACACCAGAAATAGTAATAATAATAAAGATTAAAAATAATAAAATAATTAATAATAAACAATAATACAAATAGACACAATTAATTAATTAACTACATATCTCAATCAATTAAAATTTTAATAGTATTATAAATTAATTAATTACATATCTTAATTACTCAATACTCATGTTCTTAACAAATCATATTCTTCTTCTCTATAAAAATATTCATAATTAATCGATTAGTAATAATTAGTATTACAAACCTATAATCATAAAATGAGACTAGATTAATAGATTGATATGTCAATATTTAACTCAAGTAATTATCTCAAACAATTCAAGTCTTGAACATCAATAACAAATAATTCAATTCAAGTCTTGATGATAATGACTAGACACAATTTATTGATGATAATGACGTAGTTGTATTGATGATAATATTATAAATTAGGCACGATTTAGGTTTTACTTTTTAAGAATAGTAAAATTTGAAAAAAATAAAAAAATAATATATTGAAGATTGTATTAAAAACAAATAGTTGTAACTAAGTTGGTTTGAACTTTTATTTATTTACTTACAAGTCTTGTGTTCAAGACTCACAACCCACAAGTAGTAACATTTTATTTTAAAAAGAAAAGAAGTAGCCAGACCGCGTTAAATACCCAAAAAGCCAAGGCAAAAAACGCTTGGATTTTATTGGGCTAAAAATCTGCAGCCCGGCCCGCAGGCTTGGGCCTTGTTTGCCAGGTCTAACACTTAAGATGTGATTAATGATGTGTTAAAACAATACTAATTATGTAATTAGTTTAAACCATCTTATAAAAACTAAATAGGCATAAATGTATTATTATATTATAATTTAACAATAAAAGTTAAAATGCAATTTAAAATGAAACATCTATTTAAGATGTTCTTTTTATTCGAAAAAGAACCAAGTAATAATTAGGAAAAAATTACTTATCACTATCATTAACATAAAAATTTAAAACAAAACAAAAGGAAAAATAACTATCTATAACTAATTATTAGATACCACCTTACTTACAACTATCAATAATGATTTATTTTCCACAAAATAAAAAATGATATTAAATTATTAAAACATAATTTGCACATAATCACTTTTCATATACTTGAATTATTAGTTAATGGATAAAATCAATTAAAACTAGTAATTAAAAAGTAAATAACTCTCATCATTGTCTATTTGAACCCACCATCTTCAACTTCAATTGATCTAAAGTGAAAAAAATTTGAAAGATCGATCACCAAAATAGAAAAAAGTCAACAGTTTCGGATAATAATTTATATTTAAGCCTAATTTTTAATTATACATAGGCATTGATTAGTTTAGTCAGAAGGATCACATCATTAATTTACGACGTGACAAGTTCAATTGTACAAAAGAATAAAAAATTAAAAGTTTAATGATATGATTAAAAAAATTAAAAAGTTGATCACCGAATCGAAAAAAATGTTAATAGTTTAGGATAATTATTTATATCTTAGCCAATAGTCGTGACGATGTGAATTTAGGAGAGCCTATTTTAAGATTTTAAAATTCTGGATATTTAAATAGTTTATAAAAATTTATTAATATTAAATTACAACTGTTGTAATATCTTTAAAAATGAAATGATACTAAATTGAGACTTTTAGAAAGTCTTTTAAAAGAAATTGGGGGGCGTCCGGTGCCCTTAACGACCGGGAACGTCTGGTCCCTTGAATTGGTTTTTTTTTTCAACCATAATTATGAGAAAAATAAATAAAAAATAATAGAGTAAATTTGAATAAAAAATTATAAAAAAAAGTATATTTTTTATAAAAAAAGCACTGTAAACAGTTTTTTATTTAAACTTACTCTATTATTTTTTATTTATTTTTGTCATAATAATTATGGTTAAAAAAAAAAAATAATTTAAAAATACCAGACCGGTCGTTAAGGGCATCGGACGCCGCCCCCGTCCCAACCCTTTTAAAAGTCGATGAAATCCACAAACTCTACAAAAAGTATGTTACTTGAAAATACTCTACAAAAAGTCAAAAAGTATGTTTATTGAATACACACTTGTTAATCAATTGTCGGAGTTCTACTGTATTTTCGCTGCGAGTGCATACGTTTAGCAAAAGCTAGTTCTGTAGTCTATCGGTGGAGCTCTCTCTAGGGTTTCGACACTGTAAAAGCTGGGAGGCGAGAGAGAAGGCTTTATAAGACAAAAGAGTTACAGTCATGACGGGTAATTTCTTTAAAGATGCGATTTTTAACTCGGATTACTTGGAGATTTGACTCAATTCCAGTTTATAATTTGATCACGATGAGTATGTTGTTTCTTTTTTGAAGATATTTACATTTGGTGTAATTCGTATCCCACTTATGATGATTACTCGGTTTTGATTTTTGCCCTTCTTTTATAGTATGAACGTCTGGTATAAAGAAGCTACTCAGTATATTGACAATTTTTTTAATTTTTTTGTTCCCTTTACCTGTGGCCAAAATCACAAATACCCATAAGCATGAATGACATGTTTGTGTTGGATTCAAAAGGTTTTTTTATTGCGTGACCTCGGGCTGTGTACTAAAGTCATATTTTTAGTTAATTGAAACTCATTGAAGTCAATTCAAGAATAAGGATTTGAACTTTTATTACATTCTTGCTTTATAATTGGTTACTTTGCGATGCTTTTAATTATAATCTAAAGAAAAGAGTCGTGGATGCATTGGACCTATGCCTGACTTAAAACATACCTGCATTCAGTTTGGTGGCATTTGTAGGACTTCATTAAAAAAATTGAGAAGTAAAAAAAAAGTGTACTGAACCTCAAGACAGATTATTTGCAGGATCAGGAGATGGAAATTGAAGCACTAGAAGCCATACTTATGGATGAGTTTAAAGGTACGTAGGGTGCATGCCTTTGTACTTGTGTTTATAACTTGTTAACAAGTTGTTTCTTTCTATTCCCTGTTCAAAACCATGCAATAAACAACATTTTCCATGTGATAATTTTCCAGAAATTCACCCCAGTGAAAGTGGGCTGAACACTTCAAATCGTTGCTTTCAAATTACATTTTCTCCACAGGTACATATTATCCTAAGGGAAGAAGAAAAGCTCTGACAGTTATTAGAAATATATTTTTTAAGCGAGTATATATTGTATATTTTTGGGGAATGAGATTCTCTTTATGGCATCGTCTTATGATATTTGTTGTATGTTCTTCAATATATATTTATGTCTTTGTTTATGTTCAACAGGATGATGAGGCTGATAATTCAACAACTACTCCAGGTTTTGGATTTTATATACCACTATTGTTTTAACTTATCCTCTGTTTGTTTGTGTCCTAGTTCAGTACACTTTAGGTCCCTTGATAACAATACTTTTTTGCTTGCAGTTCAGTTGGGTTTGATTTTCTCGCACACAGAAAAATATCCAGATGAACCACCACTTCTGAATGTGACGAGGTAACTGTCTACATCTGGTGTTATTTGGATTGAGTAGTCACCGTTTTTTGTATTTCCCTCTCTACTATTCCACTCTTATTATAACAACCCATATTCATCTTTTTGGTACCTCTCAGTATGATTGTCTCCACTTCTAAGTGAACTGCTTGAATCCCACAAGATTATTCCTTACCAAAACTACAGTTTTTTGTTCACCTACCACATTGCTATATTTAAATTTGGCAAGCAGGTTCCTGCTTTTGCGCCTCAATTCACATTTTTGTACACCTAACACTAGGAACTTTTATTTAATGACCTTTTCTTTTATACCTAATCTGCTAATTCATGTATATGTTTTTACTTAAATGTTATACTCTATGGTGTAAACCCGTGTCCCTTTTCTTTTTTCTTCAGTTTAAGAGGAATTCAGATGGGAGACCTTAAGATTTTGAAAGACAAACTCGAACAGGAGGTATATTCTTAAGCAATCCTTATTCTTTTTGCAATTGTTCTTTGGTGTACTAAGAATCAATAAATACTTTTGAATATACGATATTTGTATAAGCTCATGAGTTTTAACTCATTAATTTTCATAATAACTACTATTTATTGACATTATTGGAATTATATGGAAGTAAAAAGTAACATCCCTTGGGAAGGGGGGTAAGAGGAAGGAAAATAAAAATAAAAATTTATAAACAAATGCTTGGAGATAAATTGAAAAAAGAGATGACAACAACTTGAATCTCAAGAATTATTTAGCAAAAAAAAGAGAAAAGAATCTCAAGAATTGGAATTAGATGTAGATATCTGGTGATAGTGAAATATTACCACGAGCTCTGTTTCCATGGATTCTTCTACATTTCATTCCCATCTCCACTTTTCTAAACTCATTTGGTTTGAGTGGTTCTCTAAAAAACTAAAAGTAGAGGAAAAAGAGTAAAAAAATTTCAAATTTATCCCTAGTGGTCCCATAAGATTATATAAAGTGATGAGTACTTTTTTTTTTATATTAATGGACCCTATTAAATGACTTAATTAACTGTTAACCCTCACTTTATGTATGTTATCTTATCCTTTTAGGGACAAAAAAATTTGAACCTTGAGTCATCCTTTTGGTGATGGAGGGAGTATGCTTTAGAAGCCTATATACCTTGTTTTAGTATCTATAATTAATAAATGGTTATCAACTCATGAAGCTTTTAATCCAATCTTTAACTTATTCACTGCAGGCATTTGAGAATCTTGGTATGTCTATGGTCTACACACTAGTTACTTCAGCTAAGGACTGGCTTTCTGAAAGGTTTGCTCAAGATGATGATGTTGAGAACACCGAAGAAGATGAGAATGCAAAAGATGAAGTATGATTATTTGTCCTACCTTTGTTATGTTTTCAACTTTAGAATGTGTGGATAGTTAGTATTGCTTAGCACTTATGCTGTCTCGTGCCCTCAAGATATTCCCAATTTTAAGCTATTGCCCACTACCTTGGATGTTCATGTTTTAATTTTCATTCTCAAGTGATTTGTGAATTTTGAAGATACTGAGCCGTGCATTGCACCTTTTCAGCTCACCCAACTATGAAATAAATTGCATAAAAATATTGTCGTTACAGACTCATAGTTGTCACGGCGCCTCAACGAGTCATGGCTGTAGCCGTTGTGGACGCCTAGGTGATTGCCATGGCGTCCGTATGGCGACAAGTTGTTTATAATGTGCAATTTATATATTATTTATTTACTTAACAAGTATATTGGCAATAAAATTTCATATACATTAAAACCCAAAACATAACACCATGAAATAACATTAAAAACACAATTATGTAAAAGTATCTCGAGAAGCATCATAGTTATCGGCTAGATTGCTTAAATTTCCGTTGTCTAATCGTCATTTCTCTTGCAAAAGTATCTCGAGAAGCATCATAGTTATCTGTTAGATTGCTTATCTTGTCTAGCAAATAGCTCAAGCACCATCTTTGCAAGAATGTCATTGTAAGTCTTCTTGTAGAGAGTACCAACTAACACTGAACGTTCCTCTTTGATATCAAAGTACTTGCCCGGATTAGAAACAACGTAGTCCCATTTTTGCTCTATTTAGCTTTCTCATTGTCGCTAAAAAATGTTAATCACCTTCTTGTAGTTTTTGTTTGTTGTCAAATGAATCTTTGATTTTTTTTTTCTCACACATTCCATCGCAGCGAAAATTTCTGGCATAACAGACTTCTCATCACCATCAACAATCCTTATGTAACACCCTCTTTGTGAAATAGAAAGAGAGGTTACACAAAACACAATATAACTGATGAATTTATAATAAAACTCAAAGCCATAAAAAAAATCTCATAACCATTAAATGTCACAAGACAAACCGGTTTATAATAGATGCGAAACCGACTTTAACCACAATGTAAGATAATTATTACAACTTCAAATAAACTAATGTATTATAACCTAAACAGAATATATCTAAACCATTGAAAAGAAGGGAGTTGAGGAGCTCTCATCACACTTGCTATTGATCTCCTTGATTACCTGTCTGAAGGAAAAATACAGTACGAGTCAAATGCCCAATACGGATATAGAGTACAAGAATAATGAACTGAAATAACTAATTCAATCGAATGAACCGAACTGAAACGAACAAAACTAACACAACAAAATAATTGGCTGAATTAAATGGCGGGGTGCTATTTCATACTGAGCTTAGAACAAAACAGAAATATACTTTGCTACACAGACAAGTCAAAATAATGTCACACATGCATAACATACATCAGACCAGTCGGATTCAGATGCATGCAAAATCGGATGGCGTGTTTGGCACAAACATCATCAATCCACAAAATAGAACAGAAAACTAGGGTCGACCCATACGCCTCCCACAACAAAATCACCAAATGGCTAACTCCCACCGGAGCACAAAATGGAGACGTTGTTGACTGATCACACTGCCACGGAAGGTGTCATGCCTCGGTGCCAAAAGGACATGTCTATGGTACCCCACATGTAGTTATAGCTCAAGTATACCCTATGATATATTCTAATAAAAAACCATGTCACAACACATGCGACACAATATCAACACAAAAGGGGTTCTAATACGTACATGTTAAATCAAAACGAATTATAAACACAATTTTACAAAATATATTAACATGTACTTTTCTACGACGATCGAAATAAATACTAAACATGATACACTAGATCAAAGAGTACAAACACGAGTTCTAAGTATTAATGTAAAGGCTAAACCATCACATGATTTTGAAAATGAACAATTATGTGAAACAATAACCAACTTCTAAAAGAAAAGCAAAATGACCAAATCAAAAGTAAAAGAATTATTGTTGAAGTAGTACGGAATCTGTACCTAGAGTAAGTAATGTAATACCCCAAAAATTTATATTCCAAATAGAACTCCTTAAATTCCCTCCGTCCGATCTAATTAAAGAAAATAATAATGCACTTATTAGTTACTTAATAACTATAATTTATAATAACATAAATTATTTCCCAATTTACATCAGTTTTACAAAAATAAACCCAAACTAAATTACAAAAGCCTTCTAATCAGATATATTCTATTTATGTATTACATCCTATAGGTGAAGGACGGTTGACTTATATGCTTATTTGCTTATATGCTTCCTTTCCTTTGGAACTCAATAATTAGCAATCAAAAGGAGATTGAATCTCATATATGCAACTTTTTCAAATTCTTAATACATATATACATATATATATATATATATATATATATATATACATAGTTATCAAGGCGATATGTCGAGGCGAGGCGACAACCGAGAGCTTAAGCGCTTAGGCGACAAAGCGCCCGACTAGTCGTCCACAAGTCGACAAGTCGTTAACAATGTAAATTTTATACGTATAAAATTCTATATATTTAACATGTTCATTGTGACAAACATAATATAGAAATGAAAACAAAGTCATAAAAATTCAGTATTCTTTAACTCAAAATTCTCATTTTTCATAATGAAAATATCACTCAAGCTATCAAACAAAATCATCAAAAATCAAATCATCATCATCATCTCTCCCAGCAGTGGCATCATCACTCGAAACAGTAGTTACTTTTCGGCCATAATCATCATCAACATCCTCATCATCATTAGGAAGGCCCTCCTCTTCTCCAACATCAGAATCAGATTCATTCACAGCTCTTGAAGTCGAAGCATTACCACGCCGTGAGTAGAATAGACCCGTCCTACGAGGAAGATTGCGTCCCTCGACGGCATCAGATGCACCAACAGCTCTATCAACAGTTAAAGTGTTAAACAATAAATAGAGTCAATAGACATCCACATGACACAAGTCAGAACTTAGAACTCAAAAGAATAGAAGAACCAAAAAAGAAAAAACAAAAGCATACTCAGAAGTCAGTTGATTTCCAGAAGAAGACGAGAAGAAGAGAGGAAGTCGGAACTCAGAAGATGAGAAAAGATGAAGAGAAGAAGGAAGCATACTGCATACCTGCAAGTCGCCGAACTGAGTTGCCACTCGCCGAAGCTAGTCGCCGAAGCAAGTCAGAGATGGTACGTACTTCTTCCCTCACTTCACTCGCCGAAGCTAGTCGAATAACTGAGATCTCCCTGTTTGGTCTCGTTTCTCCCTCTCCAATCTTTCGAATCGATCGATTTCCCTAACTTCAGAGTTCAGACTGTTTAGTCGAACTTTAGGTTCTTTTTTTAACCCAGTAAGAATTGGGTCGAACCAAGTCGACCGCTTAGCTACGTAGGCGTCCAAGTCGCTCGCCAGTCGCCCAAGTCGTCCAAGTCGCAGCCTAGTCGCTCGCCTCTCGAATCTGCACCCAAGTCGCCCCGACGCCTTGAAATTTTATACCGCTCGGACGACTAAGCGTCGCCTAGGCGACGACTTGATAAGCTTGATATAATATACATCAGTTAGTGCTCCTACATTAGGTATTGATAATTTTAACGAATTTTTTTTATAACCAATCAGTACATGCCCGCTATAATATTATGCAGTTAGATTTAGAATGATAAGAGCCAAGACCTATTAGTGAATGATATACAGAAAACAAAAAGAGAAAAGGCACACCTGCTTTTGCTTCTTCAGTAACTAATTTGATCTCACAATCACAACTCTCTCTCTCGGTTTACGGCAATAAGCGACGACTCCCCTCTTTTTTTTTTATAACAGATGAATAATAGTTCGAGTAAAATATAGGGTTTGTGTTTTAGTTATTTATTATCAATATATATTATTAATTCTCCTAATTTTAATAGGATTTATTATTACTAACATATAAATTAAACCCAATTTTACCAAATTATTTTATCCATAACTTATTAATAGTTATTAGCCCACATAAATTAAATGACTAGTTTGGCTCAAATAAATGACAAAGCCCAAACAATATAATTTTAAAAATATATATATATTTTTGGGTATTACACCTTAAGGCTACAAGAAGTGGTTGTGAACCCTAATGCAATCATGAATAGGATGCCAAAATGTAGTTGAAATTACATTATCACATACTTTTTTCCTCGCTTCGGTAGCCGACAAACTTAGATTTTGGCTAATCTTCGCTTATAAACAAATGCCTCAATGCATCTCTATGCTTGTACAAACTTTGCAAGGTGAGAAAATCTGTAACAAATCTAATAACTTCGGGTCTCACAAGATTCCTTCAATTTGTTTTCCCCCTCATCACATCAAGAAGACGACCATGCCTATAAATAAATGTTGTGATTTTTTTTGCATTTGTGATTGTGGGCTGGAATTGCTTCAACTTGCCTATGTCCTCTGCCATAAGGTCTATGCAGTAAGCGACACAAGGTGTCCAAAACAGTGTAGTCCTCCTCTCCTTGTAATTAGAGGCATTGTGACCACCTAAACAACATTCTCTAGGCCAATTTCCTCGATCTTACTATCAAGGAGATTTGCCAACATTGTGGCATCTTGCGACTAACTGGAGGCATCAACATAACTGATGTAGTAAGTCCCCTCCGGACTATTAACAAGGAAATTCAACAAGTGCCCTCCCTTCCTATCTATCCAATTATCTGAAATTAGTGTTCAACCATATTGCTTCCAAGAAACTACATGTTTCGCCTTTAACTCGTCGGTTTGTTTCTTTGTCTTCTCAAGTAAAGGAACTCTCAACTCATGATACGTTGGAGGCTTTAAACCTAGCTCATATAGCCATATGGACTCGATCATTACCTCAAAGTTCTTTGCATTAAAACTTGACAAAATATGGTTATGGATGGATGGATGGATGGATGGATGGGTGGGTGGGTGGGTGGGGGTGGGGTTTGGGGTAGGGGTGGGAGTGGGCAGGGTGGAGGTGGGTGGGGGTGTATACATAATCACTGAATATTATTTTTTTGAATCAAAAATTTTTAAATTTGGGGTGGAAAGAACTTTTGATTTATATTTGAAAATTGAAATGAAACATGGGTCGAAAAATAGTTAACCGATTTGGACATATATATATTTTTTTAAAAATATGGTTCTAAACCTTAACCAACTTAAATAAATAAAAAGTTAACTAACCAATTTGGTTCTAGTTAATATGGGTTGACCCAATAGTTAATCAACTATATTATCAGGTCTACTTGCATTTGCAACATTGAATGATATGCTACATTCGTAGAAAAAGTTGGCAATGTGCATATGGACTCTCTTTTTCCTCCAGTGTCCACAAACGATTTTGAATAGTCGTTTGGCTCAAACACTTGTTATGCCTCTCCTCTATTACTTCTTTCGGAGTCTTCTTAGGAGTACTTCAACCGTCATTGTTAGAGCTTTTAGTTGTGACTTTTGAAATTGAAAAGTTACTTTCTTTCTTTTGGAAGCGTTCCCAGAACGTGGGATACTGTTAGATGAAGCATTGGAAGTCAAGCTTGGAGGAGCAGATGATTGCTGTTCTTGCAGTTCTACTATATCATCATCATCATCATCCAACTCAATTGGCTTGTTCCTCTTTTTACTATTCAAAGCCAATTGCATCTCCCTCATAATTTCGGTAGATGTTTTAAGGAACTTTGCTACATCTCCAAAATTTCCTGCTAGATGTTGCTTTAGCCTTTTGATTTCCGATGGACATTGCTTTTCGCAAAGGATGCACTATATCCTTGTTACTTGTACATGACTATACCCATATTTTCAACCCAAATCGTTTGATTTGGCCTTTCTTTTCGGGTCCTTGGTTATATCATAACCATCAATTCCTGAACTTTCCACCATTTTGCTTTCTAGTTTCTACACAATACAATCAAACAAAAAATATAAGAGACAATTGACAAATTTTTATTTTTACTTGTGAATGTATTAGTATATTACTAGTTTAGTAAATAATAACCATTTACACTCAACACTTGATAGATAGTGTTTATACTTTGTAAATTGCACCAAAAAAAAGAAGTAAACAATAAATATAACTTATTAAAAAGTTGAATCACCTCTCACATAATTTTGTATTGTTTAAACTTTAAAGTATAATCACAATTCACAAAACACATTAAATGTACTAACCTAAGTGGCTAACTGTTCTCTCTATATATTTAATTAAGCTTTATGTATTAGCAAGGATAAAATATATTCCTAAATCCTAAGTCATTAAGTCTTAAAAAAAATTATGTCCTAATGTTCAACTTGGGGTTAAGTATTGTTTTACACATTCATTGCAATAAATACATCAACTTGGCATAATCAGGGGCGGATCCAGCCCCTTGGTTCAGTGGGGTCATATTTGAAGAAAAATTTTCAATAAAAAATAAAAATATAATACAATAAATCACAAAATTAAATAATGCTCATATATTGTTTACAATAACATTTTTCGAACTCCATAACTTGAAATTGTTGCATGATAGTCTCATTATCAATAGTTACAAAAATATCATATTCAATAATGTAAGTTACTAAACAATCATTCATCCATTAATCTTTAATTTTTTATTTTTTTATGGGTCGACGTTGTAAAAATATCATGATAGCCTCATTTTAAACAATTGTAAAAATTCACAAACAATTACTAAATTTGTGAAGTTATAAAAAAGAAAAATTACAATATGTTTTAAAGATTTTTTCTTTGATTGGTTAACATTGTGCCTAGATAATTGAAAAAGAAATAGCACTGGGTACAAATTTGAGACATTCATTAATTTTTTAGGTAAATTATAAAGAGGTGAGAGTGTGGGGGGTCTTTTACCATCATTTGATTTCTTCTCCTAACCCCGTAAAAGTGTGAGCCTGCTACACTCTTATCCTAATTAATTTTCATAATCTCCACAGTTTCCGAGGCTAGCACCATGCTTCAAAGCAAGTTGGTCTGAGAATAAAATTCACTTGTCTGATAGCTGACCTGAAAATTGATAGATTAGAACATTCATTTTTTGGGAATATTCATTTTCCGAGGAGGAGGACAAATTGACTATTTGAAAATTATGTGGGGTCAATTGCCCCCACTGCCCTCAAGTGGATCTGCCCCTGTCTAGGGTACATTAATTAGTTGTATATATATGAAAATTTTAGTTGGCACTTGGCATACGTATATGCATGACAAATATCAGAGAAAGATATATTTTTAAAGATGAAGTTCCATTATTTGTTCAAACCTTCTGAAAAAAGAAAAAGTTAAGGAGAGAAACAAAGTAACATAGAAATAGTGAAACAGAGAGAAGGTTACGGCTGGATCAAGGTTGTGTGAGAGAAGGTCAAAGCAAAACAAAGCAAGAAGAATAAGAAGAACCTATGTGAGAGAAAGTTGGGTCGACTCAGTTTCTGCCAATCGCAGTCGCCGCTAACTATGGACTCACTTGCTATGATGGTTTCGATGGGCTGCGATAGTGGTTGAGCTATGATGGGCCTGTTATGGAGTCGATGGAGCTGTGATGGGTCGAAGAAATCACGATCAAGTCCAAACTTTGGAGATGCTGCGAATCCCGATTGCAGTATTCAGATAAGGGTTTTATTGCCTTTCTCCTGCTTTTTTAATCGATGGGTCATGAGATAATGTTCATGAGTGATGGGTTAATGCCCACGGGTCAATGGGTAACATTTAAGTTGGCCCAGAGTTGCCAAGGCGCACACCTTAGCAGCTCCTCCTCAAGTCGCCGTGACATTTTTCTCCATCGCCTGGACGCTTAGGCGATGACATGACAACTATGGTTACATTTTTTGCATTAATCTTTTTGGGAAATTAGTTCTCTTAATGAACTACTATTAAAACTTAAGATAGTTTCAAACACTCCCTAGTATGCCTAAAACTAGACCAAACAATGGATTATGCAGATTAGGCTTGACGATATATATTAGAACAGTGCGTGTTTATAAAGATCTCATTAGACATATTATTTAGTGTTATAAATAGCTAAATATGAGTTGATGGTTATGAACCTGAGGTCCACTAATATACTTTTTCTTTCATCAGGTATGGATACCTTTGATTTCCACTATTAATAATAACCTTTGAATTGTATTGATAATAAAATAGTAGCTTCGGATGATGTTTTTGAGGAAGAAGAAAACAGGAGAGAACTACATCTTGAGAGAAAGCCACTGGATTCTAAGATTTAGTTCTGTGTGATATTTGTTTACAGTTCTGTTTGTGAGATTATGTTCCGCGTCAAAGCTTTAGCCGAATTTGTGTTGTTCGTTGAATCTTTTGCTTCAGAGCGTTAAGTGTTTGGTAATGTGCAACACTTCATTTTTGTTATTACAGACAGTTCGGTCATTAGATCCTTGCAGTTGAATAGCGTTTTAAGCAAAGCGTTCACGGACGTACGACTCTACTTCTAGTAGTGAACTTCATTATTTGATTTGATCTTCTCTCATTCTATATTTACAGTTCTGTTGAAAGTCATTGTTACATAGTACATTCCCCTTGTGTTTGACTCGGTGAATGGAGGAATAGGGGATAACCAAATATCTGAATCTACAAGCATCTGTAAATAGAGGAAACTTTTACTGTGAAAATATTAAAACATATCTTTGAATCTTATATGTTTAAGTTGATGAGTAACAAGACAACAAAATTAAATGAAGGCCCTGTTAGAAGCTAAAATGGACATTTATGTCATAAGCAGGTTAGATGTTGGTTGTGTGTAGATATGGGGTATGGCAAGGTGGGTTACTTGATTCAGAAATGAATGTAGGTGTGAGAAGATAGATGTACTGGCAGCAATTTAATAAAAAGAGAGTATCTTGAATAAAAGCTTGGGTCTAAATGAAAAATAAGATGAATGCACTATTGAGTAACTTGATATGGTTTGAGTTATGGACGTCAAATAAATATGAGATGGCCAAAAAGAACGTTATGAGATGTCATACTGATATCAGATATTATTTGCGCTCACACTCAAGCATGCATTGTTACTCTTGAAATAGTTTAGACTGCTAGGCTTTTGTTGTTCGACCAATCAATAATTATGTCTTCTATGCCCCAAGGCTAACATGGTTCACCTCCATGGGGTGTAGGTATCGTTACTTCTCCAAAATAACAGTCTCTCAACTTTCGTATGTCGGGCATGGAACCGGGAAAATTATAGGGTGGATGGGTTCAATCATCAACCAGTGATTGAACGTTACTGAACCGATGACGTCATAAATATATAAAAATATATTATTAATAATTAATAAAATTTAAAAAAATCTCGTTTTTTATGAACTAAAACATAATAAAGTTGAGTTATAATATTACTAAAAGTGACTTATTTTAGTAATAAAAAAATTTTGGTACCAAAAATAATTAAAACCGGTTCAATGGGTCAAGTTAACCGGTTGAACCACCGATTCGACCGGTGGTCAACCGGTTCAATTCGGGTTTTGACCAAAACGGGGTAATTAGTAAAATCCGGACCGGAGTGCCGACCGGTTTCGGTTTGAACTGGTTCAACTGCGGGTCCAGTTCGGGTTTCACAACCATGTATACATCTCAATCGGAAAGGGATCAAAAGAACATGTCTGAGTAGAGTTTGTACTTCTAGAAGTAAATGAAAATAATGCAAAAGTGGAGACATTAATCTTGAACCAACTAATCTTCTGTGGACTTATTTAAAAAAATAGAATCCTTACTTAAATGCAATTATATGAAGTTTGGACCGAGAAGCACATATTTTCTGACTTGTGGGGTTTGTGATTCCTATGTTGTTGCTTCTGGTCCCACCTGAACTTCTCGTTACTGACTAAAATTTGAAGCTTGTTGCATCAGTGGATATCAAATGAAAAAAGGCTTTCTAGTGTTATATTTGTCCTTTTATGCATTTTTAAACTATCAGGGTATATAAATTGAACTTGTCCTGAATAAGGCAAGGCATGCTAGCCAGCTAGCCTTTGCAGAAATGGGAATACAGAATGAAGTTATGATGAATACTTCACCATCTGGCACCAGCCAAAAACATTAATTATATTCTTCTGTCCATTTTTAATGTATGCGTTATTCTTCCAACTTAATTATTGCACATGTTTACATTTTACTTATTTTGAGGAGATGCATCATTTTTTACTTCAGATAATTGTACCACATGGAGAACCAGTAACTGTTGATACATTTTTGGCATGGAGAGAAATATTTGAAGCAGAATTAGCCTTAGAAAGAGCCAAGTAAGTTTTCATAAGTAGCGGCTATATTGTATTTCTTTTTTGGCGGTTATCTCCCCTGGCTCCACCCTGCCCCGCCCCGCTCCGCTCCCTCTCCCTGCAAAAGCAGTGTGTTGGCCATTGTCTTGCAAAGTCTAAAGTATCTGCCAATGTTATCGAAGAAACAGATATGAAATCAGTTTGAATTGATGTTAAATGTTAATATGTTATTGATTGTATTGAGTATTGCATTCTTGAATACATCCTGGATTTACATGGCCAGTGAGAGACGGAAAGAAAAAAGCGCATTAGAATCTATATATATAGAGCAACAATTATGATTAGCTTCACGGTTACAGAGAAATTCAGGAAAAGATTATTTGATGTTTTCAGTTATACAAATTCAGAACTCCAAATCTAGACATTCACCTTGGCCTCTTGCATTGATGTTTCTTTTTGTATTCATTGACATCCAACCTTATATTTAGCACAAAAAAAGAAAAAAAGAGAAAGACATCCTAACGCTATGCTATTTACTAAAAATACAAATAAATTACATTTCAACCTTACAATTCATGTTTTATTTGATATAATCAGTGTGCTTGATTCATAATCGTCTGTTGTTGTTTTTCCGTATAAATTTGTTTTCGACCTCTGTTTTCATCTAAACGAACAGTGTACTGTTTCAGGTTAATGCCCGAGGCAGCACTTTCGGCACCTAAGGAAAAGAAGCTAACAGGCAGACAGTGGTTTGAAAGTGGAAGAGCTACTACGGTATCCATTGATTTGTTCTATTTTGGATTACAATATTATATTTACCCTCTCATCATAGGTTTCATAGATTAATGATCAGGAAATTTGCACTTGGTTTGACAATATTAATATTTAGATTGTTTTTTCCAATTTTAGTTTGCAAGCAGTCAAATAAATTTGGCCATCAAGGAAGAATATTTGTGGAAACTAGTTAACAGTCGATCTAGTAGAATTGGTGGAAGGCTATCTAGTATAATTTGAATTGTTCTAGTAAGAGATCGTCTAAAAATTTAGTCAACATAATATGATTAAACAGCGGTAACTTAGAAATTCTATAGTTAATATTTAACATCAAATTTATAGTTTGAATTTTCTGACCATTACAGATATCTATAACTTCTTTAGGCCACCAAACAACTGCAGTTTTTTGGTATTCCTCTTTTCTGTGAATGATTATGATTCCTTGTTGTGATGTTTTCACATGTTATTAGGAATTCAAACTCACAGGAATACAAGTCTAGAATCTAGATGTATATAATTATCAAGAGGTTTTAAGTCCTGGCAGATGAGGGGTTTTATGAAACAGATTGGCCTCAAAGCAATATAGGCTTTAAAGCTAATTCCAGTATTGCTATATTTTATGTGCAGAAAGGTGCAACAGCAATCACTGAAGGTTCTGACGAAGAGGATGATGAAGACATTGACTTGGATGATGATGACTTCGAAGGTGATTTTATTTTCAATTTTTTTCTCCCTGAATTAAGCACAATATATGAAAATCGATGACTTCTGGTGGCAGATGATGAAGAAGAAGATATGCTTGAGCACTACCTGGCTGAGAAATCAGACTCATCGACCCATTCTTCGAGGAGAGCCAATTAAAAGTAGTGTGCTGGACAGAAGATTTACTAAACATGGAAACGGTTTTATCCGGTACCGAATTGAACAAAAGCTTCTAATCTTGTTTGTATTTTTTTCTTCTTCTTCTTCTTCCTAAAGTGTCATTTATTCTACAAGATGTTTCCAGTTTTATCCTTCAGGATCTTTTCCCTTTCTCTGAACAACATTGCTACAATCTCCCTCAGTTAATTAGTATTATATTGACTATTAATGACATTAACCATTAAATGACTATCTATTGTCCTTATCTGGCTAAGTGGAATTTTTATCCATATCCAGGACGGATGATTTGCTAATTCCTCCTGTATCAGGAATCAGGATTCAGGGGGGAATGATATTTTCATAATCAAGACTAAGAAAATCTAGTAGACATCCTATGTTCATGGTTTGGTGAGATGGCACGAAGAAGATGGATTTGCTTGTATCGGCAAACTTCAATGTTTAATATTTTGGTAAAATCCAAAAATCAACCGGAAAAGCAATAATTGAAATAAAACTGGTCAATTGACTTGTAATATTAAGTAGTAGTATAATATAATTGTTTTAAAAATGAAAATAATATCATGTGATGATTATACATGTAAAAATATTTTGAATTATCAATTAACATGTTTTGGTCATTACTAACAAAATTATGAAAATAATAAGCAAAAGAAGAAATACTGTCAAGCATGCTAGAAAATTATGAAACTTATCCCACTTTGAATCAAGATACTTTATTCCATCTAATTTTTATCACAAGACTGCATAATATCCTCCTAGCTGGGGCGACAATTTAAATATTTTCAGTATACAGTCGCTGTTCCTGCCCCGTATTCACTAAACCTGCATTTATCTTCATGTTACATCACATCACATGTATCCCCAATCAAATAAAAAACTACACTCAACCCTCAGCAATAACATTACATCTATTTTACAGAGAGAACCCATCATTTCCCAACCACAGTAGCATCAGCAACCACGGGATCAAGAAATCTGTATGAAAAAGCTCGAGGGGGTCAGCAGCTGGTACTACTACTTCAGTTTTGCACCCAAAAAATGCACATCTCATCCACATTCTAGGTACAGCTTTTTAAGCAAGCAGCTCTTGGTAGCGTATAAAATATGCTGCTGAATCCCTAATTATACACATCCTTGATCCGACATACTGTTACCAACTGTCAGAAACGCAGAGATGAGCGCTCCATGAACCAAAGCCCTGGGCAGCACATAGAAGAAGAAGATTAAAGAATTAGACAATTAACAGTTTATTTAGTCACAACTTTCACATATTTCTTGAAATCACTAGAAGACCAAGTAAAAGAAAACAAGGGTTTACTGTTTCCAAAATTAAACAGAAACAAATTGCAATGATAAGGTATGCCAGTACATGTAAATTAATAAAGGAGATCACCAAATGGACCATTTGTTTTTACTGTAACTTTTATTTTTATAACCATATGCAACTCGGTAAAATGACAATCTATATCAATTCAAATAAACTATGTTCCAGTCGGTCACTAGGAACCTACATATGAGTGAACCTACTGAAATATCTTTGCCATCAGCCAAATATACACTGCAAGTAGGACTTTGTCGGCGCTCTATAATTAAACAAGCCAAAACTTAACCTTAATCAGGCATCATGACCACATGCAAACTTTCTACTACACCTAAATAACAGCAAGATATAACATAATGTATCCTTGGTCCAGAAACTCAGCTGCCTGTTCGCAACTGAGTGATGTTCTTAGCAGGTTAATGTATACTTCATATATTGAACAATTCTACACCTCTGGTAACTTCAATCACACAAGATACACAAGAATATGACAAAATCAAAAAGGGAGGCAGTATTCATAGTACGTCCACAGTGATTTGAGAGGACCCATGTGGGTTCCACACTCCAATAGCTATGAAAAAACCATAGTGGAGGCGCTTCACACTACCCCAATGTACTTTTTCCTAAAGAAATCGCATAGAACTACCAATCCTAAGATTCATATAATGCTGTTATCTTACTCTGGACTCTCTTTCAGATAACCAAAATCAGTTGCTGTTTTGAGAGCTCTCTGGTATGTCTGCTTCATTGATTCCTGCCAGTAAATTGAAAAATCAATGTGCCATAATTGAATAACCTAAAACTAAAAGTGTTTGAATCAGAAACAGAAAAAGGCCAAACTAACTCTGTACTGGAGTTTATGACTAACAAAGCACTTTTGCCCCAAATGAAGGTTGTATTGGTTTCACTAAAAGAAAAATTACAAATGAATTCCACAAGAATAACATAAGATGTAAGAGCATCCAAGAGACCCAGGATCTGCGGACACATGTGTATTTGCATATAGCACATTCAGTAAAACAATATTCTCATCAAATGATTTGTAACATAACTTTGTCAGATAGAGAACTTAAAACCCATACAAGAAGTAGATAAACAGCAATGACCAACTGTATATTCTAACTGTAATTAAGAAAAGTGGGAAAGTCCAAGGAGAAAAGACGAGATGGATGACCCTTATAGTATTTCAGTACACAGCTATCTTCATTGCATCTCTTCCTATCCCAAGATTGGGTTGAAGAATGTGCAAGAAAAAGCCAAGAAATTGATTACTGGATTAAGTTGAAGCCTAGTAGTGCACACGTAATAGATGATGGTGGTCAGTAAGCCAAGAAAAAGAAAAGAT
This sequence comes from Panax quinquefolius, assembly GCA_020205615.1. Lineage (NCBI taxonomy): Eukaryota > Viridiplantae > Streptophyta > Magnoliopsida > Apiales > Araliaceae > Panax > Panax quinquefolius. Next base: position 2,658,592 of record CM035169.1, on the reverse strand, counting down.
AAAAGGAAATATGGCTTAATATAAAGCTTAATGGTCAGCAAATATTCATAGCGATTGTTTGGTTTTTTCTTTTTCCTTAAATTTTACCAAAAGGATTACTCTCTACATCTGAATTTCGTTTACATTATTTCTAGCAGGTATGTGGACTTGATCATTATTACTATATATTGTCTGCATCGTGGGACTGAAATTAGCCAATTTGACAGTGCCATAGAATTCATAGTCCAAACCTAACTTTGCACGTGAATTCTACACAGAAACTGCACAGCCAGGAATCAGACATAGTAATTCAAGACGAATCAAATTAAATCCGACAGAAATCAAAAACTTAAAAAGTGCAAGTAAATTGCACTCATCTCTTCTTGAGCTGATTGTTGCTACTGTAGCAAAAACCATGGATTTAACACATTCTATAAAATATTTGTTTCTGAAACTTGTGCACATTGAGAAAATGCAGGAAGCAATTCCAAGGAAAAGGTGCAATAAAATTGCACCATATATTTATTCAATGTTTTCAAGTTATAATTAAGGCATAAGATAAGTTATAACAGAAACAGTGGTCAATTTAAGATATGATTTTAACAGCAGTACTTCATTATCAGCATCAAAGTAAATTTCGTATACATAATTATGAAGCTACAAAATCCCAACAACTGTAAGTTAATAGATTCAACATGGAAAATTAAGGTGAATAACAATCTATTCTTTATCCAAAAAATACTTGGTTCCAAGGTCCAACCAAATATAATAAAGAAGTCCCAATTCGAAGCCCTGACAAATGCAGCAGCTAGTTGCACTTATAGATAACCAACACCATTAACATGAAATTTGAATAAATGGGTTGTCACCTGTAATTTAGATTCAAAGTCTTCAGGGGACCAATTTACATTGGTCTCTTTTAATTCGTATTCCCCAGCAACAACCTGTATTTCAGTGATCATAAATTTAGCCGGCATACAGTTTGGGAGGACAGTGGATGGAAAACCAAGCAAGAACAGCATAAACATAAACAACTGAGAATATATAATTAACTTTAAAGATTAACATGGAAGCGCAACAATTTAAGTTTTTTAATATATATATATATATATATATATATATATATATATATAAAATGGAGACACACAGTGTAACTTTTAAAGTTGCACGGTCTACGATCGTAGAGTGATTTCACTCTACGATCGTAGAGTAGTCACTCCACGATTTGTGAATTCACTCTACGATCGTAGACCGTGTAAATTTAAAAGTTACACGGCTGTGTACCTCCATATTCCCCATATATATATATATATATATGCATATACTTCCTTTTCTTTGGGATCCTGTTTAATCACTTGATGCATATATTGCCAATAATTGATGTTTGCAGTTGTGTTGTAATCAAATTTATTGCCCCTAACTCCCAAACTTATATATTGTGATTGTTTGTTTCAGCTATAAATAACGGCTGAAACTGTGAGTTCTGCTTATAATTTGATTACAAGTGATTGTTGAACTAATTCAGAACTCAGGAAGGTATGTTTGTATAAGCTGAAAATAATTGATGTAGTAGTATAAATCAATTCCTAAAACTGTTTCTGATTTAAGGGTACTCTTAGTATTGCAATTGATTTCATAGGGTAAAATAGTCAAAATAGATTAGAACGGCCCTCTAGCCTGATTATTGCTTTTTGGTCATAATCACTTGAATTTTCCCTATAAAACTTAGAAAAGCCCAAACTCAATTACCAATTAAGAAACAACTGAAAAAAAACCAACATAAGCTGAAACAAGCATGCCCTTGTACACCCTCCCCGCCCCCCCCCCCCCCAAAAAAAAAAAACCCTTGATATATCTTTCTTATACTGTCCACCACTCCACTTTTTCTGATGCCAAGAAGTCTTCCCTTTTGATTCGTCTTGACCCTTTTTCTCATTGCCAGGAATTGTCTTATCCCATTTATTGATGCGTGTATTATGAATTCTCAAAGGCGTACTCGCATAACTCATGAAAAATAAGATATTACTAATCAGAGCCAAAAATATAATAAAACCAAATCAGAAAAGAATTAAGAACCCTGTCCCACGAGTGGAGATTTTTGTAAGTCATCAGTAGATGGGGGATAGATTCCATCATAGTGTCCTTATATTTTGGAAGTGCCGATAGTTACATGATGAATGAAAAATGATTTTGAACATAATAAGTTTGACCCATATAAAAGAGATTATTGACAACTGTTCCACTAACTGCATCGTCATTAAACAGATTGACAGCACATATACTAGACATAGGGTAGAAAAGGTAAAAAAATTGATACCCCTCCTACACCAGCAGCCATGGAAGGAGCAATTAAAACATTAGCCTTCCTCAGCACATCAACTGCTTCAGGGGTGCAGGGCATGTTTGAACCTAAACAGAATTGAGACATAATTAGCAGCCACTAGAAGACAAATAATAATAATAATAATATAATTATACAAGAAAATGGAAAATTCCAAGGCTACAAAGCTGACTCAATATATTGAGAAACTACCTTCTACAAGTATACGACAACCTGAATTGACCAAATTAATGGCATCAGAAGGATCAATTTCATTTTGTGAAGCACAAGGGAATGCAACATCACACCTCTCATTCCAAGGCTTCGCTTCATCATAATACTTTGAGCGAGCATAAGTCTTTGAATAGTCTCTGCACGTAACACTTCATGAATAAAGAGAGAATGAAGAAACTAAAAGGTTTCAGTTTAAATCACAAACCTTAAACTTCTCTGTTGGGCTTTAATATCCTTCAGAAAAGATATCTTCATGTAATCAAATCCATCTTCATCCACCAAATAACCCTTTGAATCTGTATAATTTTGTGTAGCAACATCACATATATAAACAAAGTTGTCACATTTACATTGTGCCATTCTAAATACCCTATAAATCAAAGAAAATTATGGTAAGCAAATGTATGATGAGAAAGGACTCGACGTAAAGGACTAGAGTTTTCCTCTATGTTTTCACAAGTCTACGGGACTAACACTAGCTACAGCTTGTATCCCTTCTTGTACACACTAATTTGTCTAAAGGCAAAAGTTTCATTAACATCATTTCTGATCAGGTAGTTGATATATGAATCAAATTCTGCTGAGATAATACTATTAGAAGACATCCCAATAGAAGAAACATGCCATGTGACTACGTTGATGACTGTTTCAGAAAAAATCCATCAGCTTGGAGTTGACCTAAGCACACATTTTGCAAATGTGACAGAATTTTGCCCCAAATTCGTGAATTGAGAGCAAATCCACCCCTCTCAAAAATTTGGTGACTAAATCCCACTATGTGTTATAATAAAATGCTTAAATTGCAAAGGTCCCCTGACTGTGACCACCAGAAGAAAAAGGCTCATAATAATAGGCTGTAAAATATACTAATAACCAGCATAACCATTTATGACAAAAATAAGAAAGATATCTTTTTAAAATATCTGTCCTACAGTTCGTAAGACCAAAATTATGTTTAGACATACAAAATGGACGTGTGTGTGGGACGAAGCCAGAATTTTTATTCTGGGGTCAAAATATTGTGATGCTATAAATAATTGTGCTTACCGGCCAGTTACATATGTAAAACATATATTTGGTTACAATATTGTTAATATAACAAATAATAACATTATATATATATATATATTATATACACCTCTTATTGACCCCTAATACGCCTTTCTAATAACAATTTTGTTAATAAATATTTAAATTCCTTATGTTATAAAAAAATAATCTAAATTAGATTATTATTTTTTTTTAAAATTTAAGAGGAAGATGCATACATAAAGGAGTAGAAGTAATAAGAAATTGAGAAAGTTAAAAAAAAAATCAATTTGACCTCATATATTAAAAAAAATTATAAAGTTTTAGTGGGGTCAATTTGTTCATTACACTTATATTTCTTCTAAATTTATCATATATTATAAAATAATTTTTTTTCCAGTGGGGTCAATTGACCCCACACCCTCCAACATGGCTTCGTCCCTGGCTATGAGTATAAATTATATCAAGAAGAGATGGGCGTTTTATGTTGCATAATACATCCTACCTTGAGCAAATTTATACAATCGAAAAATGATTTAATTCTGAATATCTAGCCATTGACATTTACCTGACACTGTGATAGGAAGAGCACCGTAGGCGATAAGCTTCTCTAAAACATGCAGTGCAATCTTTCCAGAACCACTAACAACACATCTGGATGGGAAAAATATCAGAATGAAATTGTTAAAACTAACATCTTTCCTAATTAACTTCATTGATTATCCAACTAAAATGTCAAGAAGCTCAGAAGAGTAACAAATATAAGCAAATTACAATTGGTCTCCCTTTGTTTATGACCATTGTGTATTGTGACCAAAGTGTTTCACTCGTACACCAACCTAGCCTATGCTTTGTAACACTTTAACACCACCTTTCTACCGAAAACTGTCAGCCGATGAGCCATGAGAATTTGTTATTGCCATAAATATACTAATTTGGTACCTAGTATACCCTTTACTATTTAACTCCTCTCTCTTTTGATATATTTTACTCTGGACGTAGGTTGACAAAACATAACAATTCTAACTCATCTGTCTCCCTCAATTGATAACTAGGCCATATCTTTTTTACTGCTCAATTTCAAGCCATGAGGGCAAGTGGAAATGAATCAAATGATAAGACACCTGCATCTTTATCCTAACTTCTCTTGAAAACTGCCAGAGCAACAGTAATCATTTTCCTAAATGGGGATTGGGAAAATTTTCAAGTGAAGAAAAGAGGTTTCCACTTTGATTAAGCTGTTGTGAAGATTTTGCTCAAATCCCCCTTTGGCATAATTATTCGGACGCTAATCTCTTCTAAAGGAAGACTCACTTTCCAGTTTTGGCCATGGAAAGCCACCCTCAATAGATAATATGAACTCTGTATTCATATGCAGTTCATTATTCGCAACAGATCTAGCATACTTTTTTCTGTAGATTTTTTTTTAATTCTTTATTTTTCTTTGGGCTGTGATGGATTAGTAGTTTCCAAACTCCGATAGTTTCTTTGGGCTGTTATTTGACATGAAACTTCCATTCTAGAAGTGTAAAAACCGACAGGCAGACAAAGTTCTTCGCCTCTCTATTCCTAATATAATCTACATATCGGCATCCAATATGGACAAAATAATCTGTACATACATATAATCTATATGTTTTCTTCACGTTGTAAAATCCGTGTCACATAAGATACTGTTTAAACTGCAAAGGATAAGCAAACAAACTTTGGATATTCTTCTCTACAACAGTAAAAAACTCAATTCACGACTATATCCAACCTCTGAAAGTCACTGAATCTCAACATTACCAACTTATCTCTCATTGTTAATATCTTTTGATCTCTTCTAACAACCTCTCCACATAAAACCAGATCACCTTGTTTTCTTATTAACCAAGAAAATCACAAAATGATCGCTGGTCCACTAGAATTGAAGGATTTCAAAGAATATTTATGTGAGTCTAACTTGTTAGACAACAAACAACGTATTTGCTCAATCCAAGACTAACCCATGTTTGACTGGCTAATAGCTGGCTCTGTCCGTATGCATCCCCACATGAGATTTTCAATGTAATGGCAAAGATGTGGAGAGCATGTGACTGTCAAAAACCTCATAAAGAAACAACTGTATACACGAAAATGAAAGTACCTAAAACATACAATGGGTAAATATGTAATTTTCTACTCTTACAAATGAGAAGAATTATTACCTTGGTGTTTTGGGGGGAAAAAAACTCCTACCCCCCACGGGAAAAAAAGAATAATAATAATTAGGAAAGCGTCAATTCATAAAAGCTACAACCAAATTCAAAAGCTTTCAAAGTCGAGCATGAAACCTGAGTCCTTTTAAGTCTTTATTCATGTCTGCGAGTATAAGTTGTGCAAAGAAAACCTGCAAATTAAAAGGGATTCATTAAATTTCAAGATATGTAATTGGAGCAGTGCAAGACTCGCATAACACTATATGTAAAGGCGGGCATCTAAAAATAATTAAGAATTTAATCTTCTGCAGAGAATTATTAAGATATTCACAAAACATTTTCTCTAATCACAAATTCAAATGCAAACGTGTGCACGAACACGCACAGACACGTAAGAAAGCACACACAAAAGCATGTACAGATAGAAGTAAAGATGAAGATGAGAGAATCACCAGTCCATAGGCAGTAGCTTCAGTTCGGAGGCTAGTGTTGGACCAGATTGTTCTTGGTCCTGTAAAACTTCCCTGCATGTGTGAAGTCAATATAACAGTTACAAAAGTTTAACCCCATGATAATCTGCAAGGGATACTAGCTTAAAATATATCAAGAAAACTAAGTGAGCGTAAAGTGGATTTTTAGTAGTCTATCGGAAAGGTTTAAATTTCAAAGAAACTGATGATTAGAAATTGACATAAGGAAAAACCTACAGTTACTACTTGTGGTCTGTTGACGGAGCACACTTCATTTTAACATTGTCTGACCAAGTAATGCAAATACTAAATGTTACAAAATAGTGCAATTACCAAAATTGCAATCTTGTCTAATACATATAATAAGCTGAAAGCCTGAGCCTAATATTGCCAAATTTACATTACGAAGGTATGAAAAATTCTGTGACATGATCACAAAAGGGACCCAAAACAAAAGCAGAAACCCACGAAGAATCAAAACCTTTTCTGATTGGAAGAATAGCAGCTCCTTCCAGGACAGAATTATAAAATAAATTAAATATTAGAACTAGCATATCATATTCTGATAATGGCTTTTAGAAGCCAATGGAATCAGTGAAGCTTCTATATAACATGCCTGACAATGTTAATGAATCATCCTTGGATATCAAATAAGTGCCAAGATGATAACATCGTATAGTCATAGAGATGTCAGGAATATCTTGCAAGGCAACGGACTTGGACTGGCATGTTGATTCCCCTTAATTATCCAAATAGCTTGTCCATATCTAGCCCAAGTATTTCTTAAATATGTGTGGAAAATACAAAATACCGTGGGCATATAACAATTAAAACCGGACCAGTGACAGTAAAAAAGTACCATTTGAAGCAAAAAAAAAATAACATGTCATATGTGCTACTTAGTTTTCCAACTTAATGATACTTGCACGAACAAAATTTCCAACATAATTTGTCCCGAACTCTATGTACAGAACTAACAGACAAAAAGGGCCGATTTACAGAAATTTAACCATCTAGAAGTTCCTCTTCTGTTTTTACCTTCTCATTTTTTTATTTCTGTTTAGGATGGAGTGGTTTCTCTCAAAACTTTATTCTGTCGACCTCGTGAAGATGATACAGCAAATTCTTGTGGTGTGAGATTCAAATCTAGGTGAATTTGGTATAGTGTTTTATTTTTTATTTAGAGATAATGTTGCACCACCATATTTAAACATACATAAACATAAAGGATGAAAAATTTTATAGTTAAGAAAGAATGAGATGATAAAGGTAGGTACATAAGTGATGTGTAAAAGGGGTATAAACATCCGTTTATGATAACTAAGCTCTATATGACATAGACCAATATACCAGACCATCAGCATGACAAAGTTTCAAAACATATCTATCTATATATGTAGAAGAAACCGTAGCCAAACTATATGTAGCAGATTATATGATATATTTCAAAAAACATCTTTTTGTATTCTCGTGTGTAGGGCACACAGGGAGTGGGGGTGGTGTTCAACAAATCCAGAAAATGACACAGCTCGCACCTGAGAATGACCAGCCAGCTTTCGATATTGTCCATACAGATAATTCATTTCACGATTACCGACACCCATCTCTTCTGAAGGAAGATCCTAATATTTGCAACAATAGGGCAACAATGAAACTGAACAAGTGAAAAATTGTAGTTATATATACCAATATATGGGAAATAAAGAGGCAGAAATTTTAGATGTATACCTTGTCAGGACCCAAAAAACGAAAAAGTTCATTCATAAAACTCTGACAAAACCGCATGACCTACAAACATGGGTATCACATCAGAAATAGAAACCTTAGAGATCATAAAAGTACATTATTAGCAACTAATTTTACCAGTAAAGTCAATACCTCATTATCACTTTTTCCTTTTGGATCAAAATCACTTCCACCTGATGCCCCTCCTAGTCTGTATGGAGATAATGCGTTCTTTAAAGTCTGCACGGTAGTAATAATAACTTAAATTGCTCCTTGAAATAATTAGTATGTTCAACGTTTACATTATTTAGAATAAATAATGCCAAGATTACCAATGACTGAAGGAAAGGTGAAAGCAAAGTCAACTATGGGTACACAGATATAAGGTGTCAAACAAGAAGCTCAAATATTGATCGTGCCTCAACTGCATAAATTTATAGAATTTTTAATCAAAATTACCAAATTTTTATGTGAAAGTAGAAATCTCATAAGATAATATAGGAAACACACAGTAATTTTATATGCGATTTTGTAATAAAAGTAACTGATTTAGGGAAAACCTAAACAACGCAAAATTACGGTGTCCCACTATCAAGTACAGCGTGTAGGATTCAAAATTTCCATGTTTTTTATTTAAATTTAAAAAATGGTATGATAAAGTTAGGGTTTAATATTGAAGTTTTTGCTTGAACTAATTGATGTTAAAGGCTAACTTTACTAAAACTCAAATAGAGATCACTGAATTTTCTGGACAGCAAAGTTACTTCAAGGGTTAGGACTACCGATAAGATAGGCCTTTAAGATCAAAGGTTAACTGTTCAAGAGTGAGAATAGCCAGATTGAATGGCTACGGTTTTGATTCTTCACACTATGGGATCTAAAATTTCAACCACAAAAAAAAGGAAGAAAATTTTAAGAAAAAGAAATTCTGCCAGAAGTTGTTATTTATTGACTTCTTGTAGGTATAACTCCAATTATGTACTAAATTAAACTTTCCGACTACATATGCAATTTTCTTACTAAACTACAACCTTATAATACAGACCAAGTAAAGGTTTGGCAAAACCCACAAGTAATAACCTCAAAACTAAATTACTAAAAGTACCCCTAACTTGTGAAAATTTCCATAACATCACGAGTAGCATCAAGTCAAAATGAGTAATAAACAGATTCATACCAACCCACAAAACCTGATAACACCTAAGCCTCCATATTGGACAATAAGAGGGTGAGCCCTCATGGATTTTTTTTCTTTTAATGTATAGCCTTAAAGGTCTTAATCCACATAAAGATACCACACTTTAAAAAGAAAAAGAAAAAATTGAGTTAATGTTGTCTGCCGACATAAACAGCTTCGTTGCTAGAGCAACAAGCAACAAACTAGAAAGCAAAGGAGAAATATTTTAGGAAGGTATAGCAAACAAGTTTTAGCCTAGAATAAAGACAAGCAAAACAGAAGTACAATCAACAATAAGTTTCATACCAAATCGGAAATGTGGAAAACGTGAAAACCTAAGAATGGAAGGTATAACAATACCTGTTCAAAACCAAGAAACTTCGCAATGCTCAAGTTCATTGATGGATGGAAACGAAGACCACCCCTACATGGACCCAAGCTCTGGTTGAAATGAATTCGATATCCTCGATTGACATGTGTCTCACCCCTATCATCAACCCATGGAACTCGGAAAATAATCATACGCTCAGGTTCTAACAAGCGCTCCATGGTGTTGACATAACTGTAAAATTATAAAGCCAATTTGTAGGTTTTGTAATAAAATCTATCAAGACTTAATTGTTCTTTGAATAATCTACGCTGAAAATAGATTCCGCCTTGAGGTAACTCACATAGAGTTTTTCGAAATTACTCTTTCTAAAGCATGAACCACTTCTTGCACAGATTGTATAAACTCAACCTCGTGAGGGTCCCTTTTCAGCACAGCTTCAAGGATTGATCCAGCCGTTTTCGACATAAGAGCTTTTTACAAAGTTCATCCCCGGAGAAGCCAAATAAAAAAGAAAATTAGGAAAAAGAGTGTTGCAAATTATATAATATAACCAGAAACCCTTTAAATAAGCATTCATGTGAAAGAAATTAAAAAAACAACTACTTATTCATTGATTATATTTATGTCCATTTTATTTTTCATATAAAGATAGGATTCCGGGGAAACTTGGATAAAATGGGTAATGGACCATAATTATCATTTATCACCACAAATGACCACCTAATTCTTACAAGAAACCACTGAGAATCAAACTCCCGACTCCGCAACCACTTTTTTCATGTCATTTTTAAACTTCTGTAGTCGTGCTAAAACAACTTGGCTATATTTGCCCCTTATTTAATTAAGTTGATGGAATTTATTTACACTCAAACAAAAAAAAAAATTACAAAATATTATAGCAGAGGACCACAATGCTACAATGGCATAGCATCATACAACAGCAGAATTTAATAACCTCAGGTGAGCACCTGGATGTTTCCGTTCAAGTACTTATTTGTTGTTCAATTACAAAAATAACATAATATAAACAGGGGCTAACCTTTTACGAATATGGGTTTATCAGCAATGACCTTATCTTTAGAAGCCATCTGGAGACGAAGAGCCTCTTTGTGCAGCAAACTGTTGTTGTGTTCTTCCAACGCACTCATCTGCATATTCCTACTACCTTCATTCCCGTAAGGGTTCCTCCTGTGCTTCCTACCATACTCTCTACAAATAGAGCAGAATATCCTCGCTGTCCCTTCCTTCACATCGACATACGCCCACTTATATGTATCAGCCCATTCCTCTCTCCATCTTTTCACAACCTTCTTTTTCCTTTTCATGGGTTGGCTCCTAGATAAATCCTGATCATCGCTGGGAACATGAGACACCAATAACATCTGCTTGCTCTCATCATGCTCATCTGCGGAAGATTCCCGTGGTGGAACAACACCAATAAGTGGGGTGTGCGCAAATGAAGGGTCATCGTCACCCGGCCCAATTTCCAAATCAATCTCTTCTCCTAGCTCCCTAACCACTAAATGATGATGTCTTTGTGCCTGCTGAATTAGGTTTATATCATCCATTGTGGAATTCATCCCTAACCCACCAACCGGAACCAACATTCAGCATCACAATTTATCGAACACCTTATGCTCCTTCCCTCTCTGCATACACAAACACCCAATTAAACTCAAAATTGTTCCTCTGAACACGAACGTATCTCAAATAACTAAACCAGAAATCCGCAATTTATTAGGACTTGTGAAGGAAAAATTTCACCTTTACAACTATACAAGACAGAATAAAAGCTAAATTTATTCGGTAGCCATGACTTCTCTGTTTGTAAGACTTGAACCAATTAAAAAAGAAAAAAGAAATAAAAGAAAAGCGAATTACGCCTCCATAAAATCATTTACAGTAGAATTCGCGTATCGGCAAAACCATAGCAGCGGCTTACTTACAGTATTTCTCGTCTTCTCTTTCCCTTTTTCGGTCGAAATTGTTCCGTCGTTGAATCAAACAACGTAAAAACAAGTCCCAACCCGCACACAGTACAATCACTAGTCACTGCTTACTTTACTCGTGCAATTGAGACAGTCGGACAGACCACTCAGACCCAAGAGTTACTCCTCTTTTTTAATTTCCAAAAGTGCCCCCAATCTTATTACAAATTTTCTTAAATTTTTCTATGCATTATTCCTAATAGATTGTGATTTAGAAGAAAATTTTTGTTCCAAAATGTTTGTTGTTTATAATTTTCTAAAAAAATAAATTATTTATTTTTTTATATTACTGCTTCTTTCTCTCATTGTCCTAAGAGCATTCACAACAGTTTTCTTATCTTTATCCTTACTCTGCAGTGTAATTGGGTCATTTACAAAATAGAGATTCAATTTTTTTATTATGTACCCAACAGGTTCCTTATATTGATTCTTTAAATAATGAAATTTAAAAGTTAAAAGTTAAAATTTTAAATTTCCAATAGTCAAAATATCAAATTAATAATAATCTTATAATTTATAAAAGAGAGAGTATAATTTATCAATTATATTTCACTGTAAAATAATTTTTATTTTTTAAAATTTTAAGTAATTTATGAAATGAGTATTGAATGGATTGTAGTTGCAAATGTACATAAGATTAATATTAACTTTTAAAAAGTTAATGTGTAATATTTTTAAATTTAAATTTAATATGATTCATTTAAATTTTGAAAATAATAAATTTTATAATAATTATTATTTTATAATTATATTGACATAAATTAAATAAATTTATATCAGTTTTAAATTTGAATACGTTTGAAATTATTTTTTAAAATATTAGTTAATATTAAGTTTATAATTTGAAAATAAAGTAATAAAAAAATGTCAAGATGTGTATGATTGATGAGTTGTCCACTTAAATGAGGGTGTGAAATGTCATTTTGTATATATAGAGAATGATCTCTTGACTCCCTCACTTTGGGGAATAAAATCCTATATAGGGATTAAAATAGAGAGTCAAATAAGGATAAGGAAGTTGTTGGATAATGATTTGTTGATGCATTCTTCAAAATTGGGGATAGAGAATTAATTAGAAAAACTGTTGTTAATGCTCTAAGGTATTAATAGTTTTCAATTTCCTATAAAAGAGTAATGATAAAATTTCAAACAAATTTTAATTGTTAAATGATAATAATAAATGACTTTCTTAATCTATGTACAAAACGACAATTTTTTAAAAATAGAGGAAGTACTACTGTACTGTTTAAATTGTTCTGTGTATACATTGTTACTCGTGTTACATTGATAGTATATTCAGATATGTTTAACCCTCTTGCATAATCTATGCATAAGCAAAGTCGTCAGTCAAGTATGTGAACATTATTAAGCTTGAGACTTGCATTAATAATAGTTCAGAAGTAAAGTATGAGAACTGGATTTTTACACTTGTTTATGCTACCCGGGAAATTAACATTTACCGGATCGTGTTGGAAAATAAAATAAAAGGAATGAAACAATGAAAGCTATGGATTGTTGGTGATAATATTAATAAATATGGGCCCTCCCCCTTATAGTAAATTTTGATTCTTCGATTGGGAAAGACAATGAGAAATCAGTGCTTGTGACAAGAGAACACATGCTTTAGCATATTTGCTCTATTATAGTGTGTGTGTGTATATATATATATACACATATATATCAACGGATCGTTTTCAGCCTTCCTGTCCAAAGCAAAAAACTTTTCATCTCAAATTCATCCCTAAATTTGATAACACAATGAACTAGAATCCAAAATCTCTACATGTCATGCCTCTGGTGGCATAAACAGCTGAAACCTTATTCAAGTCTACTACAAAAGGGGTTTCTGAATTTTGTAGTAAAAACTATGTCCCCTTGCTGCCAAGTGCCAACACAGAGTATACATTGTTCAACACAAAATGAGAAGTGCTTCATTTTTTTGGAACGATCCAACCAAAACTCAATAAAAGAACCCGAGAACCTGACCACCCACATTTTGTCGGATTGCTTCTTCATGATCCAAAACCCCATTGGGTGTTGAAATCACAACATAGCCCCACTGCACAAGAAAAAGGAAAACAAACTCAGTAGCAGTCAATCAATCCCAATTATTATCTTTGTTTCTTCTCTCTTTGTGGGAAATAGGTGTTTACATACAACAAAATTTAGACCAAAAAACAAAAGAGAAGCTTCTCTTTCAAAATGAAGCTATGATCTCTTAATTCTTCATGAATTAAATGTCCCTTTCCTATCTTACTAAAAGATAAATACATTATGTCAATGTCATACATACAGACACTCAACCATGTACTTGACACTGCTCAAAGCATGTTGATTATAATCTGATATATTGCGAGTAGTCTCTTGCTACTCAATGACAGTTCCATTTCAAAGGATCAATGTACATGATATACTTTACAAAGTGGAGAATAATGAGCAATACCTACGATGCCAAGTCACAATAATTAATAATTAGGGGTCTGCAAAGGCGAATGAAGAGTGATAGAAATTAATGCTTGAAGAAGATTTATAGATTGAACAGATCAAACACATTTCACAAGGCCTTAACAAATCCCAAGAACATAACTAACAAGGAATTGTCATGATTCAGAAACCCTCCTGGTCAGTCCAGGTTCAGTAACACTGCTAATTGCTAAACTGTACATCCAAAGTGCATATATCGTACATGTACATAAATAGAAGCAAAGTCCCCATCTTATTTCTCTGCAGTCTCTTTTGAAGGTCTCTGTCTATCTGACAAAGATCTCCAACAACCCCATGTCTTAAAATGCCAATTGCCAAATAATTGCGCCAGTCTATCTAATTTCTCTATTTCTCATGCATTTATACTACTTTCTTCTATCCATATGTATGTTTGTGTGTATGCATGCGCTCGGGTGATTCAATAACATTATAAATAGACTAAACATATCAATTTTAGATATCATTAAGACATAAATATAAACACTAATCCTCATGAATGTAATGTTTAGAGCTTTAAGCTTTAATGTAACATTGTCACTTGAAGTTGTGCTCTACTTTATTGGGAAAATGGGTCTTCTATACTCATACACTGTTGATTCAGTGTTCTCATATTGTGTAACCTGTTAACAAAGATAATGGAAATGTACAAGACCTGACGTGTCGGAAGGGTGTGCAATCTATAATTCTCAATATCTCGAGCTTTGATGTCTTGTCGATAAGTCAGAACCCGACAATCTTTAACCCTGCCTTGCAGACCAACAGAAATCCTTCCAACCCTGTGGGGATCATGTACTTGAAAATCTTTAATGTAGCCTGTAAAGCAGATCAATGAGTTAGGAACATTTTTGAAAATCATATTTAAGTTCACTTTCAAGTCGCAAATATATAGGACTGCTCATTCCTCTGATGATTATAGATTTTTCTAAATAATGCCAAAAAAAAAACATACATGACTAACAATTCTTTATGGATAATACCACAATTTGACCTCAGTTTAAAGTAGTCAAAAGGACAGAAATTGATTGACTATGGTTCATTGCATACTTGTTATATTTGTTTGAATAGTTAACCGTTATAGAAGTAAAGGTGCTTCAGCAGTCTTCATAGACAAACACCAATCCTTATCAAAATGACAAAAATGTGACTGAATAATACAAATTAATGACTGGGGCAGGTAATGGTTTTTAAACTCCTTAGCTAAAGGTCCCCCATTACAAAATAACTGGCACTTAGTAACACCAATTTCTGCCATCAACTAACAAGATAAGGAGAGACTACTGTTCCACGACATCTAGAACATCTTGTCTATCAAATTTGTAGTCTAACAGAGTTTTGAAGAACCTTATCAACAACAACAATAACCAAAAAAAATATAGAGGCTTGGAGGCTGGATCAATCTTGAATGATGGTTAAAAATAGTGAAATTTCAATCAATGTTAATTATTGACCACGAATAATATTCACATAATTTTTTCAAGGATCTATAATCAAATCACAACCCTGGGACAATATTTGAGCCTAAACAATCTTCTCCACTACCACTGGTCTCTAGCTTTGACGTAAATCAAATGCAAAAAGTAAATAAGAAAACAGTTGTCATCTTTTTCATCGTATCATAATTACAATAATCGGAAAAGCCATGACTACTAACAAGTTTATAAATAAACCTTCACAATATGTGATTAACATTGTTAAATTTGAAAAAACGCATTCTTATCCGGAACATTAACTGAAACACTAAATGAATATGCAAAATTTTAATCCAATACAGCTTAAAATGATAAAATCAAAAATTGAACAGTATTTTAGGGTTTTGCATCTGTGCGTGTATGTACCTACCTCTATGCTTCATGATTTGGAGGAAAGAAGAAGTGACATTAGAGACGGGCTGAAGTTGAGTGGTGGCGAATCCTCTCTTTTCCGCATTCACGAGCTTCCTCAACGCCTCGTTCAATATCCGCCTTCCCATTCTTCAAGACGGTCGACAAATTACAAACCCTTTCAGCTTCAGCTTCAGCTTTCAGTACCAGTAGTATCAAAGAGTCCTTCTACGCCGACATTGGTTTTGTGAGCGATATTTTTTTTTTTTAGTTATTTTTAAAAAATGTTTAATATTTATTTTAAAAAATTTATAAAAAATATTATTTTAGATGTAATTCCAACTAGCGACATTTTATTTATTTTAATTCTATTTGTAAATTTATTAAAGAAAATGTCATTATACATAATATATAGATGTTAACATTTCTTTATAAGAAAATAAAAGAAAGTGTAAAATTTTTTAAGTTTGGAATTAAAATAAGTCTATATAACAATTTAAATTTTAAATTAAGATCGAAATTTTATGAAGAGGAGAATCTAACATGTTTAAAATCACCATTCTACTTAACATGTTTAGTTTATGAATTACATTATGAATAGTAGAAATTTGAAGAATCAAATTGGAATCAAACCGCATCAAAAATCGCATTTAATCGCACTAATTAAAACCGCACTAACGATTCCTAACAGATGTGGCGATTTTAGGTGGGTTGAATAACCAAATTCTGATTCCCGTTTGATTACTAGCCAAACCGCACCCATAAAAACCGAAACCGTACCATGTGTGTGTATGTATGTATTATCTCTAGTAAATTTTAAAGTTACTTTTCACTTGAACACGTTCAGAGAAAATCTCAATCTTGTATTGTCATTTTTTCACCAATTGAAAGAAGATGTTAGAGGTTATAGAGTCAAAAATTAAGCAATTAATTTTTCGAATTTCGAATTTATTTGATACGTTATTGGAGGGACTTATAGCTGATGGGCTCGAACACTTGATGCATTGATTAATGTCAATGCTATAATAGTAGTAGTGTAATAGATTATTGTTCAAATTATGTATAGTTAGGATTATATTTTATAAGTAATATAGGGCAAAGGTGCAAAAATACCCTTGACTTTTACCCCGAAATCCCACTTACACTCTTTTTTTTCTAAAAGTACCTTTAATGTTATAAAACGTGGCTCAAATATACCCTTTTCTTTAAAAAAATGACACCTAGATAAACGAAAATTAATTTATTTGAGATGTGGCTGCCACGTGGCAAGATTTACCGAGTGGTAAATAATTAAAACAAAAATTACTAATATGACATTTTATGGATATAAGAAATAATATTTTAGATATATTTTATAATTTATATATTATATATATTTTATTAATTAAGTTTTATTTATTACTAATTTTATTAAGTATAAATGATTAAGTAGAATGAAATATCTTTATTAAATAATTATATTTTATGTAAATAATTATTTCTTTCAGACTTATTTTTTTAAGTAATTATCACATGAATATTTAGTGAAATAAATTTTTTCTGGATCTAATTAATTCAGATATCCATCACCATCCACCACCATACACCGTCACGCCATCAACAGATCCACCACCACCACCACCACGAGATCCACCCGCCGCCAAGGCGTTAGCACAACCCACCACCACCGCTAAGGCATTAGCACAACCCATCACCGTTAACACCACCATAGCCAAAATCGAAAAAATAAAAGAACAGAAGATGGAAAGAAATAACCCACCGGAAAATTTCATCGCTACCATCACCCACAATAAGATAAACCAAAACACAATAACAACAATTTTAACAAGGCAGAGAAATGAAATAAAGCAAAATCAACCACTCAAATAAATCAAATTTAAAAGAGCCCCAAATTGAGCAAAACCCTAAAACCTAAATCAACAAATTTATTGTCACCAACAAGCCCAAACGAAAGTAAAAAGAAAAAGAAAAAAAGAAAATAAAATAAAGATGAAAAAAAACGAGAGGGAGAACAGTGAAAATGAAAGTATGTTTATAGATCTGCTTGTGGGTGTCTTCTCTTGTTGCCGATTAGATCGCCGGCATCTTCACTCGTATGGATGAAAGGAACAGAAAACAGAAATTTTAGATGACAGGAAAGGGGAATGAAATATTTGCTAAAGGGAATGGGGGAAAGGGAAGGGAATAGGGGGACAGGGTTGACGGGGAAGGGACGGGGAATAGATAAAGGGGAAGAGGGGAAGGGGGGAAGGGACAGGGAAGGAGGGAAGGAGGGAAGTGGGGAAGCGGGGAACTGAGAAGGAGAAAGGGCAGGGGAGTAGGGTAGTTTATTTACTTTTTTATTTTTTTGGGTTAATTGTTTAATTTAACTATTAATTTATTTTTATTAGTATTATTTTTGCTTTTTATCTCACATAAATAATAAAAGAAAATTTATAAAATAACTCATTTTTTACGTATAAGCATCAATCTTGACACGTGGCAGCCACATCATAAATAAATTAACATTCGTTTGTCTAGTTGTCATTTTTTTAACGGGAGGCGTATTTGTACGCACGCTTATAACGTTAGAGTCTTTTTTCGAAAAAAAAATAGTTTAGGGTGTAAGTAGGATTTCGGGGTAAACGTCAAGCGTAATTTTGGACCTTTGCCCCTGTAATATATGAGATATAATTTCATTTTATCTCTAGTATATACTTTTAATTTTTGGGAAACTAGATAAATATTTGTGCTTGTTATCGAATATATGGTCTTCGTTGTTTTATATATCGTATGTTTTAGTTTTAAAGCATGCTTGATATAATTCGCATTATCGACTCATCAATAAGTTAATTCTTTCAATGTAAGTTTTATATTAAATTTTATTGAAGGCTTAGACTTTTTTGTTGTTTCAATTGGTTTTGGAACCGAAATCGCACCAATTAAAACCGCACCGCACCAATCACAAGCGATTTCGTGTGCGGTTTTGAATTTTTCAAATCAGCACTTATCGGTTTGAGGTTTTTGGTTTGATTTAAACTTCAACCGCACTAAACCAAGATCTACGCTTGCTCACCCCCTAATGAATGGGATGTGAAATGATTTTTTTCGTTTTTTATATACTATAAACTTATAAAATGAATGAAAAATAATATTGCGAGGTCTTTAAGTATATATTTGAAATTCTTTTATTCTATTTTTTTTACTTTTATTTTTTTAATTTGTGTGAAAAAATATACTTTATTCAATTTTTTTAATTTTTTAAAAACGGAGAGAGTATTCTGTAAATAAGTATAAATATATATAAACAATTAGTGAAAACATAAATCATAATATTTTTACTTGCATCGTATATAATTTCTCACATTTATTTATAATATTTTTTTTATATTTATTATTATTATAATTGCATACAGCTTTAGATGCTTTTATTTCTTTTGTACTCTCACGTAGGAAAAATTTAACGTCAATTAATTTTTTTTAACGTAAGGGTGTAATTATAATATTTCAGTATGTATTTACAAAAATAAAAATATAAACATTAACCAAACATGTTTTTTATAGTATATATTTAGTAAAAATTAATTATATGAATACTAATATTCATATTCTATTTTATAAGAAAAATGCATACTATAATTTATAAAAACGTTACTTTTACTAAGTACAATATATATATTACAAAAACGTTAATATTTATATTCTATTTTTGCATATTTTTTTAATATTTATATTCTATTTTTGTAAAAAAAAATTACTGTATGTATATTTTTGTAAATACCTAAAAACGTTAATTGTTTAGTATGTATTTAGTACAAATTAAATACTAGATACAATATTTACAAAAATTACAAAAAAACGTTAATACAATATTTACAAAAAACGTTAATACAATATTTACAAAAACGTTAATATTTATATTCTATTTTTGCAGATTTTTAATATTCATATTCTATTTTTTGTAAAAAAATTACAGTATGTATATTTTTGTAAATACCTAAAAATGTTAATTGTTTAGTATGTATTTAGTAAAAATTAAATACTAGATACAATATTTACAAAAATTACAAAAAAACGTTAATACAATATGTAATATTTTTTACAAAATATTACTAAACGTTAATATTTATAGTATGTATTTTAGTAAAATTAATTATATGAATACTAATATTCATATTCTATTTTACAAGAAAAATACATATTGTTAACATATTTTTTTTTTTAATTTTGCAAATACAAACATGCTTTTTATTAATAAAATAAAAATTAGTATGTATTTTCTAATAAAAATAGAATATGAATATTTTATAAACATATTTTTTGACTCTAATAATAGTCAAAAAATATTAATCTGAAAATAATACAAAAAAATACTTCATAATAAACATAAACATAACGTTTTTTGTAAAGAAAGTGAAGTAACCTAAAAAAAAATAGGAAAATAAAAGAAATGATGATAGCGAAGAGAATAGGAGAAGAGTGACTAAGCATGCACAACAGACCGACCATGTCCTATCTGACCTGGACTTGGCAGACCTTGAGCTTTGACCAGATCAGGACAGATCGTTAATTTTTGACTTCCAAGTCAGGCCTTGATCGTTAGGCTGTGGTCTGACTAGACCTGCAGGCCAGGGCAGACCTAGGACCAAGGTTAGGCCTGGTGGGCCAAGGCCTTAGCTAGTCTGGTCTTTTTTAAATTTTTTTTGTTACATATTAAATATTAAAAATATAAATTAATAAATTTTATAAAAATGATGCAAGATTTTTGAGATTTATTTTATTTTAATATTCTACTACACACCAATATATGTTGAATGTTTAGAACAAAAATAAATATATTCATCTTAAATTACAAAAAAATGTAATTTAGGTGTAACTAAAATATAAAACAAATTGATTTCTTAAATATATGTCTAATTGTCTACTATGCACTTCAGATAAAATATTGTAGATTACCTAAATAATCGTATATTATACTTTTATTTTTTGATTATAAAGTTAGTTTTGAGTTAATTTTCTTATAATCTTTAGGATCGGTTGGACATATATTTTGAAAAGTTTAAACACACACATCTTTTTCATTTATGGTCATTAAACTATTACATAGTTATATTTCAAGTATTAATTCCAGTTAGTTTTCTAATTGCTTTATGGAATTTTTATTTAAATTGGTATAATGAGATACCTAAAAATAACCGAATCATAAATACCCCAAGAATTTAGTATATCCCAATTAATGAAGAACTTAAATATTTACAAGAAACTAAATTATTATTAATATTAAAATTAATTTATTGATGTATTAATTAATGTTAATATTTAACATTAAAGTAGCAAAAAAATATTAATAAAATTTTATTATTAAATACTAGTAATTTAGTATTTACAATAAATTAACTTATTATTAATATTTAACCAACTAAGTAACTAACGATTATTAAAATTAAATATACTAACTAGTTATATTCATTGAAGAAGTATATTAATTA
This sequence comes from Panax quinquefolius, assembly GCA_020205615.1. Classification (NCBI taxonomy): domain Eukaryota; kingdom Viridiplantae; phylum Streptophyta; class Magnoliopsida; order Apiales; family Araliaceae; genus Panax; species Panax quinquefolius. The sequence goes on along the minus strand of CM035169.1, from coordinate 2,637,387 downwards.
AATGTATCTACAAAAATCAAGAATGAATAATTAATTTTTTTAATTTTATTGATGTATTAATTAAAACTAATGTATTATAATTTATAAATTACAATAATGAATAAGTTAAAATTTATATTTTATTGTTGAATAATTATAAATTTAAAATTTAAAAATTATAAATAATTGAATAAAAAATCATGTAAGGTCTCGCCGGTGGCTGTGCCACGCCTCATGCCAAGCCCAACCCGTGTCAAGCTGCACCCAGTGTCGTGCCATGCCATATTTTTGTCTAAAAATAATGGTATTTTCAAGCCTTCCAGGCTAGGCCTAACCGGACGATGTCTTGACCAGGTCAGGCCCAGGCCAGACCGCAGGTCTCGGGCCTTTTGTGCATCCCTAAGTATGACAATGACTTTATAGAAGTAATTTTTGTTTAACATTAATTTGAATATTTGTATTTAATTATGAAATTTTTTCTTTGATTAAATTTATTTTGCATATTTTTATTCGTTGTTCAATGGTTATAATTAATATAAAGGTAAATTTATAAAAGTGATAATTTTCTTTTCTTTTCATTAGAACTAAAAAACGTTAGAAAATAAATTTTTTAAATTTTCTATTAAAAACTCAAAAACAACACACAAAAAAACTTTAAATTTTCTATTCTTTTCTTCTTCTTTTTCTTTTCTATTTTTTTTCTTCAAAAACTCGAATGCAGAGGGTTAATTATTTTATTTTTTTAAGAACAAAATAAAAATGATTATTTTTTTCATATATATAAAATATCCAAAAAAAATTTATTGAACGACTAGTAAGGAAAGGAGGGAGTAATAAACAAACAAACATAAAACCAAATTAAACAATTACAATCCAACATTCGTTCATATACAATCGACAAGTAGAGCGATAAAAATGAATTCATAGTGAGTCGACGGAGCATTCGTCAGTGTCGGGATTCTCTTGACAAAATGACTCGAGAGGATCTTGATCTTTGTCCAGCTTCAGCCGAAGATCGGCCATGGCCTGGCTTACTTCTTCAACCTCATCCCAGGCCACCTTACACTCGTCGGAGCTCCTTAGATCTCCCTCGCAAACTTGCTTTGCTTCCATAACTTTATTCTCTATCATATCCGTCAGCTTTTTCTCTCTCATCTGCGTCCCTTTGTACTTGCCCACTCCTCCCCCCATCGCTTTTACTACTACTACAGATCTCACACATCTTGATGGAGATATCATCAACCAACGTGTTGATCCCATCGAACTAACGCTTAAAGTCGTCATCGTTGGAAGAGATGCGAGTTTTCTTCAAGTTCAACAACTAGAACAATCTAGTGCAATAATGTCGGAAGGGAGGAGAAAAGAGAAGAAAACGGGGGCGATTGAGTCGCTGAAATTACCATACCAGCCTTTTTATAAGGAAGACCAGTTGAGTTCACCAACCGTCATCCCGCCCCCTCGGCCCAACCTATTACTTTACCGGGCCATGGGCAGTCGCTAGTAAAGCTTGGTGGTCATCAAGAGGCTAAAATGAGTTTTGTTTTAGGATTAATTACATATTAGTGTATACACAAAGTGTTAAAATTATTATATAATATTTATATTAAACTAATTTACTCTTATTTTAATGGGATGTTATAATTGTAACAAATTTTAAAGTAGGCCATAATCCATAACAAAACTGATTCCAAACTTGGTAGTATTTCAATGGTAACTCTGGAGATCCACTTCGGATATTAATATCAGTCAGCTGTGTTAATTCAAATGCATACTACACATGCAGATCACATATGTAGCAAAGATAAATCAACTGTTACCATCAGGGGAAAAACTGCTGTCAAGTGAAATTACCAAAAAAAAATTAAAAAAATTGGAACCAAAGAGTGATACACTAGTACAACTTATGTACATATATATAAGACCTAATCACAAAATTGCCTCTTGATCCTTCGCCCCAAGGCACTTTAAATGCTTCCCAACCTCCATTAGGTGTGTTATATCCTCCAGCTCCATTCTGGTGAAGGCCAGAAGTTGACGACTTCTTTGAAAACATTCTATTCTGACAAATATTTTTAATAGGGCTTTCCCTGAATACATTTAGAATGGACTCCCGCCATCATTTAATGATGCATATACGTGTTTTAAATATAACACCTCCCTCCGCCCCCATCCCCACCTCGCGTAAGTGGAGAAATCAAGGTTCACCCCACACAACTTTGCGTGCACAAGCATGAAAAGGCATCAATCTTTTGTATACGACGATTCCGCATAGTCTTTAATCATCTCCTTCAAGCACTGTGAACATAAACAGATACAGACAACAAATCATTCAACAGCTCTAAGTATCACAAGAAATACTCCCTCAAGTCCAAAACATAGGATCATGTTTGACTTTTTAAAGTCAAATTTAGATATTTTCAATTTGGAATTTGAAGAAATGTGTTAAATTGACTTCAAAAAGTCAAATTTTGATTGAATATTTTAGAATGGAGGGAATTATAGAATATGGATATTAGCAAATTTGACCGGTTGACCTTTAATTCTTCATGAAGCACAACAAATACTTTCTTCAGCCGTTTGTGTCTCTGCATAAATTAAATTCGTAATATGAGCTAATTAAACATTGAAGAAGACAGAAATCCAATCAGTCAATCTTTAGTCTAATAGACTAATACCAACTTGCAAAGAAGCTTTTAAATTTTAATGCAAGTCTTAAAACCACAATCTCACCAAGTAGGAACTCCACAGCTTCACCCCAAATTAAAAGTCCAACTAACCTTTCTAGGATCCCCCCAAACCAAAAAAAAACACATTCTAAACTAAACAATCATATCTCATTATATTTAAGTACATTTTGATATAGGACGTTTTGAAACCTTGATGTAGGACTTTTATTATGTTAAAAGTTTCTTTTAAAAATAACTTCCAATTGGAGATTTCATTTTGAGATGGGAGATCATATGAGAGATGAAAAAGCCGTTGCACATTATTCTTGGAGAAGATGTTCTCTTAGAAATATATTTTGGTCAACAACTGTATTGGTTAAAATATTACTCCCTCAGTCCTCAAAAGGGATGACATAAGGTAAAAAAAATTGTCCTCACAAGGATGGCCTAAAGTACATAAAGGTCAAGAATGTCATTTAGTGGGGTCCGCTAGTATAAATAAAAAAGACTCGTCGCTTAATGTAATCTTGTGGGACCACTAAGGATAAATTTACTCTACTTTACTTTTCTTAATTTGTGAAAAAAATGTATTTAGGACATCCTTTTGGGGATGGGAGGAGTATGTAAAATAAGTTCTTAATATGATTTAGCACACAAGATATGAATAATAAATAACACAAACAAATACTAACATTTCGCCAATTTACTGCAGCACATTAATCACCCACATATGCAAAATCACATTTGATGAAGAGAAAATAAAACATACCGTGCCACACTGGCGATAAGATTCCTGTAACTGCCCCAGGATGCTATAATATCTATTCATATCCCTTCCCTTTGCAGTTTCAAGGTCCCTTCCAAATTTATGGAACTCATTCCTAAGCATTTAGATACACATTAAATTGCATTAGATAAACATATTTGGATTGGACTAACCAAGGGATTGCAACATTCATTAAGTAAAGAACAATAATGATAATTGTGAAATCTCAATAGGAAAGAGATCAAGTTTCATAGTACCTTTCGGCCTCTAAAATTTTGTTTATAGAGGAGTAGCTATTATATTTCTCACGATACTCTTCCACATATTCCATATACCTAAAAGATTCAAGAAGAACAATACATTAATTAAAAGTAAATTCACAAATTCAAGTATTTTCAACTTAAGAACTATATATATATAGAAGTAAGATAGAAATTATACTACTTACTGGGAGTAATCTTTAATTGGACCTTTGAGATCCGGTTCCTCCTTCTCATACTTAGAATACAGAAAACTATTCTCGTCTGAAAAGGATTCTCTCTTCTTTCGTCCACCATCATGACTGTCCGTCAAGGAAGGAGCCTTGCGTCTAACACTGGAGTCAGTCAATGTATTAGCTTTTTCCCTTTTACTTTCTTTAGTGGAATATGGAACTCGTCCCCGTAGAGTATCATGCTGATGTGGTGCACTAACAGGAACTTTTCTATGAGCATCTTCATACCCTTCCAGACCAATCCCCTGACTTGTAATAGCTTCATAATGTCTACTTTTACTATTCACATCCGCTAGTTTATTAACCTGGGACCCAACTTCAGCTTGATCTACTCTTGGCAGCGGTGCAGGCTGAGGTTGCACAATCCTGAATTGAGGTTTTGTTGAATCTTCGGCAAAATGTTCAGGGCTCCTCTTCTTAGAAAACCCTTCAGGATTGCTAAGAATCCCAATATTTGAATTGGGCGGGGAAGGCTTGACTGAATCCATACCTGTTCTCCCAGCAGGTTTTCCTTTACTTGCATCGAAATTCCAGTAATCTGAAGTGGCGTGTTTGTTCTCTGACTGTTTAAAGGAGCCTTTTCTCTCAAATTGCTTATTAACTCCAGGTATTTCCTCGGGCAAGGGATCACGAAGTTCACCCAGCTCTAAGTCTGAGAGTTCTCTTCGAAGAATAGCACCTCGTCCATTCATCATAGGGGATCTGTCCATGTCTGATCTGTTGTTATCCTTTGGAGGATATCCCATGTGGGAGTTTGAAGCTGATCCAGCCTCCTTGAACTTCCCAGCGGTTTCACCTCGTTTCCTGTAATGGGAGTCAACTGGTATTGAATGTTTGTCTATACCACCAACTTCTTTAGAATTTTTGGGCGGCCTTTTATCAGTGTTATAACCATCTTCGCCATGTAGTTCTCTATTAACTTTATCTTTCTGCATGGGAATTTGAAGGCTCCTTTCAGTAAACTTAACACTGCTTCCCAGGTTCTCAGCACATTTACCTGGCCTATCCATTGCAGAAGGAGCCTTTCCCCGTCCACTAAGATCAACAGGCCTAAGACCAGACTGCTGAGAATCAGATATAGATTTTCCAGGGATTGGTGGGTTGAAACCTCTATGCAGTCCGAAATCAGTTCTGTCCCTAGAAGCTCTATCGGTTATTTGGGTGGTAAGGCCCCTGTATGGACCTTCATTGGGCCTCGCAGGAGACAAATGTCCTGTACTCTCTGAGAAAAGAAAGTTCCTGTCCTCAGACATTTGTGCTTGAGTCACGTTTCCTGCTTTTACTTTTTTAGCGCGCTCAGCATTATCATTAAAGTTCTTCCCATCAGAACGCCTTTTTAATTTGCCTTCTGATTTTCTCCGAGAGCTATCAGACTGCTCATGGTTGAAAGCATCCTTCACCGTCTTTTCCCTTTCACCATACAAGTTTCCCGTATATGTTTGGCTTTCCTGAGGCACACAACGATCAGATGAAGAAGGTATGATCTTTTCTGCGGTCTTTTCAACTTCTTTATTAGAAACTGAATGAGTAACTGCAACTATTTCAGCTCCCTGGTCATCACTAGGTGAGTTTTTCATAATCTCAACTAACTCAGAATCATGAACATCTTGCTTTTCATCAATCACATTATGCACAGGTTGACCATCTATTCTCCATGGAATTGGTGACGTAGATAGCCTGGGTTCAGGAGCTTGCGCTTTATCCTTCGGTTCTTTGTCATCATCACTTGTCATAATATCCACATCCTCATCTGATCCCTCCTTACTGTTGGAAGAGGCATCACTCTCACTGTCGCTGGTACTCCCACTCCCACTTCCACCAGGGCTTTTACTCTTGCTTCTGCTATGGCTTCCGCTGTCACTTTCACTATCGCTGCTATCACTTTCACTATCGCTTTCACTTCCGCTGTCACTAGAGGTAGCCACCAGCCCTTCACTATTATTGTCAGAAACCTTTTTCTCAGCATAATGATCAGGTGAATGAAGTGGAATATCAATTTTTTCTACAACACTTAATACTTCGCCAGGCTCAGAATTTAGCTGTGCCTGTTCATCAATCTCTGTGGCTGTGCTATGAGTTTTGACAGTAACACTATGTTTGGGATCAGGTACTTGATCACAGTTGTCATCAAATGCTGGTTTTTGGTGTTGATTATTTTCAGGAGAACTGAGAAGGTAAAACATGCATGTAAACTCTGTCAATAACCATGAATGAAAAGTACAGTGGAAATTTTCTCAGTTACTACAGCAGAAATATGGAGCCCACACAACCATATTACAGTTACATCTAATAGCTTTGTAATGAAAGTTGCAAAGAAACACAATGAACCATGACTATACCCTATTGAACCTGAGGTAAGAGAATAAAGTCAGGAAGAGCATGCAGGTTGATCAATGTAACAACCCGGAATCTTAGTCCAGAAAAAGGTTCAAATCTAATGTCCCAAGAGCACCTATTTGGGTTATCTTGTCCCATCACAGGTCCACCAAAAGATCATAAATGTTGGTAGTAGAGTTGATATCTTATATACAGTTCAGTCTATCCCACATACCGGGTATTACAATCTCTAAATTTCATCCTCGTCAGGGCTCATTGACCTATTACTCGTAGTCATAGCCCAGAGGCCAGAAACTCCTCCTCTAGGCCTTATGGGACAATTTCAGTAGCCCTTTCGTTTGCCCCAATCATTGTCTTCTAATGTGGGATATACCCGTGTTCCCCACCTCCGACAATTCTATTGGTTGGCCCAATCCAAACTTTCAAGAGTTGGCTTTAATAACATTTGTAATGACCCATACCCGAATCTGAGTCTGCTTGAGGCAAGTCCACTGTCACAAGAGTACCAAATTAGGGTCATCTTATCCCACCACAGGCCCGCCAAAAATGATGATTACTAGAGTTGATGAATATACAATTCAAATCATCCCACATGTTCCAGCAAGGGACTGGGGTATCACATTCAAGGAGCTCATTTATTTTTTATTTTTTTATATGTTCAAGAAGCTCATTTTTTATGAACATATAGCATACACCTTCTGATTAACCAAATCAAAATTACTACCATAGAGTAAAATCAAATAGATAAAACAGAAATATCGAACAGAACATACAGGAATGCAGATTACAAAACCAATTCACATAGATATATGAATAAGTACAATTGATTACGGCAAACAGAATATAATAACCTATAGAAGCCAAGAATATATAACCAAAAACAAATTTATATACTCACTTTGAAATGCAAGAAAGCATAAAAATAATATAGGGAATTGAGATTTCCACAGAAAATTGATATTTCCGCAAGTCACATGAATAACTAATGGGACCCACATGTAAGTAGGACCTTGTGGAAATATCAATTCCCATAATATAACCCATATATGATATATTATGACTGATACTTTATGACTATGCTATAAAGAATTTCATATGAAATTAATTATAAAATTAATTACATTTATTAATGATATACGAAAATTTCTGTGTTTTGTTTGAAATCATATTGTAAGAGACAAAACATTTTTAGTTAGTAGTTCAATAGGTTCTTTCCTTTTTCACTCTTTCCACTTTCAACAGAACTACGCCTTAAATTTGACTAGCCAGTAAGTAGATATACTAATACTGAAACAAAACAATTAAGAAGGGCCCGGGAAGCACTGTAGATTAGACCGAAATAACTAATACCTTCCACTTTCGGATAGAGGTTTCTTTAAGCTTTCCAGATCCACTCCTGCTTTCAATAAATATTTTCCAGGAGTTTGGAAAGTTGCAATCTGATGTTCAAAATTCAATAAGAAGATGTAAGATCACAATAAGGCCCTCACAAACAATTAAAAAGTTTCCGAAAGACTTACTTTTTTCAAAATGGGCTCAATCTGCCTTACAGAGTTGGGGATTGTTTCTCCAATAGCTTTCTCCAATGCCTATAAGACATTATGAGAATGGACATGAAAATCAACCTTTTCTCCTATGAAGAATCCATTTGCAACAACATTTAAACACAAAAGTTGTAATTCCGATTGTGCTTACCTTGAGGCTCATTCCCTTGGGATTCTCCATTAGTAGAGAAATCAGTATACTCCTCAAGTCAGTAGGTTTAGCATCCAAATTTACCTTGCGCACTGTTCTATCCAGTACTGCAGCACTAGTTACCATGTTGGGCGTTTCTTTCTCAGAGCTGGTAGGTTTTTCTTTACTCATTGCATGAGTGGGTATAATATCTTCTACACTAACATGGCCCTTACTAAGACTGCCAAGTCCAAATGGGGATGCTGAAGCAAGAGGTTGCTCAGGTGTAGATAGAGGCGAAGCTGAAGTCCTACCCTTTGAGGGCGTTGTCGAGGACACTCCATATTTATAAACAGATTTAGGAGGGCCTATGAGGTAAAAGATAAGAAACATGGAAGGATCAGAAAACAGGGAAAAGTCAGGTAATGCACTATCAAAATGTTTGAACCTGAACAAGTAACAATAACAGCTAGGCTGCTTATGTTTTCTATTCAGCACACTTAACAGAAACATGAAAGAAAAAGTCATTACAAGGGAAGAACTAATCAAATATAAGCAACCCTAAGTACCTGGAGGAGGTTCGGCTTTTCGTTTTTTGTGAGGAGGTTCTTTCTTCTGTTTAAAAGGCATTTTCCATGGATTAACTGCAATAACGAAATAATGTAACAGACAACTTAAATATTAAACATTGATAGATAAATTCATATTGCAGTTTTAAATGGTATTCATGTACAAGCAAACAGAAAGCTAAATACACGCTCACCTATCTAAAAAGGTAACATCTACAAAGATTTTATTAGGGAATTTATATTTCGACAAGAAAATATGATATTTCCACATGGTTCCTCACACATTAATAGTAAGTGGGTCCCACATCCATGTGAGAGAGACATGCGTGGAAATATAAGTCTCTCATATATATAATGTACATATATCTTATATCCAGATCTAACAATATATTCTTCTCAAGGAAAGCACTATCATAATGTCAACAATGAAAATGTTGGCCTCGGTCAGATAAAGTTCCATTAATTGCTTTCTCATTACGTATCTTCATAAACTTGAATTGCTTGTTATGTTCACTTAAATAAATTACTCAATATGGATTGTTAACTAAATTGTTTAAGGTTTTAACACTACTTTTCTTAAGCATAAGACAAGTGATAGAGACTTCTGTAAATTACCTTCCTTTCCTCAATAATGGGGAAAGTATTAATTACCAAATCCCAATTTTAATGGGGAAACACAATGCCCTGTTGCAATGATTGTAAACTGTGTCTGTGTTACATAAACAGAAATCATTGTCGTAATGATTGTAAACTGTGACTACAATACATTAACAGAAATCAAAAGGTATCATCATGAAAGTTACCATCCTTGAGCTTCCTTATTGATTTTCTACAATCACAATCTGCTAGAAGATAAGAAGATTGGCTCAACCAACTTCTGATGAGTTCTCTCTCTCTAATAGACTTGAAATGCTAGTTTAGGTTCACTCAAAAAGTACTCCATGTGGATCATGTTAATTATAAGAATTTCAAGCAAGGAAACCTTTCTCCTAAGCATAGGAAAACCAGGGAGAAGGAAACCTAGTGTATAGAGGGAAATTGACCCCCATAGGTTTTTGGGATCTTTTTTATTGGTAAAAAATGAATGAAATTGTTTTGAAAAATTATATAGCCATGATGTAATAATATTTGAGTTTGACCCCCTCTTAATGTTAAGATTTGTTTAATTGATTAAATTTTGACCCTCTACTTTTTAACTCGAAGATTTTTCCGTTATTTATATTTATACTTAAAATTTTGTATGGAAGAAATTTTTCAAGATGAATAATCTTTTTCATTAATTCTGATAAAATAGCAAAGGTAGGATTTTTATGTTAATTATACACATAGTTAAGATTTTGTTACTAATTATTGGGACAAACTTTAGAAAAAACTGCATACATTTGTTCTTAAACCAGTTTTAGATATACAGTACTAATCCTACAAATTTCCACTACATCGTACAAGTTGAGAGCAAGTTATAGTTGTAAATTAGTTGATAATTAAGTTCTCCCTTCATTATGATTCCATGATTAATTTATGAAACACATAGATCTGATGCCAGATGGTAAACAAAATATATAAAAGTAAATAGAACAAATAGATACTCTTTCCATCGAAGAAAAAGAGTCCAACTTTTTATGTATTTTACAAAGAAAATTATACACCTTTTACAGAACAATGGGAATAATAGTGAAGCCCCACCAAGTAATAGCTTTTTATCAAGTTTTAGGGGATCTTCTTAGGGCATAGGGATGCCTTTCTGTACAAAGATATTACAGTCATATAGATTACTTGTTTTATAATGAAATTAAAGTATACTATTCTATATATGTTTTTTTAACACGTACATTCTGAAATTCAGTGTTCTAAAAAGCGGCCTAGGCGCTAGGCCCCCTGGCGCCTCGCCTAGGCCCAAGGCGGCAAAAAAATGCCTCCAGAAAATTAGGCAGGGCTAGGCGGGGGCCTAGGCGAAGAGGTTTTTTTATTTTAATAACCACCTAAACCAGATCTTGATATATTTATTTTTCTAATGATTTACCATATTCATAATGCAGATTGTAGCATATCAAATCACAACAAGAAATGAACAAGATCAAGTCAAAATGGATAATTTTATTATAGTTGTAATTTTTTGAACTTGTGCTAACTTCAAATTAATTATAAATGATGATACATTTGTAATATTTAGTTTAATTCAATATAATTCTTAAATTTATGTTTAGTTTCTTAAGTTTTAATATTGAATTGAATTCTTAAAATTTTAAATTTTATTATTTAATGGCAATCTTATTTATGAATAAAACTAATACGTTAAAGATATGTTAGCCATACTTAGCATACAAAGATTTGTCATTTTCTTTAAGTCCTGAATTTTGAAGATTACACAAATAAAAATAATTTCATAATTAATAATATCAAATGTCTCATTCAATAAACTTCACACTAATTTCATAATTAATAATATCAAATGTCTCATTCAATAAACTTCACACTAAGTTTGTATTTTTGATTATTTGTTTGTGTTTGAACTTTGAACAATTGTATGTTTGTGTTTGAACCTTTGACATTGGCAATATGAATGTGTTTGAACTTTAAGCAAAAGTCTTTATTATCTTTATTATAAATTGTTTTGCTTTATATTATATTATTTTTTTGTTTGGATAATGTAAGATAAATATTAAAATTGGCTTAAAATAAAAAATCAGGCCTAGGCCCCTTAAGGCCTAGGCCCCCCGGCCGCCTGCCTAGCTCCTTTCAAAAAATTGCTAAAATTGACTATGACTATGCCCTTCTTATGCTAATTATATGCAATACATTCAAATGAAAATTTTAATACTTTATTATAAATATATTAAGATATCACGTTTGATAAGTATAGACACACAGACGCACAAACTTATATACCTACATAAATTAAACATTGAATATATATATATATATATATATATATAGATGAAGTACTGTAGTTGAAGTTTTATAATTATTTTAAATAACAATTTAAATTTTCTGTCTTTGCCCCTTATAGTCTAAAATTTCCTCGTTCCCAAGTAGAAGTATCAAACTATAAAAGGTTCCAAACTTAATGGAGCAAGGGATAATAAATTGTGTCTACAATGCATTCATATAAGTTAAATAGGGGCATGAAGACTGAAGGATTATTAGTCTATCATTTTATATTAGTTTTTATGGATAAATTCATTGTAGTTAATAGATATTTTAATTATAGTAAATATTAATTAGGAATATGCTTTCGTATTAGATCTTTACATAGTACGCAGTAATTACTAATTGGTAGGTCTTTTAATTAGGAGTTTGTTACCTTATTAAATTTCCGGAGTTATATAAGAAATAGCATTTCTATGTTCCATGTAAACTGATGAAAACTGCATAGCAATATTGTGAGACCCCAGATTTTATCAATAAAGATTTAAATTTTGTTGAAATAATTTTTTAATATTATGGTGTGAATTTAAGATAATATTATAGTTGTGGGTAGTATTTATAAATTTTGCAAAAGTATGCAAGTGGTTATATTATATTCGATTGGTCGGGAATATTCGGTTTAGCGAGGAATATTCGTATAACTACTCAATCATTGGTGGACCCATACAATGTAATTATTGTCGGATTGAGAAAACGACAAAAATATTTTATTGAAATAACGGCGGAAGTTTTACCGTGGTTCTTGTTGAACTACTTGGTAGTAAAAATACGATGTCACGTGTGGTTGCATAAGTAGCACACTTGTATTGATTATCGATGCTTATGTGAGAAGTCACCGGTTTGATTCCATTATTGTCGATTAATAATATGAATTATTATAGCGATAATGACGTTTTGTTTTATTCAGTATTATTAACGTAATAAAATGAAACATCTTTTATATAAAATAGAATACTTTATTAAAGTTATTCTATAAATAGAATATATTATATTTTATTATGCATAGTGTTGCATAGTGTTTTGCATAGTGTTTGCATAGTAAAATGTTTTTATATAAATAGAATATATTATATTTTATTTAAAAGATTTTTCTTTAAATATGGACCGTCGATTAAAAGTAAATCAATACTGGACCGTTCATGGATTGGTTACTATGCATTCCATTTTCCTATAAATAGAAGCTCATTCCTTCATTATTTTCTTACGAATTCAAACTGAAACTCTGAGAGAGAAATTATAGAGAGAAGCTATAAAGAGAAAATTATAGAAAGAAGAAGAGTATTCGCTACTTCACTATTTCTATATTCAGTTCTTTTACTGGTGAGGGTGTTATTCTTTTCTTGAAGAGAACTTACATTATTCCATTCATTATTATTACATTGGAATAACACCGTAAAAGTGGCATACCCTATACATAACTTTGTATCGCCAGCATACCCTATACTTGGTGAAATCCTTATGTTATTCCATCGCTTATTATTACATTGGAATAACTCAGATATCACGCCATTTTACCCTATACTTGGTGACATTCTTCTATTATTCTCGTTGGAACATCCTCGCATGCGTGTGTTTTACACCCACTGTGTTCCGCTTTTATTATTCTCGCTTGGAACATCACTGCGTGTGTTTTTACATCGGACTCGGTTCCGCTCTTTATCATTCTCGTTGGAATATCCTATCTCATGTGTTTTTACACAGGATCCGGTTCCATCTTTATTATTCTGTTGGAACATCCTGCTTGCGGTGTGAATTTCACCGACTGGTTTCGTTATTATTATTACGCTGGAATAACTTTTATATACATCTAAGTACCGCATGCGTGGTGATTTCTTTTGTTATTCCATTATTTATTATACCCAAATTGGTTAAAACTTTGACTTATATACTCCATGAAATTAGTAGAATATCCTCGATATTTGCGTTTCATCCAAAGATATCTTTTCATGGAAATATTCTTCCGATCATTCTTGAATTTTATTCTACGAAACAATGATCGTGTTGATAATTTGACGTTAATAATTCATGGATTAAATAATTCTTGAACTTGTTTTATTGAATTATTATGTCATTGTCATCATCCTCATGTTATATTATATTATCTTTGGCTTACGTGCGTAGATGAACTTAGTATGATTATGACCGAGGATCATTCTAGTATAATCATGACCGATATAAATGATGTGACAAAAGTCCTCGATGGCTCGTAATGCAAATGATGGATAGTTTTTGGTATGATTATGACCGAGGGTGATTCGGATAGTCGCGACCATTGATAATTTGATGAAAATCCTTGGCCGTGGTACGGGGGATGATTAAATGTGGTGGTTTATTTATTAAAATTTGAGTCTCGTGATAAAATTGATAAAAACCTTTTAAAACCTAAAAGATAGTAGACTTTATTCTCTACTTGACTCTTTTAATGGATTGCTTATTCACTGCGAGCTTAAACCGGTTGTCTATTGTATTTTATCGGTTTAACACTTGTTGAAGGCTAATGATAATTTATTCTGCGCATCTTAGTCATAATATTTCTTCTTGGGCTAGTTGAGCTCACCCTTTTCTTTCACCGTTTCTCTTGTGAAATGAGAACATAGTCGGGACGAGTCGGGAACGCAGTAATGGTCCGAGGATAGCATTAGTAGTCCTCACTATTCTCGTGAAATAGTGTGATGATAGTTGTAATGAGGACTCCTTTTGAGTTTGTATAATATCTAGTAGACAATATTTGTATTCAAACTCATAGTTTATGTCGTATTGCATACACTATAGCTTATATTAATAAGTTGTATTTGAATTTATGTACCATGTAAGTGACGACCCAAGATGGGTGATGTATACCTAATTTTGGGGGGTCGCGGTTAATATCGAGCTTAGGGATATGATCCCCAGCTAAGATGTGAGACAAGAACTAGGAGGGAGAGACGGGAATTCCTTCGCTAGTATGACTACCTAAGTTTATGTGGTATTTATTTGGTCGGTCGTAGTATATAGGGATAATATGTGATATGTTATTTAACCCATGTTTGGTGGCGGTATTTGAAAATGACATCCGAAAATATTGAGATAAGCAATGAAGCACATGAGGCCAGTTGAGTCACTTTCAACCAAAAGGTAATGAGCAACAACACGATAATAATCATCTCGGTGGCAATTTATCGAACAATGATAACCATCGTGGGGAAATTATCATGCTAAGAATGGTAACCACTTCGGTGGTAATCACGGCAAAGATAATAGAAGTGGAAATTTCAAGAAGATAAGGTCATTTAGCTCGATTTTGTCGTATATAGTGAAGTCAAGTCCAATTTGGGATAGTGGCACCAAAGGCGGATACGGACAAAACAAAGTCGATTGGTATCGGAAGAGCGTTTTTCGTGACTTCTCAAAAAGTGGGTAACCCGAACGAAGTTAGCACGGGTTAGTTAATTATAAATTCTTGCGAAGTCTATACCTTATTAGATCTTGGGCCTACCCATTCTTTTATCTCTCTTGCTTGCTTCAACGTTTAAATTTGACTCGGAGAAATTAGACTTTGATTTATCTATTGAAACTTCGTTGGGAGAAACCTTCGTTACCTCCAATCGCTTATTAATCTTGTTGTTTCAAATAAACACTTTCACGTTAACTGTCGATCTTATCTCTTTGAAAATACTTGCCTTTGAGGTAATTTTTGAAAACGATTGATTAACTACTCATTATTCTTTTTGTAAGGTTGTTAGCTTTCATATTCCTAACCAACTGTTATACTGAATTCAAAGTAACCAAATCCTAAAGTTAATCATTTTGTTATATCAAGCCATAAGTAAAGAGCCCGATCCTTTCGTTGTTGACTTCCTTGTGTGGAATGCACCGCCGGACTTTACGTGGCGACGTCGTGATCAAGATGGCAAGTTGATAGGTATCATCAGTGAGGTCTTTATCCAGGTTAAGGGATAAAGTCACAATTGGTATTAATCTGACGTCTTATCCAAGTCTTGGACGAGAGAATATGATTTTGAATGATATTTCTATCATTAATAAATTTCTTGGCGTATTCTTGAAGACTTCCTAGCTTTACCCTAGAGCGTGAAATCGAATTTTGTATCGACCCCAAAGACAAAACCCATTTCTTAAACCCTCAAATATTTCTTCAACTAAAATGAACAGTTTACGTGGTTTATGATGAAAGTCATAATAAAAGCATAGAACTAATAAAAATCATGGGTATATGAAGTATTAGTAAGTTTTATGATGAGTTATGTTGGTTAGTATGTGAAAACATGAAAGTTTCTTAGAAATCACAAAGAGTTGAAAATCGATTTTAGTGAAAAACGTAATATGAAATTCAATTGACCATATCTCCTGTTATATTTTGAATTTTTGAATGTGGTCAAGTCCTGAGAGTTAGATCTATGAGTTACCTAACTAATCCAAGTGGAATTACTTTGGAAAAGGTGTTGTAGATTTTTTGTGTGGACTGATTTTAGCAAAGGAGTGCAAAGCTGCAAAAATCGAAAAAGCTTCGCCATGATTTTAGAGAGGTCGTTTTACCACTTAAATTATGAGAAAAATTACGGCCTTTTGGGACATGAAAGTATATGGTATAAAGTACCTCTCTGTCCAAAAAATGAGCTCATTCTCGACTTAAAATGAGCAAGTTATGACTATTTCAATATTTAGGTTTTTCCGACAAAAAATGCTATAACCGGGAGTTCTATAACTCAGATGACCATGAAATTTAAACTAGAAGCTCACGTTAACATGTGTAAGGTCCCGCCAAGATTTGGGAATTTTGGAGTTAAACTTGAGGTAGCTAATTTCTTAAGGAATTAAGTGAAATTGATTTTTAAAAATAGTAAATGAATTTTAAAAAATTCCGAGAAAAATATATTTTCATTATGGGACTATATTATGCTAAATCCCGAAAAGAAATATTTTTTGAAATGATTTGGTATTTTTCATGAAAATAGTTTAGTTACGAACATATGAGTTAAATATGTTATGTGAAGTAACAAAGTTGAAAATAGGATTTTATGGCTAGAGAATCCTATATAGAGTATATGATATTTTTTTGATGAGGATTTGATAATTGGTGATGATATTTTATGAGTATGACATTTACGAATGATTAAATGCATTATATGGTAAAGCGTAAACAATTAAGATAAATTGTTTATAAATTTAAGAAGTGATTAAAATATTGTTATAATATTAATGATATTAGATTATGAGATTATTAAGTGATTGAAAACATGGGGATATTCTTGAATCTGGATAAATTATATTATAAATGTTTAATATTTATCCTTTATCTCATTTGATTGATTCTTTATATCATTATCCTCACTTATATTATGTTGAAAGTCATCAATCGTGGCCTCAGTGGTAGCATAGATGGACTTGGTATGATTATGACCGAGGATTGTTTCAGATAATCATAACCGTAATTGAATACACGATTATCTTTGGTAGTAGTGCATGGATAATTTGTGGTCGTGATACTAATGAATACACAATTATCTTTGGTAGTAGTGCATGGATAATTTGTGGTCGTGATACTTAATGAATACACAATTATCTTTGGTAGTAGTGCATGGATAATTTGTGGTCGTGATACTAATGAATACACAATTATCTTTGGTAGTAGTGCATGAATAATTTGTGGTCGTTATATCTTAATGAATACACAATTATCTTTGGTAGTAGTAGTGCGTGGATAATTTGTGGTCGTGATACTAATGAATACACAATTATCTTCGTCAGTAGTAGTGCATGGATAATTTGTGGTCGTGATACTTAATGAATACACGATTATCTTTGCCGTAGTAGTCATGGATAATTCGTGGTCGTGATACTAATGAATATCCTCGGCACAGTAGTGCGGGGATGATTCGATGATATGGATTAATTATCGAAATTGAGTCTCAAAGAATGAAATATTAATTCATGGATGTGGTAAAAGTCATCTTTAGGTAGTAGTGCATCGATAGACTTGGTATGATTATGACCACGGATTATTCGGTATAATCACGATCAGAATTGAAAACACGAATATCCTTAGCCAAGTGGGTCATGGATAATTCATGGTTGTGATACTATTAAGTTTGAGTCTCGATATTATTGGTTTTACTGAGTTATATATCTTTGGCTGTCAGTGCAAAGATGAATTGTTAATAAATATCTTTGATGCAGTGCAAAGATGAATTGTTAATGAATATCTTTGGCCGGATTGCAAAGATGAACTTAATATTTTCAACGATAAAGGTATTCAAGGTATCCTCACCTCTTTATCATACCAGGTACGTACCCTAATTTCGAGGGCGAAATTCCATAAGGAAGGGAGATTGTGAGACCCCAGATTTTATCAATAAAGATTTAAATTTTGTTGAAATAATTTTTTAATATTATGGTGTGAATTTAAGATAATATTATAGTTGTGGGTAGTATTTATAAATTTTGCAAAGTATGCAAGTGGTTATATTATATTCGATTGGTCGGGGAATATTCGGTTTAGCGAGGAATATTAAATACAACTACTCAATCATTGGTGGACCCTACAAATGTAATTATTATTTCGGATTGAGAAAGCGACAAAAATATTTTATTGAAATAACTATGAAGTTTTACCGTGGTTACCGTTGAACTACTTGGTAGTAAAAAATACATGTCGTGTGGTTGCATAGTAGAAGCACTGCAGTATTGATTATTGATGCTTATGTGAGAAGTCACTCAGTTTGATTCCATTATTGTCGATTAATAATATGAATTATTATAATGATAATGACGTTTTGTTTTTTATTCGTATTATTAACGTAATAAAACAAACATCTTTTATATAAAATAGAATACTTTATTAAAGTTATTCTATAAATAGAATATATTATATTTTATTATGCATAGTGTTGCATAGTGTTTTTTGTATAAGTGTTTGCATAGTAAAATGTTTTTATATAAATAGAATATATTATATTTTATTTAAAAGATTTTTCTTTAAATATGGACCGTCAGATTAAAATAAATCAATCTGGACCGCTTCATGGATTAGTTATTATGCATTCCATTTTCCTATAAATAAGCTCATTCCTTCATTATTTTCTTACGAATTCATTGAAACTCTGTAGAGAGAAATTATAGAGAGAAGCTATAGAGAGAAAATTATAGAAAGAAGAAGAGTATTCTGCTACTTCACTACTTCTATATTCATTCTTTTTTACGGTAGAGGTGTTATTCTTTCTTCAAGAGAAACTTCACATTATTCCATTCATTATTATTCATTGGAATAACTTTGTAAAAGTGGCATACCTATATACATAACTCAGATGTCGCAGCATACCTATACTTGGTGAAATCCTTATGTTATTCCATTGCTTATTATTCTCATTGGAATAACTTTTGATACGCTGGTTTACCCTATACTTGGTGACATTCTTCTATTATTCATTGGAACATCACATCGTGTGTTTTACACCGGACCGGTTCCGCCTTTTATTATTCTCATTGGAACATCCTCATCACGTGTGTTTTACACAGGACCGGTTCCGCCTTTTTATCATTCTGTTGGAATATCCTATCCGCGTGTTTTACACCGGATCTCGGTTCCATCTTTATTATTCTGTTGGAACATCCCGCTTGGTGTGAATTTCACCCGACCGGTTCCGTTATTATTATTCTGTTGGAATAACTCGCTTCTATGCAAGCAATAGCATGCATGGTGATTTCTTTTGTTATTCCATTCTTTATTATACCCAAATTGGTTAAAACTTTGACTTTCTATACTCCATGAAATTAGTAGAATATCCTTGATATTTGCGTTTCATCCAAAGATCTTTTCATGGAAATATTCTTCCGATCATTCTTGAATTTTACTCTACTAAACAAGATGTCATGTTGATAATTTGGGCGTTAATAATTCATGGATTAAATAATTCTTGAACTTGTTTTATTGAATTATTATGTCATTGTCATCATCCTCATGTTATATTATGTTATCTTTGCTTACGTGCATAGATGAACTTAGTATGATTATGACGAGGATCATTCGGTATAATCATGACTTGATATAAATGATGTGACAAAAGTCCTCGATGGCCCGTAATGCAATGATGGATAGTTTTTGGTATGATTATGACCGGGGTGATTCGGTATAGTCGTGACCATTGATAATTTGATGAAAATCCTTGGCCAGTGTATGCAGGGGATGATTAAATATGGTGGTTTATTTATTAAGTTTGAGTCTCAATGATAAAAATTGATGAAAACCTTTTAAAACCTAAAAGATAGTAGACTTTATTCTCTACTTGACTCTTTTAATGGATTGCTTATTCCACTGCAGCTTAAACCGCTTGTTTTATCATTGTATTTTATCATTTTAACACTTTGTTGAAGGCTAATGATAATTTATTCTGCATTATCTTAGTCATAATATTTCTTCTTGGGCTAGTTGAGCTCACCTTTTCTTTCACCGTTCTCTTCTGAAATGAGAACATACAAGTTTGGACGAGCTCGGGAACGAAGTAATGGTCCGGAGGATAGCATTAGTAATCCTCACTATTCTCGTGAAATAAAGTGTGATGATAGTTGTAATGAGGACTCCTTTTGAGTTTGTATAATATCTAGTAGACAATATTTGTATTCAAACTCATAGTTTATGTCGTATTGTACACGACAGTTATATTAGTAAGTTGTATTTGAATTTATGTACCATGTAAGTGGCGACCCAAGATGGGTGATGTATACCTAATTTTGGGGGCGTCACAAATATGGTCCTGAATAATTCAAAATAAAACTTTTTATACTTCTAATGATTTCGAGGATAGTTTCTCCCTTCACCATTATTTCTTTCTCCTTTATCCTTTTTCTAAACCCTTCTAGACCTTGTTCTGCATCAGTATCATCACGAAATACATGTCTTGAGCATTTTTAGTATTCTAAAAATTTTTACTTAGGTCCAATTAATCCCCTTAGGCGATACTCTTCTACTGCCTCGATTTGGTTGGGTACCTAGACCCCCCACCTACAAAGAACCAGACCTCTACTTTGAAGCACCATAGTCACCATAGTCACCTCTACAACCTCTATTTGGTTGGGCGCCTAGGTCCCCGATTAAGAAAAATAAAACCTATACTTTGAAGTTCTATAATACTTGAAATAAATTTATTAATCCTTAAAGTGTTTTTTTTAATATTTTCCGTAAAATTTTAGAAAGTTACATCTAATATGTGTTATGTGTTTTGCATAGCATAATAAGTATGTACAATAGAAAAATAAATAAATGAGATCGCCTAAGAAAACTCCTAGTTCGTCTACAAAAATGCATAGGTATAGCCTAGACGGCTTAGGCACTAGGCCCCCCTCCGCCGCATAGTTTGCCTAATGATTTTTGGAACACCGACTATAATACTTGAATTGAATTCTTTAAGCCTGAGAGATATTTTTCCCCTGTAATTTTCATCTAAAATTTAAAAAAGATAAATGTTAGAGGTATCACCTTTTTAGTCCCAAATGACATGACATTTAATATTTTAATAATAATTTATGACATAGTCAATCACATGATATCCACCCAATCAATCCTTACGGTGACACATCATTTGAAATATTTTTTGAGATACAATTTGAGACCCCTTAGTATCACCCTTTAAAAAAATTACATCTATGACTGTGCTTTGTCTAATATAACAAGTGTGTTAGTAAAAAAAATAATTAATTAAACCGCCTAAGAAAACATCTAGGCGCCCCACAGCCTAGGTCCGCCTAGCGATTTTTAAAACAGTGTGTGTTTCTTAATAATTTTCTACCATCACAATCTGTTAAAAGTCAATAAGAGGGTAGCTAGAGTAACTTTGATAAGCTTGATGGTCTGATTCATGGAACTAAGAGTATTAAAGTCGCTTTGAGAGAATCATCTCTTACCTTCTCCCTCATCTCCTAAGTGGAGAACCATGCATCTCTCTCCTACAACATACTTAAATGAATAAGATCTATAGTTTTGCATCAACAACCCACGTATTCTCAAATCACCTTTATCCTTCAATCCCCATCACAAACCTACTGCGGGGTGGTGGGGGTAGACAAACCTCATCTCATTCCTACCATTCTTTTAATATTAACTCTGAAAATTATTCTTTCATCTGTAACTTCAAAAAACTGCAGAAGAATATTCTTATATTTGGCATGGAGGGTCTCAATGGCAGTTATGCATACCATAATGCCATTGAGTGAGATATTATTAGATGTCTGAGCACTAAGAAAACATATTTTTCAAAAATTATTTAAGTTTGACAGACTATAGTAAAACTTAACAATTAACATATATCAGACCACTTAGATAACTTCTTCAATAGCAAGCAGAATAATTTCTTCGTTTGAATAATAAAACTTACCTTCAGCAGCAGCTAACGCCTTCATTTGACTCTTCATTGATGGGTTCCCATGGTCCAAAACAATGGCTCTGTTATCAAGAAATGCAATCAATATAGCCTTAAAGGGTAGAAGAACTACTAAAAAGAGAGATAGGGTGCGTAAATCAAGACAATATTTCTGAACAAGATCCTTCGATTCAAGCTCATAGCAATTATTCTGACAATAAAACTTATGAAAATAAAGACATTACTTCAACGTTAAAGTACTAGTACTCTAGTAAAATGTCAGATGACATCAGCCATCCTTTTAGCACAGTTTGAAGTTGTTGTCAATGACAATACTCAATAATTTCATGTCGTGCATAGCTTCAACCATACAAACTTGCAGGAAGGTAGAAAGCAAAATTCAAAGTTAAAATCTTCCTATTACTCTAGGAGTGTAAAACGTTGGTGTATAAAAATCATACCATAAACTGGATTAACTATAATTAGAAATGCCAAAACAAATTCCATTACAAATAAAAGATGCTTCAATTGATTATATTAGGAGACTCCGTATGTCAGTAGTAACTTGGATGAGATGCATCAACATCCCCGGTAAAATATACACTATGCCAAATGTTGAAATTTCTTTACATTCAAAAGAAGCAAAACATGGTGATATTATTTATTTATTTATAGAAAATAGAGATTGCAAAATGATAAACGGAGGATAATATATCCTCCAAAACTAGAAAAGTGAACAAATTATAAATAATAATAATAATAAAGTTAACACATAAAAAGCCCTTAGAAAAGGCCTGCCCTCCAATCCCTTCGCAAATCTAAACACAAATCCCACCAAATAGCGCCCCTCGCCTGAGGACGACAAAGAAACCAGAAAAATAAGGAATCTTATGAAGAGTGAGAAAGAGATTTTAATTAAAGTAGTACCATGAGTATGAGGAGAAAGGCAAACACCTCCAGTAGTGAACATATCAGAAAGAATGGTTCAACTCAGTTGAGAGGCTTTACAATTCCATAAACCTTCCAAATTTAGACAGACAAAGTAACAAGACCACTTTACAGCAACTATAAATGTATACTCATAACTGCATCTCCATATTCACTTCAACACTGAAATGCTGCTATAATTCTGAACTTTGAAGGATTTCTATACACAGACTAAATTAATATTTAGCATAAAGTTACTATTAGACAGCCTCCAAAATACTTTAATTATCATAACAAACTAGAACATGTGCGCAAAAATATTCAACTTAAAATCTACTAATTAACAAGTATGTAAAGAATGAAAATCAGAAAGTTGGAAAAAGTTAACCAATAAGATAAGGGTCATAAAACTAACTACCAAAATTAACATCTCTACATCAATGATCAACTCACAACTTACTTGCGTGATTTAAGCTTTCGTTCAGCTTCCTCCGACCGCATTTTAACATGGTTTTTAGTTGATTCATCCAAGACTCGCTGTACATTAAGCTTTCGCCAAGCACACCCGGATTCCACAAACAAGCCATTTCCATCCTCACCACTTCGGCGTTCTTCATATATATCACACAGGTCTCCCATCTCCCGTGACCATGTGAATCTAAAGTCCTTACCTCTGACATCAATAACCTGATACAAAATTAGACAGTTTAATGCTATTATTGATCAAACCAAAGTAAGTCAAAACCATGTGAAAAGTGGATTAAGACTCATCGGCATTGTTAGTCAAGGAAATCTCTAGCTATAATTATAAAATGCAAAGATAAGCACATAGTTAAGTTGGTCATTGTTAAAACATTACAACTATACAAGTGGAAAATTGAGGAGATAATAGTCGCTTTCGCACTGTTTATATCTTGAAATAGGTGAAGAAAAAGTGAAGGAAATGTAAAAAATGATCAAAGCATTTAAACAAACACAATTTCAACTACTTGAATTTCTAGAAAATAGAAAACAAGGTGTAGTGCTAAAATCAAGTGCAATTGTACGTTACATAAGTTCATATATAGTTGCTTCTCATTTTATTTTCCTTATAATTTTAATAGAGTACTAAATTTAATTTAGCAATTTAGTTGCCCAATGGCCTAATCAGAAAAAGTTATAGCAATTACCTCAACAACACTATATGTGTATATATAACAAACCCTAGAAAAAACATCACAGTAATCCAGAATTATTGACAATAAACCACTACAGTATCAAACTGAACAAACAATCAAATAAGCTAACTAAACATATAACTCAAAACTACATCAAGTTTAATTTTACATAAAACACAAAAAGATATCTAATTACTAATACGGCTAAATTTCAATTAATGGAAACTTACATTTCCTGAAGGATGATTGGCATTGGCGTCAAATTTGATCCGAGCCGAGCATCCCTGCGACTCAGCACGCTTGATCTCATCAACGAGGTCTGGTGCGAGCCGAATAATCATAGCGAAATCCAGAGGGTTACCGGTGACGAGACTGAAAGTTTCTTCCGCCGCGGAAGGGGCTGAAGCGATAGCACCACCCGGAGTACTGCTACGATTGTTGCGAGGGCCGGCGGCGTGACCGACTGATATGCGGCCGCCGGAGGGACGATTGAGAGAGGATTGATGGAAGTTGGGGTGGATATTACGCTTGCCGCCGCTTCCTCCTCCACCTCGGCCGCCACCACCGCCACGGCCGGTCTTTCCGGAACTTCCGAACATTGTGGTCCGACTCTTTGGTGCGTTCTGATGCTGTTGAAACTTAGAGGGATAGAGATTGAAAGATAATTGAACCTGGAGATGCCAGTGGCAGGGCAACCCAACGGGGAATTGCAATTGGGAATTTTAGTTTTCATTATATACTTCTCTTTTATTTTGGAAAATAAAATTGTAGTCACCATAAATCTCTAAAATTGCGAGTTAAAATTATTTTTGTGGAAAGGATTGTTACCATTTGACTACTAAATTGGTAGAAAAATTAATGATAATTTTTTTAATAGATAGTATATAATAAGTATGATTTTTTAATAAGTTTTGTAATTATACTTGAACGTAAATATATAGCAATACATAATATGATTAAAATTGTTACTCCATTCGTTTTATATTATTTAATTATAAGTATTTTATTTGTTTTTAAATTTAGATTTATGATTATTCGCCTAAATATTATAAAATGACTTAAATAATCTTAAAATTATAATTATAATATCGTGATTATAATTATACGATTAATAGTCTTTGACATTATAATTGCAAATAAACATAGGCATAGACAATATATTATTTAGACCAATTGTGATAGTTTATTTAGCTTTCTGGGCTAATTGATTCATTTGAACCGCGTATTCATGGTTTGATTTATTTTAATCCGTGTATATTAATTTTTTCACAAATTTATGTACACTATTTTGAACTATTTTGAATAGTATTAGTACGGCCGTCAACTCATTAAATATTAAGATGAAAATTGATATTTATACAAGTAAATTTGATAGTTTCACAACTTATTATTCACATAAATAATAAGTGGGGTTCAATCTCATGTGAGAGAAAAAAATAACACTTTCACCCGTGTTCATTAGTAATTTACCGTGTCGAATCGATTACCGAAAATACCTAAAACTATATGCTGGTACCTAGGGGTGAGCATGATACGGTTTGAAGTTCAAACAGCACCCGAAACCGCTTAGGTGCGGTTTGAAAAATTCAAAACCGCACACGAAACCACTTATGATTTGTGCGGTGCAGTTTCAGTTCCAAAATCAATTGAAACAACAAAAAAGTCTAAGCATTCAATAAAATTTAACATATAACTTACATCGGGCAATTAACTTAGTGACAGAGTCGGCAATGGGAATAATATCAAGTATAGAACCAAAGTTCCTTCTGCCAAACATGTCAAATTCACCATCAAATCATAGAACAGTGAGACACGTAAAATAGTTTTAGTTTATAATAAAGGAATGATACTTTAAAACTAAAATATACGCTATATAAAATAACGGAGGCCATATATTCGATAACAAGCAAGAAGATTTATCTAGTTCCCCAAAAATTAAAAGTATATACTGGAGATAGAATGAAATTATATCTTATATATTGTAGGGAGGACTTATAGAATATAATCCTAACTATATCTAATTTGAAAAATAATTTATTAGACTATTATTATTATAGCATTGACCTTAACCAATGCATCAAGTGCTCGAACCAACGAATTTGGCCCCTCAGCTATAAGCCCATCCAATAACGCATCAAACAAATTTAAAATTCTAAATCTCAATTGCTTAATTTTTGACTCTATAACCTCTAACAATCTTCTTTCAATTGGTGAAAAAATGACAATGCAAGACTGGGGTTTTCTCTGAGCGTGTTTATGTGACGCCCCCAAAATTAGGTATACATCACCCATCTTGAGTCGCCAGATACATGATACAAAATTCAAATACAACTTTATAATACAACTGTCGTGTACAATACGACAAAACATAAACTGTGAGTTTGAATACAAATATTGTGTACTAGAGATTATACAAACTCAAAAGGAGTCTTCATTACAATTATTATCACACTATTTCACAGAATAGTGAGTACTACTAATGGCACCATCTAGGACCACCATCACTGCTCCCCACTAGTCCCAAAGATTTCAAGAGAACGAAGTGAAAGAAATGGTGAGCTCAACTAGCCCAAAGAAGAAATATTATGACTAAGATAATGCAGAATAATTTATCGTTAGCCTTCAACAATGTTAAACTGATAAAATATAATAAATATCAAGTTTAAGCAGTAATGAACAAGTAATCCATTAAAAGAGTCAAGTAGAGAATGAAATCTACTATCTTTTATGATTTAAAAGGTTTTTCATCACTTTTATCATTTGGGACTCAACAATAAATAATCCACATCATCGAATCACCTTGCACTACTTCTACTGCCGAGGATATTCTTTAGTATCACGACCACAATTATCCATGCGACTACGACCCAAGAATATTTGTGTATTCATTAATGGTCACGATCATGCCAACAACCGTCCATCAATGCACTATGGGCCAATGAGGACTTTTACCACATCACTTATAACATTACGGTAATGATTACAATCAATAATCCCTCGGTCATAATCATACCAAGTCCATCTATGCACTATAGGCCATAGATGACTTTCAATATAATATAAACATGAAAATGATGACAATGATATAAAATTCAATAAAACAAGTTTAATAATTAATTTATCCAGAACTAATAACGCCCAAATTGTCAACACGATCTTTGCTTTAGAGAGTAAAATTTAAGAATGCTCAAAAAGAATATTTTTATGAAAAGATATCTTTGGATGAAGCGCAAATATCGAGGATATTCCACTAATTTCATGGAGTATAGAAGTCAAAGTTTTAACTAACTCGAGTATAATAAAGAATGAAATAACAAAAGAAATCACCAGCGGCATGCGATAGATCAGCAGCATACGCAGTTATTCCAATAGAATAATAAATAACGGAACTAGGTCCCAGTAAAACGCATGCATAAGAAGATATTCCAATGTAATAATAAAGGATGGAACCAGTCCAGCGTAGAACGCACTTGATGTGGATATTCCGAATGCGAATAATAAAGGATGGAACCAGTCCGGTAGAACGCATTGCATGATATATTAAATGAAATAATAAATAATAGAATATTAGAAAATGTCACCACGATATAGGGTAGCTTGGCAGATACTGAGTTATTCCAATGAATAATAAATAATGGAATAACATAAGTTCTCTTCATTAAGACGAAAGAAAGAAATAACACCCTTTACCGTAGTAAAAGAAATCAATATAAGAGTAGGAAAATAGCAGAATACTTTTCTATGTGTTCTCTTATAATTCTCTCTCTAGAGTTTCAAAGAATTAAGTAAGAAATAATGAAGGAATGAGCTTCTATTTATAGGAAAATGGAATGAATAGTAAATAATTCATGAACGGTCCGATTGATTTACTATTAAACTGGACGATCCAGATTGGTTTACTATTAAAACTTAAAACAACGGTCCATCTTGATTTACTATTAAAACTTTAAACCAAATGATCCATATTGATTTACTATTATAACTCCACCAATGTCCATATTGACTTACTATTATATCTTCAACCAACGATCCGAAAAATTAGCACATCTCCTCATGGAATAATATTGTACCCAAATACCCGAAATGCACAATACTAGATTGAATAGTAATCGGGTGAATAGTAACTCGTGAATAGTAACTCATAAATAGTAACTCGTGAATAGTACTCCAACACGAAAAGTGTCCCAAATACCCAATTGAACAATATATCCTCCAGACATCAATTATACTAACACAAATAAGTCCAACACATGGAACTATAAAATTCATCTTTAATCGACACGAACTTATTCATCATTAATATTATAATTCACAATATTTAACAACCGTGTCGCTCCCGGAAAAGAGGGGCTTTCCGATAAGGATTTCTCCTTATTAAGCCGCAATTAGGTGACCAAACCTCTCATTGATGTAACTTACAGACATTGTCGATATTGCAAATAATAATATGAATAACTGCATTGGTCTCAATTATTGATTTAATAATATATCATATAATGCAGGATGATATTGTAACAATAATTGAATCAATAATATGAGAAATATGATGCAAAGAATTATCGTAGCGATAATTGAGTATAACCGGAGTGACTTCTCACGTAAGCATCAATAATCAATACCGCGTGCTACTGTGCAACTACGCGTATTACTGTACTTTTACTATCGGGTAGTTCAACAGTTTTAACGGTAACACCTTCGCCGTTATTTTCATAAAGTATTTTTGTCGTTTTCTCAATCCGACAATAATTCCGTTAATGGTCCACCAATGATTGTCTTGGTTAATACGAATATTCCCTGTTAAAACGAATATTCCCCGACCAATCGAATATTATATAACAACTTGCGTATTTTGCAAAATTTATAAATATTACCCACAACTATAACATTATATCAAATCAATACCATTATATTCAAAAATATAATTCGAGAAAATTATTCTTTATTCATAAAAGTTGGGGTCTTACAACCTCCCTTATGATGAAATTTCGTCCTCAAAATTAGGTACATACCGGTATGTCAAGAGATGAGGATACCTTGACTTCGTGTCAGATTCTAACTCCCAAGTCATTTCCTCCACATCGTGGTTTCTCCACAAAACTTTGACTTGAGGTATAACCTTGGAGCGTAGAACATGATCCTTCTTATCCAAGATTTTAACAGGTAACTCTTTATACGTTAAATCTTCCTCTATCTCGTCTGGTTCTAACTCAATAATGTGGTTCGGGTCTTTCACATATTTACATAACATAGATATATGAAAAACATTATGAACACGAGACATACTTGGCGGTAAGACGAGTCTGTAGGCCAGAGTTCTCACTCGCTCAAGAATTAAAAATGGGTCAATGAATCGAGGATTGAGCTTTCCTCTCTTTCCAAATCTTGTAACTCCTTTCCATGGAACAACACGTAACAACACATGATCTCCAATATCGAATTCTACGTCCTTTCGATGAAGATCAACATAACTCTATTGTCGATCTTGTGAAGTTTTTATACGTTGTCGGATCGTTTGAATCTTTTTTGTAGTCATACGTACCAACTCCGGTCCCAAGAACGTTGATTCACCCACCTTGTGACGCCCCCAAAATTAGGTATACGTCACCCATCTTGGGTCGCCACTTACATGGTACATAAATTCAAATAAAACTTACTAATATAAGCGCTATGGTATGCAATACGACATAAACTGTGAGTTTGAATACAAATATTGTCTACTAGATATTATACAAACTCAAAAGGAGTCCTCATTACTACTATTATCACACTATTTCACGCAGAATAGTGAGGACTACTAATGCTATCCTCTGGACTATTACTCGTTCCCCAGGCTCGTCCATTATGTTCTCATTTCACGAAGAAAAAGGTGAAAGAAAGGGTGAGCTCAACTAGCCCGATGAAATATTATGACTAAGATAATGCGAGAATAATTTATCATTAGCCTTCAACGGTGTTAAGCGATAAAATACAATAGACAACAAGTTTAATGCAGCTGAATAAGCGATCCATTAAAAGAGTCAGTAGAGAATAAAGTCTACTATCTTTTAGGTTTTAAAGGTTTTTCATCATCATTATAAATTTGAGACTCGACTTTAATAAATAATCCACATCATCGAATCACCCTCGCACTTTTCTGACGAGGATATTCATCAAATTATCAATGGTCGTGACTATCTTAGAATCACCCCAGTCATAATCATACCAAAAACTATCCATCAACGCATTCACAGCCACTTTGAGGACTTTTATCACATCATTTATAACAAGCCGTGATTATCTACCGAATGATCCACGGTCATAATCATACTAAGTTCATCTATACACGTGTAGAAGATAACATAATATAACATGAGGATGATGATGATGACATAATAATTCAATAAAACAAGTTCAAGAATTATTTTATCCAGGGAATTATTAACGTCCAAATTGTCAAAATGATCTTTGTTTTGTAGAGTAAAATTCAAGAATGATCGGAAGAATATTTCCATGAAAAGATCTTTGGATGAAACGCAAATATCAAGGATATTCTACTAATTTCATGGAGTATAGAAGTCAAAGTTTTAACCAATTTGGGTATAATAAAGAATGGAATAACAAAAGAAATCACCATCTTGCGGTACTTCGCATAAGCGTTATTCAACGAATAATAATAACGGAACCGAAGTCGGGTGAAATTCACACAAAGCGGGATGTTCCAACAGAATAATAAAGATGGAACCGGATCCGTTGTAAAACACATGATAGAGATATTCAAATGAATGATAAAGAGCGGAACCAGGTCCTGTAAAACACACGCATGTGATGTTCCAATAAATAATAAAGATTTTAACCAGTCCTGTAAAACACACGACGAGGATGTTCCAACGAATAATAATAAAGATTTAAACCAGTCCTGTAAAACACACGCATGATGTTCCAATGAAATAATAGAAGAATGTCACCAAGTATAGGGTAAACCACGATATCAAAGTTATTCCAATGAGAATAATAAGCGATGAAATAACAACAGTTCTCTTCATGAATAAGAAAGAATAACACCCACTTACGGGTACAACAAATAATATTCCTACCTTAGAAGAATGAATATTGGCGAGGTGAAGTAGCGAGAATGCTTTTCTTCTTTCTCTCTATAGTTTCTCTCTCTAGAGTTTCGGTGAATTCGTGGAAAATAATGAAGCACTAGGCCTCTATTTATAGAAGATTTCTAGCTTTTTGCCATGTGAAAAAGCGAGTGTGGCTCGACGATAGTGATGTGAAAAGAAAAGTGGTTTGGCGCTTTAATGTGTGAAACGACAAGTGGTTCGGCCTTTTCTTGTAATGTGTGAAAACGACAAGTGGTTCGGCGCTTTGTAATGTGAAACGACAAGTGGTTCGGCCTTTGTAATGGTAATTACTATTGTGATGAAGGTAATTACTATTCACAAAGGTAATTACTATTGTGAAGGTAATTACTTATTGACGAAGATAATTACTATTCACAAAGGTAATTACTATTGACGAAGGTAATTACTTATTGACGAAGAGACTCTTAGATGATGACATATGGGCCCCCCATAAAATAATCAAACTTACCACAAATGTCTCATATGACTCTTTATATACATCAAGGATTGAATAAATATTACCACAAATCATTTTATTTTTAATCAACACATATTTAATCTTTCAACAATTATTAATCATTTATAACTTGTCGTCTCAATTATTGATTTAATACTATAACATATTATCTGAGATGATCTTGTGACAATAATTGAATCAATAATATAAGAGATATGATCAAAGAATTCTTGTAGTAGAATAATTGAGCATAAATGAATGACTTCTCACGTAAGCATCAATAATCAATATCGTGTATTACTTATACAACTACACTGGCGTATTCTTTGATTTCTTTTACTATCGGGTAGTTCAACGGTTTTAATTCAGTAACACATTTGCCGTTATTTTTATAAAAGATAATTTTGTCGTTTTCTAACTACGACAATACTTCCGTTAATAGGGTCCACCAATGATTGGTAGTCGTCACGATATTCCCAAACAAAAAGAATATTCCCAGACCAAACAAATATTTTATAACAACTTGCATACTTTGCAAAATTTATAAATACTACCCACAAACTATAATATTATCTTAAATTCACACCATAATATTAAAAATTATTTAAACAAAATTTAAATCTTTATTGATAAAATCTGGGGTCTCACAATCTCCCCTCCTTATGGAATTTAAGCCCTCGAAATTAGGGGTACGACTGGTATGATAAAGAGGTGAGGATACCTTGAATACCTTTATCGTTAAAAATATTAAATTCATCTTCGCAATCCTACCAAAGATATTCATTAACAATTCATCTTTTTCACTTATGAGGCCAAAGATGACTTTTACCACATCCATGAATTAATATTTCATTCTTTGAGACTCACCAATAATTAATCCATATCATCGAATCATCCCCTCGCACTACTGAGGCCAAGGATATTCATTAAGTATCACGACCACGAATTATCCATGCACTACGGCCAAAGATAATCGTGTATTCATTAAGTATCACGACCACAAATTATCCATGCACTACTGACCAAAGATAATCGGTATTCATTAGTATCACGACCACAAATTATCCATGCACTACTGACCCGAAGATAATCGTGTATTCATTAGTATCACGACCACAAATTATCCATGCACTCACGTCTGACGAAGATAATCGTGTATATTCATTTACTGTTATGATTATCTTAAACAATCCACATCATAATCATACCAAGTCCATCTATGCACTATCACGAAGCCACGATGACTTTCAACGTAATATAAGCATGAGGATAACGATATAAAGAACCAATCAAATGAGATAAAGGATAAATATTAAACATTTATAATATAATTTATCCGAGATTCAAGAATATTCCGATGTTATCAATTACTTAATAATCTCATAATCTAATATCATTAATATTATAACAATATTTTAATCACTTCTTAAATTTATAAACAATTTATCTCAATTGTTTACGCTTTACCATATAATGCATTTAATCATTCAAAATGCCATATTCATAAGATATCATCACCAATTATCAAATCCTCAAAAATATGCATATACTCTATATAGGATTCTCTAGCCATAAAATCCTATTTTCAACTTTGTTACTTCACATAACATATTTAACTCATATGTTCAGTAACTAAACTATTTTCATGAAAAATACCAAATCAGTCCCAAAAATATTTCTTTTCTGGGGATTTAGCATAATATAGTCCCATGATGAAAATATATTTTTCTCGAAATTTTTAAAATTCATTTACTATTTTTCAAAATCAATTTCTAATTAATTTCTTAAGAAATTAGCTACCTCAAGTTTAACTCCAAAAATTACCAAATCTTGGCAGGACTTTACACATGTTAACGTGAGCTTCTAGTTTAAATTTCATGGTCATCGGAGTTATAGAACTCCGGTTATAGCATTTTTCGTCGAAAAAACCTAAATATTGAAATAGTCATAACTTGCTCATTTTAAGTCAGAATGAGCTCATTTTTGGACAGGAGGTACTTTATACCATATACCTTCATGTCCCAAAAGGCCAGAATTTTTCTCATAATTTAAGTGGCCGAAACAGCCCGTCTAAAATCATGGCAACAACTTTTTTTTGGTTTTGCAGCTTTGCACTCCTTTGGTAAAATCAGTCCACACAAAAATCTACAACACCTTTTCCAATAATTCAACTTGGATTAGTTAGGTAACTCATAGATCTAACTCTAGGACTTGACCACACTCAAAAATTCAAAATATAATAGGAGATATGGTCAATTGAATTTCATGTTACGTTTTTCACCAAAATCTGATTTTCAACTCTTTGTGATTTCTAAGAAACTTTCATGTTTTCACATACTAACCAACATAACTCATTTTAAAACTTACTAATACTTCATATACCCATGATTTTCATCAGTTCTATACTTTTATTATGAATTTCAACATAATCCACGTAAACAGATCCTTTTAGTTGAAAAAATATTTGAGGGTTTAAGAAATGGGTTTTTGTACTGGGGTCAATACAAAATTCGATTTCACGTTCTAGGGTAGGCTAGGAAGTCTTCAAGAATACGCCAAGAAATTTATTAATGATAGAAATATCATTCAAAATCTATTCTTTCTCGTCTAAGACTTGGATAATCGTCACATTAATACCAACCGTGACTTTCTATCCCTTAACCTGGATAAAGACCTCACAATGATACCTATCAACTTGCCATCTTCAGTCACGACGTCGCCTACAGAAAATCTGGCTTTGGTGCATTCCACACAAGGAAGTCAACAACGAAAGGATCGGGGATCTTTACTTATGGCTTGATATAATAGTGATTAACTTTAGGGTTTGGTTACTTTGAATTTGTATAACAGGTTGGTTAGGAATATAAAAGCTAACAACCTTACAAAAAGAATAATGAGTAGTTAATCAATCATTTTCAAAAATTACCTCAAAGGCAAGTATTTTCAAAGAGATAAGATCGTGAAAGTGTTTATTTGAAACAACAAGATTAATAAACAGTGGAGGTAACGAAGGTTTCTCCCAACGAAGTTTCAATAGATAAATCAAAGTCTAAATTTTTCGGAGTCAAATTTAAATATTGAACACAACTAGGTAGAATAAAAGAGTGGGTAGAACTTGTATTGAATAAAGTATAGACTTCGTAATAATTTATAATTAATTTACCCGTAATAACTTCGTTCGGGTTCTCTCGATAAACGCTTCTCGCTTAAATTACAGAGTTTGATTTTACTATAGGTACATTCCACCTTAAGTGCTTCTTCACATTCTGATCCATGATTTGAATCATTATTCTCCGATCCATATCGAATTCGGGTTGGCCATTTATGCATGTGGTAATTCCGAATTCGATGTTGGTTCTCCCAATTCTTTGTCAAAAAAGCAAAGTCCATTTCATCTATTTTGGCTTTATTGGATCGGACGTCTTTTTTCTTCACTATCAATGCGTTGTGCGACTTTTACCCATGCATCGCCTATTCTCCTTCGTTCAGTTGATTCTTCTTTCAAATTGATCTTTGATTTTTAAATTCTCGATTCCAACTTTAATATCTTACACCACGCCAAAGCGTGATTTTGTTCGAGCATCACATATCGGGTAACCCAATTTTGAATTGTTGTATCCCTTTGTTCCACGACCGTTTTGCTTTCTTCCTCGTTTCTTCTAGCTCACGAACACGATTTTGTAATTCTAAGTTTTGATCATAAACTTCTTCTAACCAATTCTCCTCAGGTTTCTCTTCTTCCTCACTCTCAGCTGCTACCTCTGCAACTAGCTCTGGTGCAACAATTAGTTCTTCATTCACTACGTGGATATCTCTAATTTGTTCCTCGTCTGACACTTCATTAACCTGATTAGTGATTGAAGGTGTCACAACGGTCATATTCACTCCATTGTGAATATTTTCAGCTGCCATTTCCAAACACTGCCACAACACAAGGGTTAATTAATATATCAAATATTATCCCTATACTCTGACCGACCAATTAAATAACAAATAAACTCGTAGATCATACTAACGAAGGAATTCCCCGCCTCCCCCCCTCCTAGTTCTTATCTCGCATCTTAGCTAGGGATCATATCCCTAGGCTCTGATACCAACTGTGACGCCCCCAAAATTAGGTATACGTCACCCATCTTGGGTCGCCACTTACATGGTACATAAATTCAAATAAAACTTACTAATATAACTGCGTAGGTATGCAATACGACATAAACGCGTGAGTTTGAATACAAATATTGTCTACTAGATATTATACAAACTCAAAAGGAGTCCTCATTACTACTATTATCACACTATTTCACGAATAGTGAGGACTACTAATCTTATCCTCGGACCATTACTCCGCTCCCCAACTCGTCCCAATATGTTCTCATTTCACGAAGAAACGGTGAAAGAAAAAAGGGTGAGCTCAACTAGCCCAATAAGAAATATTATGACTAAGATAATGCGAATAATTTATCATTAGCCTTCAACAAAGTGTTAAACCGATAAAATACAATAGACAACAAGTTTAATCTGAGGCGGAATAAGCGATCCATTAAAAGAGTCAAGTAGAGAATAAAGTCTACTATCTTTTAGGTTTTAAAAGGTTTTTCATCATTTGTTATAGTGAGACTCGGCTTTAATAAATAATCCACATCATCGAATCACCCCCTACACTACTGACCAGGATATTCATCAAATTATCAATGGTCATGACTATACCGAATCACCCACGGTCATAATCATACCAAAAACTATCCATCACGCATTCACAGAATGCTTTGAGGACTTTTATCACATCATTTATAACAAGCCATGATTATACTTAGAATGATCCTCAGTCATAATCATACTAAGTTCATCTATACACGTAAAAGTAGAAGATAACATAATATAACATGAGGATGATGACAATGACATAATAATTCAATAAAACAAGTTCAAGAATTATTTTATCCAGGAATTATTAACGTCCAAATTGTCAAAATGATACTGTTTTGTAGAGTAAAATTCAAGAATGATCAGAAGAATATTTCCATGAAAAGATACTGGATGAAACGCAAATATCAAGGATATTCTACTAATTTCATGGAGTATAGAAGTCAAAGTTTTAACCAACTGGTATAATAAAGAATGGAATAACAAAAGAAATCACCATGCTTGCGGTACTTGCGCAGATGAGTTATTCCAATGTAGAATAATAATAACGGAACCAGGTCAGGTGAAATTCACACCGACAGGATGTTCCAACAGAATAATAAAGATGGAACCAGATCCGGTGTAAAACACACAGATAGGATATTCCAACAGAATGATAAAGACGGAACCAGGTCCGGTGTAAAACACACAGACAGGATGTTCCAACAGAATAATAAAGACGGAACCAGTCCTATGTAAAATACATGATAGGATGTTCAAATGAATAATAATAAAAAGCGGAACCGGTCAGTCCTGTAAAAACACACGAGCAGGATGTTCTAACGAATAATAGAAGAATGTCACCAAGTATAGGGTAAACCACGTATACAAGTTATTCCAATGAATAATAAGCAATGGAATAACAACAGTTCTCTTCATGAATAAGAAGAATAACAACACCCTTACGGGTACAACAAATAATATTCCCTACCTTAGAAGAATCGAATATTGGCGAGGTGAAGTAGCGAGAATGCTTTTCTTCTTTCTCTCTATAGTTTCTCTCTCTAGAGTTTCGATGAATTAAGTGGAAAATAATGAAGCACTAGGCCTCTATTTATAGAAGATTTCTAGCTTAAGACCGCCATGTGAAAAAGCAAGTGGCTTGATTTTTGATGTGAAAAGAAAAGTGGTTTGACGCCAGCGACTTTGGTTCGAATGTGAATGTGAAACGACAAGTGGTTCGGCCTTTGTAATGTGAAACGACATTAATGGTAATTACTATTGGCGAAGGTAATTACTATTCACAAAGGTAATTACTATCGACGAAGGTAATTACTATCGATGAAGATAATTACTATTCACAAAGGTAATTACTATTGACGAAGGTAATTACTTATTGACGAAGAGACTCTTAGATGATGACATATGGGCCCCCATAAAATAATCAAACTTACCACAAATGTCTCATATGCACTCTTTATATACATCAAGGATTGAATAAATATTACCACAAATCATTTTATTTTTAATCAACACGTATTTAATCTTTCAACAATTATTAATCATTTATAACTTATCGTCTCAATTATTGATTTAATACTATAACATATTATACGAGATGATCTTGTGACAATAATTGAATCAATAATATAAGAGATATGATCAAACAATTCTTGTAGCAATAATTGAGCGTAAATTTGAATGACTTCTCACGTAAGATCAATAATCAATATCGTGTGCTACTTATACAACTACGCCAGACATTCTTGTACTTTTACTACTTAGGGTAGTTCAACAACGGTTTAAACGGTAACACCTTTCTGCCGTTATTTTTATAGAAAGATAATTTTGTGGTTTTCTAACTACGACAATACTTCCGTTAGGGGTCCACTTAATGATTGAGCCGTCGTCTTTAATATTCCCCACAAAAAAGAATATTCCCAGACCAAACGAATATTTTATAACAACTTGCATACTTTGCAAAATTTATAAATACTACCCACAACTATAATATTATCTTAAATTCACACCATAATATTAAAAATTATTTCGACAAAATTTAAATCTTTATTGATAAAATCTGGGGTCTCACACCCTCATCCCAAAGATCTTTGGAGAACAACACTTTCTTCCATACAACGCCTCAAATGGAGTCATGCCAATACTTACTTGATAAGCTGTTGTTGTGGGAAAACTCCACCAATGGTAAGAACTTGTCCCAACTTCCTCAAGTCAAGGACACGTAGTCTTAATATATTTTCAAGAGTTTGAATAGTCCTCTCCGATTTGTCTGATGCATGCGAGGATGATATGCCGAAGCTAAATCGTAAAATCTGTGCCCATAGCTTTTTGCAAACTAACCCAAAATCGTGAAGTGAATCTTGGTCTCGATCGAAAACTATGGATACCGCAGATACCCACGCGCCTCTTACAATCTCGCTTATATACATACGAAAGAAGCGTTCAAGTGTATAAGTTTCTCAGATTTGTAAAAAATGAGCGGACTTGGTCAATCTATCAACAATGACCCAAATCGCATCTATGCCTTGAGAAACCTTAGGAAGACCGAGAATTAAATCCATGGTAATGTGCTCCCACTTCCATTCTGGAATTTCAAGTGGTTGCAATGGACCTTTTGGTACTTGATGCTCGCCTGACTCGCTGACAAGTTAAACACCTTGATATAAACTCCGTTATCTCTCTCTGCGTATTGCTCCACCAAAATGTATGTCAAGATCCCGATACATTTTGGTACTCCTGTGATGGATTTCAAACGGTGTGTTGTGCGCCCATCATGATTTTATACTTTAAATCAGGGTCGTTAGGAACACAAAGTCTGGAGTTGACTCAAAGTATTCCATCTTCATCGATTCTTGCTTCCGGCATAACACATTCTTGGACTTCCTTCCTCATACGCATCAGCTCCGGGTCTGTAGCTTGAGCAGCTTTAACTTTATCAATTAAAGTCGGTTCTACTTGTATATTCGTCATCATCACATGGGTCCCTGGAGTCTTTAATTCTATCTCCATCTTTTGTAAGTCACATAAAATGGGCCTTTATATTGACAATATCGCGACTCAGATTGCATATGATCTTCTACTTCGAACGCTCGTCATTTACCACATTCGCTTTTTTCAAGATGGTATTGTATGGTATGATCATAATCTTTCAATGCAGTCAAGCCAACGTCGTTGTCGCATGTTGAGTTCCTTTTGAGTGAAGAAATATTTGAGGCTTTTATAATCCGTAAAGATCTCCACTTTCTCCCCATACAAGTAATGCCTCCAAATTTTAAGTCACGAAGACAATAAATTGCTTAACTCTAGATCATGAGTAGGATAATTCCTCTCATATTCTTTGAGTTGTCGCGAGGCATAGGCTATAACTTTTCCATGTTGCATGAGAACACATCCCAACCCTTTTCCCGAAGCATCACTGTAGATGACAAATCCCTCCGAGCCAGATAGTATTGTCGAACAGTCTTTGAAATGAGTCTCCTCTTGAGTTCTTAAAACTCTTCTCACATTCTTCGATCCAACCAACTTTGTATCTTTTGAGTCGTCACCGAGTTAATGGAGTAGCGATTCGAGAAAAACCTTCCACGAATCTCCGATAATAACCAATTAAACCGAGAAAGCTACGTGCTTTCATCCATCGATTTAGGTTGCTCCAATTTGAATAGCCTTCAATCTTTGTCTTCGTCAATGATATTCCATGACTTGATACAACGTGCCTAAGGAATGCTACTTCCTCAAGCCAGAACTCGCATTTCTTCAACTTGGCATAAAGCTTGTATTCACGAAGCTTTTGGAGTGTCAGCCTCAAGTGTTGCTCGTGATCTTCACAGCTTTTGGAATAAATAAGGATGTCATCAATAAAGACGACCACAAAGTGATCCAAATATTCATTGAATACTCGGTTCATCATATCCATGAAGGCAACAGGAGCATTAGTCAATCCAAAGGACATGACTAGGAATTCATAATGCCCGTACCGAGTTCTGAAAGATGTCTTTGGAATGTCATCGGTTTTAATCTTCAATTGGTGATATCCGGAACGAAGATCAATCTTTGAAAAGAATTTGGTTCTCTTGCAACCGTCAAATAGGTCATCAATACGTGGCAATGGATACCTATTTTGATGGTGACATGATTCAACTCCCGATAAACAATACAAAGTCGCATACTCCCATCTTTCTTCTTCACGAATAGAATGGTGGAGCACCCCAAGGAGACGTCTTGGACGAATGAAACCAATGTCTAACAATTCACGTAATTGAGTCTTTAACTCCTCGAAGTTCAATAGAGCCATTCGATATGGGGCTTTAGAAATGGGTTTTGTACCAGTGTTCAAGGTCGATACAAAATTCAATTTCACGCTCTGGGGGTAGGCCAGGAAGTTCTTCAGGGAATACGTCAGAAAATTTATTAACAATAGAAATATAGTTCAAAACTGACGTATTTTTGTTTAAATCTGTGACATAAGCTAAGAAATCTTGACATCCGTTTTTCAATAAATGAATAGCTTTATGGCTTGAAATGACCGTGATTGATTTTAATGGTTTGGTCGTTTGAATTCGCATAATAGGTTGATTAGGAATATAAAAACTAAAAACCTTACGAAAATAATCAATTTTTGCATGATGAGTAGTTAACCAATCAATCCCTAGAATTACGTCAAACACAAGTATTTTTAAAGAAATAAGATTGACAGGTAATGTGCAGTTACCGATTTAAACCAAACAAGACTTATAACCAGTGGATGTAGTGAAGGTTTCTCCCAACGGAGTTTCCACAGATTAGTCAAAGTCTAATTTCTCCGGAGTCAAATTTAATCGTTGAGCGCAAATAGGAGAAATAAAAGAATGGGTAGAACCGGTATCAAATAAAGTATAGACTTCATTAGAGTTTATGATAAGCTTACCCGTGATGACCTCATTCGGGTTCCTTGCTTCTGGGAGGTCACAACAAACGCCTCCCTCTTGACTAC
Source organism: Panax quinquefolius (assembly GCA_020205615.1). Lineage (NCBI taxonomy): Eukaryota > Viridiplantae > Streptophyta > Magnoliopsida > Apiales > Araliaceae > Panax > Panax quinquefolius. The sequence continues at coordinate 2,596,372 of CM035169.1, read as the reverse complement.
CTAGGTTTTGACTTTTACGGGACGGCCTTTGGTGCCTCCATCCTAATTTAACTTGTCTTCGGGTGAACAACAAAATCGGGCTAAGTGACCTTCTCTTCCACAATTATAACATGCTTTGGACTGCATCGCGCAGTTTGGACTGATGTGTCCCTCCCCTCCGCATTTGAAGCATATGATAGGTGGTCGTTCTCCTTCCTTAACAATGGGTGTTGGTGCTGACGTCCTTCCATCATTGTTGAATCTCCTCTTCTTGAAATGTCCATTCTTATTGGTTTGGCCTTGATTACCACCGAAGTGGTAACCACTTCGCCCGCTTGATTCCTCCACGCTTGTTGTCACCGCTCGATGATCGCTTCTCCTTTGTTGCGTTGACTCGTTATCGCTACTCCACTAACTTGAGCCCTATTTACAACATCTGAATACAAACACGCTTTATGAGAAATAAGATGTTGACGATCTCGTGTTTTAAACCTCGCAAAAACATTCGCGTCATTCGCTCCTCATTATCCACCAAATGGGATGCAAACCGGACAACTCGCAAATTTAGCCTCATCTCACATCGCGGCCATATTATTTTGCTCCACTTGATAAACTCCCCTCTTTTATGTGACGAATACTTTCGGAAAGTACTTGTCATTGAATAGTTCTTGAATTTCTCCCAAGACATCTTCAAGTCAAGGCAGTTGAGTACGTTTCTGGATTCCCACCAAGAATCAGCTCTCTCGCAACATAAAGGCGGCAAAGGGAACCTTTTACTCATCGGAGCATCCCAAAACATCAAATATCTTGGTGATCTGCTTTATCCATGCTTCCGCCTTTAGTGGTTTTGGCTCTCCAATAAACTCCGGTGGTCCCAGCTCCTTGAGCGGTTTAATGCGGTGACCAGGTCCGAGAGTTTCGATATTCCCCTACATTGTGGGCGGGAGCGGCTCGCCTCATTGCTGTTGCATGAATTGTATAAAGCCTCTAAACACTCAAATCATTCATCATTTGGTCAATGTTGTTATTTGTACGAGGATTGTCGCCTTCGATGCACATTTTCACGATTATTGATATGTGGTGAATCAACGGTAGCCTGTGCTCCATTGCTATTCTCAACATTCTCAGATGTCATTTTCAGATACTGCCATAAAACAAAAGGTTAATTAACATGTCACATATTATCCCTATATTCTCGAATGACCAATTAAATACAAAAAAAACTTGGGTAGGTCATATACTAATGAAGGAATTCCCCGTCTCTCCCTCCTAGTTCTATTCTCACATCTTAGCGGGGATCATATAACTTTGGCTCGATATACTAACCGTGGACGCCCCAAAATTAGGTATACATCACCCATCTTGAGTCGCCAGATACGTAGTGCACGTAATTCAAATACAACTTCATAATACAACTGTCGTGTACAATACGACAAAACATAAACCGTAAGTTTGAATACAAATATTGTCTCACTTAGAGATTATACAAACTCAAAAGGAGTCCTCATTACAATTATTATCACACTATTTCACGAATAGTGAGGGACTACTAATGCACCATCTAGGACCATCACTGTTCCCCGATTAGTCCCAAAGATTTCTGAGAGAATAAATGAAAGAAAGTAAGAAAGCTCAACTAGCCCAATGAGAAATATTATGACTAAGATAATGCGAGAATAATTTATCGTTAGCCTTCAACAATGTTAAACCGATAAAATATAATAAATATCAAGTTTAATCTGCAAATAAACAAAACAATCCATTAAAAGAGTCAAGTAGAGAATGAAATCTACTATCTTTTATGATTTAAAAGGTTTTTCATCACTTTTATCGTTGGGACTCAGCTTAATAAATAATCCACATCATCGAATCACCCCTGCACTACGGCCAAAGATATTCTTTAGTATCACGATCACAATTATCCATGCACTACGACCCAAGAATATTTGTGTATTCATTAATGGTCATGATCATGCCAACAACTGTCCATCAATGCACTATGGGCCAATGAGGACTTTTACCACATCACTTATAACATTACGGTAATGATTACACCTAATAATCCCTGGTCATAATCATACCAAGTCCATCTATGCACTACAGGCCACAGATGACTTTCAATATAATATAAACATAAAGATGATGACAATGATATAAGAATTCAATAAAAACAAGTTCAAGAATTAATTTATCCAGGAACTAATAACGTCCAAATTATCAACATGATACTGCTTTATAGAGTAAAATTTAAGACTGCTCAAAAGAATATTTCCATGAAAAGATACTGGATGAAGCGCAAATATCAAGGATATTCCACTAATTTCATGGAGTATAGAAGTCAAAGTTTTAACCAACCGAGTATAATAAAGAATTGAATAACAAAAGAAATCACCAGTACGCGATAGATCGCATACGCAGTTATTCCAATAGAATAATAAATAATCTTAACCAGTCCCACGTAACGCATGAGCGGGATATTCGACGTAATAATAAAGGATGGAACCAGTCCAAATAAAACGCATGCATGTGATATTCCGGCGAATAATAAATAATGGAATATTAGAATAATGTCACCATGTATAGGGTAGCCCGCGTATACAGGTTATTTCAATAGAATAATAAATAATGGAATAACATCAGTTGTGAAACCCCAGATTTTATGAATAAAGAATTAATTTTCTCGAAATAATTTTTTTATATTATGGTGTGAATTTGATATAATGTTATAGTTGTGGGTAATATTTATAAATTTTGTAAAGTATCCAAGTTGTCATATTATATTCGATTGGTCGGGGAATATTCATTTTAAATGAAATATTTATACGATGGCACAATCATTGGTGGACCCCATTAAAATTATTATTTGGATTGAAAAACGACAAAATATTTTATTAAAATAACGGCGGAAGTTTTACTGGTTGATAATGTTGAACTACTTTCGGTAGTAAAAAAGAAATGAATATGTCTGGCGTTGTTGCGTAGTAGCACACGGTATTGATTATTGATATTAATGTGAGAAGTCACTCGCTTTTGTTCAATTATTGCTACAATAGTTACGCGTAAGATCTCACATTATTTGATTCAATTATTGTTGATTTAGAAGTTTTGTTTTATTCACGTAATAAAATAGAAACATCTTTTTATATAAAATAGAATACTTTATTAAAGTTATTCTATAAATAGAATATATTATATTCTATTATGCATAGTGTTTTCGTAGTAAAATCTTTTATATAAAATAGAATACTTTATTAAAGTTATTCTATAAATAGAATATATTATATTTTATTATGCATAGTGTTTTGCATAGTGCTCGATAAGTGTTTGCATAGTAAAATCTTTTTATATAAATAGAATATATTATATTTTATTTAAAAGATTTTTCTTTAAATATGGACCATCGATTAAAGTAAATTAATCTGGACCGCTCATGGATTAGTTATTATGCATTCCATTTTCCTATAAATAGAAGCTCATTCCTTCATTATTTTCTTACGAATTCACTAAACTCTAGAGAGAGAAACTATAGAGAGAAACTATAGTGAGATAGAAGAAAAGTTTTTTGCTACTTCACTACTCTTATATCAAGTATTATTTTACGATAAGGGATATTATTCTTTGTATTCAAGAAGAGAACTTCTGTTATTCCATTTCTTTATTGTTCTGCTAGAATAACCTGTAAGATCCCAACTTATTATTAATGAAATTTAATTTTCTCTATTTATTATTTTAAAATAGTAAGGGTTGATTTGATTAATGTGGATAGTTAAGGGTAAAATACGCAAATACTTCAAAATAAGCAAGTGGTTATAAAATATTCATTGTTGTCGGGGAATATTCGTTTGGTCGTGGAATATTAGATCTTGTGGCCTTCCCAAAATAGGTATACACAACACCCATTCTCGAGTCGCCAAATACATGGTACAAAAAACAAACTACAACTTCAATAATACAAATGTCGTGTGAAATACGACAATATATATATATATGAGTTTAAATATAATATTGTCTTACAGACAATATCTATACTCAAATAAATCCCCATCATAATTATTGATTCATTATTTTACAAAATGGTGAGGACTACTAAACAACTCTCTAGAACCTTCATTCCATACCCCGACTAAGACTCGCTACATTCTACAGCCTCCCCGAGAAGAAAATGGAACAACAAGGAAAAGGGTGAGCTCAACTAGCCCGGTAAAGAATATTATGACTAAGATAATATACAACAAATTATCGTTAGTCTTCAACAGGAAAAAATCGATAGAATACAATAGACAACAAGTTTCGGATCAATATTAGCAATGAAATAATAATTCATAGAAGAGTTACGTAGAGAATGAAATCTACTATAATCTATGAATTTAACAAATCCATCATCAATATTTTATCCTCGTAACATCAATCAATATTCATCCGAATCAAATATTCATCTTTGCACTACAGCCAAAGATATTCATCGATTAATCATGTTCATTTAAACACTGCTTCATCTTTGCACTTCTGGGCCAAAGATATTAATCAATCGGTCATATTCATCTCAACACTGCTTCATCTCTTGCACTACAGGCCAAAGATATTAATCAATCGGTCATGTTCATCTCAACACTGCTCATCTTTGCTTTTCTGGCCAAAGATATTCTTCGAAAATTCATCTTTGCACTACGGGCCAAAGATATTCTTAAGAAATCATTCATCTTTGCACTACTGGGCCAAAGATATTCCATAATATCATCATTTAAGACCGAGGATGATGAAAATATTTTTTAAAGAAACGAATCCAAAGGAAACAAAATGACAAGGATTAAGGATTAAGGATTCAGACTTGGTTTTATCCACGTCCAAAATACCTCAAAAATAATCATAGTGGTGTAAAATTCAAGAATGATCAAAACATGGATACTGATCGAGCTAGTATCCGAATAGATATTTTGGACAAAAGAAGAAATTTTATTTTTAAATTGAATAGTGCCGTATACATGAATAGTCTGAGTATCGTGAATAATTGTCGATATCGTGAATAGTAACTCAACACCAAAAGATAGAAATTCCACAAAAACATCTTCACGCTTACATGAATAGTATACTAATGAATAGTAACTCGTGAATAAGAACTCGTGAATAGTAACCCATGAATAATAGTAACCCCAGAGCATGAAAAAGTTCCAAATTTGATAAAAACTTGGATCAACATTTCAAAGATAATGATATTGAAGAAATAATATCATTACAAAAAAAAATATCCCTTACCTCGAAGATCGGTACTTACAAATTAGAATCTAAGATATAGTCTTTGAAGGAACTTTACCGTCTAGCAATACTCAAAGTATACTCAAAATACTCACAAGAATACGCTCAAAATATCGAGAGAAATAGAGAGAAAACTTCAGTTTACGGTGTGATTTTCAATTCTAACCCAAGCACCCTATTTATAGGAAAATGCTTAGAACATAAAGCGAAAAATTTAATATAATATTAATATAATTATACAAATTTTCCTTAGCCCACCTTTTGGTCAAAACACCAGCCACACATGTTAATGATGTCCAAAAAATACAAAAAACGTTTTTCTTAACAAAAATAATTTAAACTCCCAAAATCAATTATTTGAACTTGAACTTCAATAATTCACAATAAATAGCCCTTTTGTCAGAAAATTCGAATCTCGCGAGTTTTTATAGGAAATTCAATTCTCTACAACTTTGCAGAAGAAAGTTTTCCAAATTCCAAACAAAAATTGACCGAAATCCACAAACGGGCGATTTTATAAGCTATAATCAAATTTCGGTCAATAATTGTGTCCACCAACACACAAAACATGTGTTAAACATTTAATGCCACAAAAATACTCTTCCTCCTCATATACTCATATATCCCACATTCATTGTAAAAATATCACCGTTAATATATTATTAAAATAATATATTTAAATGAATTATTTTATCAGAAAAAGATAAAATATTAATTTTCAACAATTGTCATTTTAAAATTTTCTCCATCTATATCCACATAAAATCAATATTTTTCTCATCATATAAATCAATAATTAATTATTCACAAATAATATTACAGAATCACAATATTGACAACCAGGCAGTTCCCAGGAAAGAGGGGGCTTTCCAATAAGAATTTCTTCTTCTTGGCAATTGATTAGATGATTCAACCTCTCCTTGAGATGTAACTTTCTAGATATTGCCAATAATGTTATCTAATAATATTATTCAGATAATATGAATTATTGCTTCGATAATGAAAGATCTTGTGTAATGACAATTATTGAAACAACAAAGAATATAAAATATCAACACGTGAATTATTAACTCAATAAAATACCGAAGCAATAATTCATAACAATTATTGAGTAGTGCCTTCTTCACGTAAGAATCAATAATTGGTGCAATACTGCCATCATCTTGTTCAACAACGCGTATTAGTGTGTTTTAACCACCGGGTATTCCAACAATTAAGCAACAACTACGCCTGTTATTTAAAAAACAACTTATATTTGTCGCTTTCTTCATCCAATCGCTTTTCAGTTATGGGGCCCACACACGGTCATAACTGCGCATTTATCTAATATTCCCCGACGATCTTTAATATTCCACGACCAAACGAATATTCCCCGGCAACAATGAATATTTTATAACCACTTGCTTATTTTGAAATATTTGCGTATTTAACCCTTAACTATCCACATTAATCAAATCAACCCTTACTATTTCAAAATAAAGGAAATTCCATTTTATTTAAAAATTTCGGGGTCTTACAACCTCCCCTCCTTATGAAATTTCGTCCTCGAAATTGACGTACGTACCTGGTGTTTTGAAAAGGTGAGGATACCTCGCTTTCATTTTCGTTTCCAATTCCCGTGTCATTTCCTCTATAAGCATGATTCCTCCACAAAACTTTAACTTGTGGTATAACCTTTCATGCGTAGGACATGCTCCTTCCTATCCAAAATCTTGGCAGTACCTCCTCATCGTTAAGTCTTGGCTATCTCGTCCTGGGTTAACTCAATAACGTGGTTCGGGTCTTTCACATATTTACGAAGTACGATATGTGAAACACATTATGAACACGAGACATATACTTTGGAGGTAACGCAAGTCTATAGGCTACATTTCCTACTTTCGGTCAAGAATTTGAAATGGACCGATAAATCGTGGATTGAGCTTTCCTCTCTTCCCAAATCTTGTAACTCCCTTCCACGGAGCAACTCATGAACAATACATGATCCCCACACTAAATTCTACGTCCTTTCGATGAAGATTCGCATAACTCTTTTATCGATCTTGTGCCGTTTGTATATCGTTGTCGAATCATTAGTCATACGTACTAACTCTCGGGTCCCAACAATGTTGCTTCACCCACCTCATCCCAACATATTGGAGAACGACATTTTGTCCATATAATGCTTGAATGGAACCATGCCTATATTTGTTTAATAACTATTGTTGTATGAGAATTCCACCAATGGCAAGTACTTATCCCAACTTCCTTTGAAATCTAGGACACGTAGTTTTAATATATCTTGAAGAGTTTGAGTAGTCCTTTACGATTGCCCATCCGCTTGAGGATGGTATGCCAAACCTAATCGTAAATTCGTGCCCATAGCTTTCTACAAACTAACCCAAAACTATGGATACTTGGCATGCCATGCAATCTCACAATCGCATTTACGTATATACGAGAAAGAGCGTTCAAGGAATAAGTCTCTCGTATCGGTAAAATAATGAGCGACTTGGTTAATCTATCAACAATAACCCAAATCGCATCTATGCCTTGAAAACCCCAGGAAGATTAGTAATGAAATTGTGGTAATGTGTTCCCACTTCCATTTCAAAATCTCAAGTGGTTGCAACGGACCCTTAGGTACAAGATGCTCGCCTTTTACACGTTAGCAAGTTAAACACATCGAGATAAACTACGCGATCTCTCTCCTCATATTGCTCCACCAAAATGTATGTCAAGATCACGATACATTTTAGTACTTCGAGATGGATTGCAATTGGCGTGTTATTGTGTGCCTCCATCATAATCTTGTTCTTCAAATCGTAGTCGTTAGGAACACAAAGTCTAGAGTGGACTCAAGTATTCCTTCTTCATCAATTCTCGCTTCCTAATAGCTCCTTCAGACTTTTTCTTCGCGCCATTTCAATTGCTGGCTTGAGCAACCTTAACTTTTTCTATTAAAGTTGGCTCTGTCGTATACTTGACATCATCGCACTCGTTCCGCGTATGATCTTCTTTCTCAACGCGTCACCACGCGTCGCTTTTCCAAGATGGTATGGTTAGAATATGTAATAAATGAGTCGCCTCTTGAGCTCTTGGAAAATCTTCTCGCATTCCTCGCTTCATAAGAATTTTGTATCTTTTCGAGTCATTTAAGTTAATTAATAGCGATTTCGAGAATATCCTTCAACGAATCTCCGATAATAACCAACTAAGCCTGAAAGCTACGTATTTCGATAATCGACTTAGTTTGCTCTCAACTGCGACTCATATCCCAATCTTGGATAAGACGTCACAATGACACCTATCGCTTTACTATCGCATCTAATATAACGTCCCCTACAGAGAGTGCGGCTTAGGTGAATTCCACAAAGGAAGTCACAAGATAAAAAAGGCTCAGTACCAAATTCTATAGTTGAATTTTTAACTCACGAAGTTCAATAGGAGCCATTCGATGTGAGATTTTAGAAATGAGTTTTGTCTGCGGGTTCAAAGTCGATACAAAATTTAATATCGAGCTTTGGGAGTAAGCGAGAAATTCTTCGAAAATACGTCGGGAAAATCAATAACAACAGAAATATTATTCAAATCGACGTGTCTTTATTCAAATCCATAACATGGACTAAGAAAATTTGACATCCGTAATAAACGAATGACTTCATGGCTTGATATGAAAATGTTTGACTACAATGGTTTGATTGCTTGAATTGAATAACGAGTTTTGCTTAGAATATGAAAACTAACAACCTTACGAAAATAATCAATTTGGCGTGATGAGTAGTTAACCTTAAAATCACATCAAAACAAATATCTCTATAGAAATAAGGTTAACGGTAATGTGATAGTGCCAACTCGAATCAAGCAAGATTTATAAACGAAATGGATGTGATGAAAGTTTCTCCTAACGGAGTTTCCACGAGATAGGTCAAAGTCTAATTTCTCCTGAGTCAAGTTTAAACGTTGGTATGCAAGTAAGAGAGATAAAGAATGGGTAGAACCGATATCTAGTAAGGTATATACTTCGCAAGAATTTATAATTGACTAACCCGTGCTAACTTCGTTTGGGTTCCTTGCATTTTAATGGAAATTCGACAAACGCTTTCTTCCCAAAATCGTTGACTTTGACTTTTCTGGGACGATCTTTTGAGTCACCGTCCCCCATCGAACTAGGTTTCGCCACTGCATCAATCTCGAGCGATATGTCCTTCCTTTTCCACAACTATAGCATACCTTAAACTGTTGTGGGCGGTTTGGTGATATGTCCCTCTTTCTCGCATTTGTAACATACGACGGTAGGTGGTCGCTTCTCCTCTTAAAACTAGTTGCTTCTCAAGGCCGACGTCTTCACATGGTCGTTGTTGAATCTCCTCTTTTTAAAATCTCCTCCCGACTCGCTTCTTCTATTTTCATGGCCACGATTACCACCGAGTGGTTACCGCTATTCAGTATTCTTCTTTCTTCGGCTGTTATCGTTATTCGATGATCGCTATCTCTTGATATGATCCTCGGTTATGATCCCTCGGTTGAACGTACTCGTTATCTCGCTTCTAACAATGAGCCTGCCGACAACATCTGAATAGAGAAAATTTATGAGAAATGAGATCTTCGACGTATGTCGGGTTTCAAACCTCTCGAAACATCCCGTATATCGTTCCTCATTCTCCACCAAATGAGGTGCAAACACGATAACTCCGCGAACTTCGCCTCGTCTTTGGGACACCGTAATGTTATTCTCGCTCTAGTCTAATAAACTCCACTTCCTTCATATGATTTAATACTTTCGTGGAAGTACTTGTCATTGAATCGCTTTCAAACGTCTCCCACGACATCTTGAAAGCGGTAATTTGGATGGGTACGCTTCACGATTCCCACCAAGAATCTGCTTTCGCCACGGAACATAAAGGTGGCGAATGGAACTTTCTGTTCCTCTCCGTGCATCCCAAGACATCGAATATCTTGGTAATTTGTTTTGACCCACGTCTCGCCTTTAATCGGATCCGGCTTTCCCCGAATTGCGTGGTCCCAACTTTTGAACTGCTTGGCATTTGACCACCCGTGAATTGCTATCATTTCCTCCTCAGTATTTTGAACACGAGTCTCCCTCGTGCGATTTTGCATGAACTGCAAAAAGCTTCTAAACATCCCTCGTTCATCATCTCGCTTTCGGTGGTGTTGTTCATTGGGGAGGAACATTGCCACTGTTGTTGCGTTCTCCTCGTTGGTGAGTCTGAGCATCTCCACTGGTCTCATTTACTCCACATTAATATTCTCAATCGACATTCTTAAATCATCATAAAATAAGGGTTAATTAAGGAAATCAATATATCACATAATATCCCTATATACCCACCAACTAACAAATAAGCTTAGGTAGGACACACTAAAGCGAAGGATTTACTCGCCTCTCCTCCTAGTTCTATTCCCCGATCTCCGCCAGAGATCATATCCCTAAGCTCGATACCAATCGCGACTCTCGTGGTGCTTCAACCACAAAGACTCACAATGGTACTATCGGTTTGCCACCATAGAATCTGCGTCCCTACGGAGAGTCGGCCGTGCATCCCCATCAACGAAAGTCACCAAATGGAGAGGCTCGGGCTCTTTACTTATAGCTCGATATTAATCATGGCGCCCCAAAATAGGTATACAACACCCATTCTCGAAGTCGCCAAATACATGGTACAAAAAACAAACTACAACTTCAATAATACAAATGTCGTGTGAAATACGACAATATATAATCATGAGTTTAAATATAATATTGTCTTCTGCATAATATCTATACTCAAATAAATCCCCATCATAATTATTGATTCATTATTTTACAAAAATGGTGAGGACTACTAAACAACTCTCTCTAGAACCTTCATTCCATACCTCAGACTAAGTACTCATTACATTCTCGCCTCCCCGAGAAGAAAATGGAACAACAAGGAAAAGGGTGAGCTCAACTAGCCCAAGAAAGAATATTATGACTAAGATAATATACAACAAATTATCGTTAGTCTTCAACAGGAAAAAATCGATAGAATACAATGACAACAAGTTTCAGATCAATATTCGCATGGAAATAATAATTCATAGAAGAGTTACGTAGAGAATGAAATCTACTATAATCTATGAATTTAATAAATCCATCATCAATATTTTATCCTCCGTAACATCAATCAATATTCATCTCGAATCAAATATTCATCTTTGCACTATAGGCCGAAGATATTCATCATTGGTCATGTTCATTTAAACACTGCTCATCTTTGCACTACTGGGCCAAAGATATTAATCAATCGATCCATGTTCATCTCAACACTGCTCATCTTTGCACTACTGTGCCAAAGATATTAATCAATCGGTCATGTTCATCTCAACACACTGCTCATCTTTGCACTACAGCCAAAGATATTCTTAAGAAATCATTCATCTTTGCACTACGGGCCAAAGATATTCCATAATATCATCATTTAAGACCGAGGATGATGAAAAATATTTTTAAAAACGAATCCAAAGGAAACAAAATGACAAGGATTAAGGATTAAGGATTCGTTTGGTTTTATCCACGCGTCAAAATACCTCAAAAATAATCATAGTGGTGTAAAATTCAAGAATGATCAAAACATGGATACAATCGAAGCTAGTATCCGAATAGATATTTTGACAAAAAGAAGAAATTTTATTTTTGATTGAATAGTGCCAGATACATGAATAGTCAGATATCGTGAATAATAAGTAGATATCGTGAATAGTAACTCAGACACCAAAAGATAGAAATTCCACAAAAAACATCTTCACGCTTCGTGAATAGTACTTTGTGAATAGTAACTCGTGAATAAGAACTCATGAATAGTAACTCGTGAATAAGAACTCATGAATAAGAACCCATGAATAAGAACCCCGAACAAAAAAGTTCCAAATTTGATAAAAACTTCAGATCAACATTTCAAAGATAATGATATTGAAGAAATAATATCATTACAAAAAAAAATCCCTTACCTCGAAAGATCGTGATTACTACTTAGAATCTAGGTATAGTCTTTGAAGGGAACTTGCACCGCCTAGCAATACTCAAAGTATACTCAAAATACTCACAAGAATACGCTCAAAATATCGAGAGAGAAATAGAGAAAAACTTGGGTTTACGGTGTGATTTTCAATTCTAACCTAAGCACCTATTTATAGGAAAATGCTTAGAAACACCAAAAGCGAAAATTTAATATAATATTAATATAATTATACAAATTTTCCTTAGCCCACCTTTTGGTCAAAACACCAGCCACACATGTTAATGATGTCCAAAAAATACAAAAACGTTTTTCTTAACAAAATAATTTAAACTCCCAAAATTAATTATTTGAACTTGAACTTCAATAATTCATAATAAATAGCCCTTTCATCAGAAAATTCGAATCTCGCGAGTTTTTATAGGAAATTCAATTCTCTACAACTTTGCAGAAGAAAGTTTTTCCAAATTCCAAACAAAAATCGACCGAAATCCACAAGCAAGGCGATTTTACAGCTATAATCAAATTTCGATTAATAATTGTGTCCACCAACACACAAAACATGTGTTAAACATTTAATGCCACAAAATACTCTTCCTCCTCATATACTCATATATCCCACATTCATTGTAAAAATATCACCAGTTAATATATTATTAAAATAATATATTTAAATGAATTATTTTATCGAGAAAAGATAAAATATTAATTTTCAACAATTGTCATTTTAAAATTTTCTCCATCTATATCCACATAAAATCAATATTTTCCTCATCATATAAATCAATAATTAATTATTCACAAATAATATTACGAATCACAATATTGACAACCAGAGTGCGGTTCAGGAAGAGGGGCTTTCGATAAAATTTCTTAATGGTAGCATTGATTAGATGACCAAACCTCTCCTTGTATGTAACTTTCTAGATATTGCCAATAATGTTATCTAATAATATTATTCGGATAATATAATTATTGCTTCGATAATGAAAGATCTTTGTGTAATGACAATTATTGAAACAACAAAGAATATAAAATATCAACACAAAGAATTATTAACTCATAAAATCTTTGAACAAGAATTATCGTAACCATTATTGAGTAGTGCCTTCTTCGTAAGAATCAATAATTGGTGCAATACTGGTGCTTCTCGCTCAACAACGCCAGATTAGTGTGTTTTAACCACCGGGTATTCCAACAAAGGGCAACAAACTACTTCTGCTTATTTAAAACAACTTATATTTGTCGTTTTCTTCATCCAATCGCTTTCACATTATGGGGCCCCACACATGGTCACCATACCTAATATTCCCCGACAAAGATTTAATATTCCACGACCAAACGAATATTCCCCGACAACAATGAATATTTTATAACCACTTGCTTATTTTGAAATATTTGCGTATTTAACCCTTAACTATCCACATTAATCAAATCAACCCTTACTATTTCAAAATAAAGGAAATTCCTTTTTATTTAAAAATTTTCGGTCTTACACGCATCGCCGGGGAATATTCGTATTTACCAATAGCCATGTGTGGGCCCCATAACGGAAAGCGATTGGATGAAAAAACGAAAATATAAAGTTGTTTAAAAATAACAAATAGTTATTACTGCTATATCTTGTTAAAATACTTTGTGGTTAAAACACAAGAAGACACCGATGTTGCACCAATTATTGATTCTTACGTAAGAAGGCACTACTCAATAATGGTTACAGTAATTACTGCTCAAGATTTTATCGATTTAATAATTATCATATTGATATTTTATATTGCTTGTTTCAATAATTGTCATTACACGTTATTTTCTTTATCGGGCTAAATAATTCATATTATCCGAATAATATTATTAGATAACATTATTGGCAATGTCTAGAAAGTTCTGCCTAAGGAGAGGTTTGGTCACCTAATCATACAGCTAAGAAGAAAAAATTCTTATCGAAAGCCCTCTTCCTGAACCGCCTCGTCATTATATTTGGATTCTCGTAATATTATTCAGAATAATTAATTATTAATTCATATGATGAGAAAATATTGATTTTATGTGGATATAGATGGAGAAAATTTTTATTGTGACAATTGTTGAAAATTGAAATTTTATCTTTTCCGATAAAATAATTCATTTAAATATATTATTATATGTTAATAATATAATAATGGTGATATTTTTACAACGAATGTGGGATATATGAGTATACGAGGAGGAAGAGTATTTTTGTTGCAATAAATGTTTAAAACATGTTAAACATGTCTGGACCCCATTTATCGATCGAAATTTGATTATAAATGTAAAATCGCCTCTGCTTGTGGATTTCTTTAAATTTCTATTTGGAATTTGGAAAACTTTCTTCTCGCAAAGTTGTAGAGAATTGAATTTCCTATAAAAACTCACGAGATTCGAATTTTCTGATGAAAGGGCTATTTATTATGAATTATTGAAGTTCAAGTTCAAATAATTGATTTTGGAAGTTTAAAATATTTAAAATTAGAAAAACATTTTTCTTACTTTTTCTAGAATGTGGCATGTGTTTGATGGCTGAAATCAGATTCTAGGCATGTGTAGGAAATTTATATAATTATATTATTAATTTATTAAATTTTCTCGCTTTTTGTTTCTAAAGCGATTTCTATAAATAGGTGCTTAGGTTAGAATTGAAAATCACACCTAAAACCAAGTTTCTCTCTATTATATTATCGAGCGTAATTTTGTGAGTATTTTGAGTATACTTTGAGAGTATTGCTATCTTGCAAGTCCAAGTCATAGCTTTATATCCTGTTTCAACTAAGACTCTTGATCTTCGAGGTGAGGATGTTATTTTCTTCTCAAATGATATTATTTCTTCAATATCATTATCTTTGAAATATTGGTTGGAAATTTTATCAAATTTGGAACTTTTAATGTCGGAGAGTTACTATTCACGTATACTGGCACTATTCACGATATATAAGATTATTCACGAATACTATGACTATTCATCGAAAAATGAATTTTTTTTTTCTTTCATCCAAAATATCTATTCTGGATACTAGCTTTGATTGTATCCATGTTTTGATCATTCTTGAATTTTACACCACTATGATTATTTTGAGGTATTTTTGGACGTGGATAAAACCAAGTACGAATCCTTAATCCTTAATCCTTAATCCTTGTCATTTTGTTTCACCGGATTCGCTTTCTTTAAAAATATTTTCATCATCTTCGATCTTAAATGATGATATTATGGAATATCTTTGGCGTGTAGTGCAAAGATGAATGATTTTGAAGAATATCTTTGGCCGTGGTGCAGAGATGAGCAGTGTTTAATGAACATGAATTAATCAATGAATATCTTTGGCACGTAGTGCAAAGATGAATATTTGATTCGAGATGTATATTGATTGATGTTACAGGATAAAAGATAGAGCGGTGAACTTTTAAATTCATACATAGAAGATAGTAGTTTGCATTCTCTACTTAACTCTTCTAATGAATTATTATTTCATTGCGAATATTGATTTAAAATTTGTTGTCTATTGTATTCTATTAGATTTTTCCTGTTGAAGACTAACGATAATTTGTTGTATATTATCTTAGTCATAATATTCTTTTCTTGAGCTAGTTGAGCTCACCCTTTCCTTTTGTTCCATTTTTTTCTCGTGAGGCGAGAATATAAGCAAATGCAGTCCTGGGTATGGAATGAAGGTTTTAGAAAGAATTGTTTAGTAGTCCTCACCATTTTGTAAAATAATGTATCAATAAATGTGATGAGGATTTATTTGAGTATAGATATTATCTAGAAGATAATATTTGTATTCAAACTCACGGTTTCTTGTTGTAATAATAAAGTTGTAGTTGTTTACATACCATGTATTGACAACTTTCGTAATAGGTGATGTATACCTATTTTGGGGCGCCACATAACTTTTGATAATGCCAAGCTACCCTATACTTGGTGACATTCTTCTATTATTCCGTCTCTATTATTTTGTCGAAATATCCTCATCTGTTATATACCGGACTGGTTTCATTTTATTATTCCGTCTTTTATTATTCTCGCTTAATATCCTCATGCATATATCTGTGGGACTGGGTTCCATCATTTATTATTCCGCATTTATTATTCTGTTGGAACATCCTCGCTTGCAGAATTTCAATTTCACGACTTCGGTTCCGTTATTATTATTACTCGTTGAAATAACCGCTACATCTTGAAAGTACCTCATGCGTGGGTGATATCTTTTGTTATTCCATTCGGTATTATACTCAGTTGATTAAAATTTTGACTTCTATACTCCATGAAATTAGTGGAATATCCTTGATATTTGCGCTTCATCCAGTATCTTTTCATGAAAATATTTTTCTGAGCATTCTTGAATTTTACTCTGCAAAGCAGCATCATGTTGACAATTTGGACGTTATTGGTTCATGGATAAATTAATTCTTGAACTTGTTTTATTGAATTCTTATATCATTGTCATCATCCTCACATGTTTATGTTATGTTGAAAATCATCATGGCTTTGTGGTGCATAGATGGATTTGGTATGATTATGACCGAGATTATTCTTATAATCATGGTAGTAATGTTACAAATGATGTGAAAATTAAAAGTCCTCATCGGCCGTAGTGCATTGATGAACAGCTTTTGGTATGATTATGGCTATGGATTCTCTTGACCAACGAGCAAAGATGAATTGTTTTATGGCATGATCAGATCATTGATGAAAACACGATTATCTTTGGCCTCAGAAGTGCATGGATAATTCGTGGTCGTGATTCTAAAGAATATCCTCACACAGAGTGCATGGATAATCTAATGATGTGGATTATTTATCGAAATGAGTCTCAAATGATAAAAGTGATGAAAAACTTTTTAAATCATAAAAGATAGTAGATTCTATTATCTACTTGACTCTTTTAATGGATTGCTTGTTCTGCAGCAGTTAAACTTGATGTCTATTGTATTTTATCAGTTTAACATTGTTGGAGGCTAATGATAATTTATTATGCATTATCTTAGTCATAATATTTCTTACTGGACTAGTTGAGCTCACCCTTTCTTCACCGTTCTCTTGGAAAATGAGAATATAGCCGGGATGAGTCGGAACAGTGATGGTCCGAGGATAAGATAGTAGTCCTCACTATTCGTGAAATAGTGTGATAATAATTGTAATGAGGACTCCTTTTGAGTTTGTATAATCTCTAGTAGATAATATTTGTATTCAAACTCACGGTTTATGTTTTGTCGTATTGTACACGCATAAATTGGTATTAAATAAGTTGTATTTGAATTACATACCATACGTATCCATGCGACCCAAGATGGGTGATGTATACCTAATTTTGGGGCGCACATAAGTTCTCTTCATTAAGACGAAAGAAAGAAAAAACACCCCTTACCGTAAAAGAAACTGAATATAAGAGTAGGGAAATAGCAGAATACTTTTCTATAGGTTCTCTTATAATTCTCTCTATAGAGTTTCAGTGAATTCGTAAGAAATAATGAAGGAATGAACTTCTATTTATAGGAAAATGGAATGAATAGTAACTAATTCATGAACGGTCCAAATTAATTTACTATTAAACGGACGATCCAGATTGGTTTACTATTAAAACTTAAAACAACGGTCCATACTAATTTACTATTAAAACTTTAAACCAGCAATCCATATTGATTTTAGTATTATAACTCCACTAGCGGTCCATATTGACTTACTATTATATCTTCAACCAACGGTCTGAAAAATTAGCACATCTCCTCATGGAATAATATTGTACCCAAATACCGAATGCACGCACATACTAGAGTGAATAAGAATCCTGGTAAATAGTAACTAATGAATAATAACTCGTGAATAAGTAACTCATGAATAGTAATTAAATGAATAGTAACTCATGAATAAGAACTCGTGAATAAGTACTCAATACACGAAAAAGTGTCCCTAATACCCAATTGAACAATATATCCTCCAGACATCAATTATACTAACACAAATAACTCCAACACAATGGAACTATAAAATTCATCTTTAATCGACACGAACTTATTCATCATTGATATTATAATTCACAATATTTAACAACCAGGTCGTTCCCAGGAAAGAGGGTGTGACAACCCCAAAATAGGTATACAACACCCAACCTATCCTGAGTCGCCAAATATATGGTACAGAAAATAACTACAACTTTATTACAACAATTTTCGTGCAAAATACAACAACATATATGCTGTGAGTTTTGATACAATATATACCAACTGTGACACATGTCCCAAACCATGACAAAGACTCACAAAGACACCTTACATAAAGGTATAGTCAAAAACCTGCTTTTAGAAACTAAAATCTTTGGGAAGTGCTCAAGAAACCTTCGTACATGGGAGGCCACGCGTGCAGGTTATGATAGATATCATATGGCCACGTAATTATCCTTAGTTGACCCAATAGACCCCAAAGAAAAACAAGAAGATTACTATCATATTTTTCCCAATGGTAAGTCTTCTCTTGACATATCATTATCTCCACTGTCTCTAATTGAGAATTATACTTCAAACAAACACCAAGATTATATAGGTAGTGCTCAGTATATATACTCAAAGAAGTGGATGAGCACATCCTCGCCTTATGATGATACGAGGTTGTATGTCATTAGACATCTTGTATGATAGTGACAAAACACCCTTCCAACGTTGGGTTCACCTCACCCTCAATAACTATAGACCACCGTTCTATTCCCCTATTATCCCCCACTCGACTCAGCTACACTTTTATTACCTGAAAGGAATTGTGAAGCAAAAGGGTGAGCACAACTAGCTCAGTAAAGAATATCACGACTAAAGATAATTAAATTATCAATAGCCTTCATCAGTAATAAATTAGAGATTTAGAACATATGGTAGATGATAAAAAATTTCAACCCTAGTTGCATCGGAACGAGCAATCCATTAGAAGAGTCAAATAGACCATAAAATCTATTATCTTCTCCATGTTAAAAGTCCACCAACAATGTTTTATCCCTATAACATCAATCAAAAATTCCTGTCCACAATCACATGTATAACTTATAATCGTAATTGTAGTTCTAAATTCCTTTTCTCATCCAGGACAAAGATAATTTTCATCACCGAAACATCAAAGATCATGGTTATACCAAATCACGCTTCATGTTCATAATCATACTAATAAATTTATCTTTTGATCTACGGGCAAAGATATTCATCAATAAGTCATCTTTGCATTCTGCACCAAAGATATTCATCAATAGCCTCATCTTTGCACTCTGGCCAAAGATATTCAACAACAGATTCATCTTTGCACTACTGGGCCCAAAGATATTCAATATCTCAAAGAAATATATAATCATTTCGAATTTATATAAACCATAATTATAACCATGTTGATCAATTCACCTTTGCACTTAAGCTAAAAAATATTCAATTATAAATTCAATGGTCATGATCATACTATCATAATTCATCTTTGCACCTTCTTGGCCAAAAGAGAACCCATAATCACAATAATACCAATAATCTACCCATCTTTACACTCGCTGAAAGAGAAATTCAACATCGAGGTTATAAAAATGTTATATGTGATAATAAAAACAATATGATTAATAACCGCATTTATTTTAAAGAGCAACAATCATAAATCAACGATAATACGGTCGTAAAAAAGAAACCAATTTTGTCGTGAATAGTACTCCGTGAATAGTAACTTTCGTGAATAAGAACTCATGAATAAGTAAATCATGAATAAGTAATTAAATGAATAAGACTCCATATTTATGTACATAAGATCAGACACGTAAATAATGTTATATACATGAATAAAGTCTTGATATATATGAATAATCTCAGTATACGTGAATAGTAATCCCGACTCAAAAAGATAGAAATTCCACAATAATATTCATATCAATATTTTCGGTATAATGATATTGAAAGAAATAATATCATTTTACGAAGAAAATAGCATTCTTTACCATCCCTTACTATCCCTTACAACCCCCTACCTCAAAAGAGCATCACTTCTGACTGGATATCGGATATAACGCTGAAGAAACTTGCACTGATGAATAGCAACTCACCAAGTATCTAAATACTCACAAAATACACTCGATAATCTAGAGAAAAAAGAGAAAACCTATGAATTTTGGTGTGATTTTAATTCTAACTTAGCCCTCTATTTATAGGAAAATGTTAAGACGTCAAGAAGCGAGACTTGACTTTCTTTACTGATGGCTTTACCTGCTACTATTTCACCCATCAAAAATCAACCAAAAGTGGGGCCCACCCATTTCTAGAATTTTTCGCCAAAATCATTTATAAACCTAATTTCCGAATCAGTTACCTCTTAAAATTCATAACAAATTATACACTCATTTTTAACGGTTCAAAATTTGTGGACATATACTCAACTTATATATGTATAACATATCCAAAAATTACAACGATCCAACGGTCAAATTAAATATTATAACTCACACAATAAAGCTGTAAGAACACCGATTTGATCTTTTAATACCTCCAATCCGATAAAATACTGATAAAATACCTCAACATTAATTCCTTCATTTATAACCACATAAATAAATCCATCATTTATATCCACATCAAATAAATATTTCCTTATCATATAAATCAATAATTAATTATTCACAAATAATATTACAGAATCACAATAATGACAACCAGGCAGTTCCCAGGAAAGAGGGGGCTTTCCAATAAAGATTTCTCTTTACCGGCGCGCAATTAGGTGACCAAACATCTCCTTGACAGAATTTTTTAGACATTGCCAATAATGCTATCTAATAATATTATTCAAATAATATGAATTATTGATCTGATAATGGGAAATACTGTGCAGTGATAATTATTGAAACAACAATAATATAAAATATCAACGCAACAATTATTGAATCAATAAAATAAAATATTAAACAGTAATTACTGTAACAATTATTGAGTAGTGCCTTCTTACGTAAGAATCAATAATTTAAAAATATTGTGCAATACCGTGTGCTACTGTTCAATAATGCGTATTACTATATTTTAACCACCAGGTATTCCAACAGTGTTAACGGTAACAACTACACCGTTATTTATAAAAACTCAAATTTGTCGTTTTCTTCATCCAATCGCTTTCCGTTATGGGGCCAACAAAAGACTGCGCCGTCGTACAAATATTCCCTGACAGAAAGAATATTCCACGACCAAACGAATATTCCCCGACAACAATAAATATTTTATAACCACTTGTTTATTTTGAAAAAAATTTCATATATCACCCTTAACTTTAACTTTTATCAATTTAACCATTTAGTGAATAGGAAAATTGAATACTTTTATTTCATAAAATTTGGGGTCTTACAATCTCCCCTCCTTATAAAATTTCGTCCCCGAAATTTACGTACCTGGTATTTCAAAGCATTGAGAATACCTTGCTTTCATTTCAGATTCCATCTTCCCTGTCATCATGATTTTTTCATTGCTTCATCTCCCGTATTTGGATATCATTCTAGAATACGACTTCAAAACAAGGGTTAATTGAACAAATTAACATATCACATAATATTCCGATATTGTGGTCGACCAACAAATAAGCTTAGGTAGGACACACTTGGCGAAGGATTTACTCATCTCTCCTCCTAGTTCTATTCCCCGATCTCCGCCAGAGACCAACCGTGATTTACCCCAAAATAGGTATACATCACCCATTCTCGAGTTGTCAATACATGGTGCGTAAACAACTACAACTTTATTATTACAACAAGAAATCGTGAGTTTAAATACAAATATTATCTTACAGATAATATCTATACTCAAATAAATCCTCATCACATTTATTGATACATTATTTTACAAAAATGGTGAGGACTACTAAACAACTCTCTCTAGAACCTTCATTCCATACCCCACTGTACTCTTCATTATATTCTCGCCTCCCGAGAAAAATGGAACAAAAGGAAAAGGGTGAGCTCAACTAGCTCAAGAAAGAATATTATGACTAAGATAATATACAACAAATTATCGTTAGTCTTCAACAGGAAAATCTAATAGAATACAATAGACAACAAATTTTAAATCAATATTCAGCGGAAATAATAATTCATTAGAAGAGTTAAGTTGAGAATGCAAACTACTATCTTCCATGTATGAATTTAAAAGTTCATCGCCTATCTTTTATCCTCAGTAACATCAATCAATATATATCCGAATCACATATTCATCTTTGCACTACAGAGCCAAAGATATTCATCATTAATCATGTTCATCTAAACACTGCTCATCTTCTGCACTACGACCAAAGATATTCTTGAAATCATTCATCTTTGCACTATATAGGCAAAGATATTCAATAATATCATCATTTAAGACCGAGGATGATGAAAATATTTTTTTTAAAAGCGAATCCAAAGTGAAACAAAATGACAAGGATTAAAGATTAAGGATTCAGTTTTGTTTTATCCATGTTCAAAAATACCTCAAAAATAATCATAGTGGTGTAAAATTCAAGAATGATCAAAACATGGATACAATCAAAAGCTAGTATCCGTAATAGATATTTTGGACAAAGAGAAGAAATTTCATTTTTTCTAAGAATAGTCAGAGATATCGTGAATAAAGCTTGAGTATCGTGAATAAGAACTCAAACACCAAAAGATAAAAATTTCACAAAAAACATCTTCACGCTTCATGAATAGTACTTGTGAATAAGAATCGTGAATAAGAACTCATGAATAAGAACTCGTGAATAAGAACTCATGAATAAGTAACCCGACATGAAAAATTCCAAATTTGATAAAAGTTCCAATCAATATTTCAAAGATAATGATATTGAAGAAATAATATCATCCGAGAAGAAAATAACATCCTTACCTCGAAAGATCGGTGCTTCTAATTTGAAACACCTGATATAAAGCATGACTTGGACTTGCAGACCGTGATAGCAATACTCAAAGTATACTCAAAATACTCACAAGAATACGCTCGATAATATAGAGAGAAAACTTGATTTACGGTGTGATTTTCAATTCTAACCCAAGACCCTATTTATAGGAAAATGCTTTAGAACACCAAAGAAAATTTAATAAATTAATAATATTATTTTTCAAATTTCCTACGCCCACTAATTTGGTCCAAGATATCACCACCATGTGACAAAACATTAAAAACATTTTTCTTAATTTAAATAATTAAAACTTCCAAAAATCAATTATTTGAAGCTTGAACTTTAATAATTCATAATAAATAGCCCTTTCATCAGAAAATTCGAATCTAACGAGTTCTTATAGGAAATTCAATTCTCTACAACTTTACAGAAGAAAGTTTTTCCAAATTCCAAATAGAAATTGACCGAAATCCATAAACGGGAGATTTTACAGTCTATAATCAATTTTCGGTCAAAAAATGGGTCCACCGACATGTTTAACATGTTTTAAACATTTATTACAACAAAAATACTCTTCCTCCTCGTATACTCATATATCCCACATTCGTTGTAAAAATATCACCATTATTATATTATTAAAATATAATAATATATTTAAATGAATTATTTTATCGAAAAAAGATAAAATTTTAATTTCAACAATTATCACATTAAAATTTTCTCCATCTATATCCACATAAAATCAATATTTTCCTCATCATATGAATCAATAATTAATTATTCACAAATAATATTACGTAATCACAATATCGACAACCGTGCAGCTTCCTTGGAAAGAGGGCTTTCAATAAGAATTTCTCCTTCTTGGCGCGAATTAGGTGACCAAACCTCTCCTTAGATGTAACTTTCTAGACATTGCCAATAATGTTATCTAATAATATTATTCGGATAATATGAATTATTGCTTCGATAATGAAAAATATTGTGTAATGACAATTATCAAAACAACAAAGAATATAAAATATCAACGCAAAGAATTATTAATTCAATAAAATACCGAATAAAGAATTATCAGAACCATTATTGAGTAAAGCCTTTTACGTAAGAATCAATAATTGGTGCAATACCGCAATGCTTCTTGTGTTTTAACCACCGGTATTTTAACAATATTAATTGTGAATAACCACGCCATTATTTTTAAACAACTTATATTTGTCGCTTTTTTCATCAAATCGCTTTCAAGTTATGGGGCCCACACATGGTCGCTACTTCGTCGCATTTAATATTCCCCGACGAAGATTTAATATTCCACGACCAAACGAATATTCCCAACAACAATGAATATTTTATAACCACTTGCTTATTTTGAAATATTTGCGTATTTTACCCCTAACTATCCACATTAATCACATCAACCCTTACTATTTCAAAATAATAAATAGAGAAAATTAAATTTTATTAATAATAAGTTGGGGTCTTACACCATATCCCTAAGCTCTGATACCAACTGTGACGCCCCCAAAATATGTCCATTCCATCCAACCCATTCTGAGTCGCCAAATACATGGTACAGAAATAACTACAACTTTATTATTACAACATATAAATCATGAGTTTAAATACGAGATATTGCCATCTGCACAATATCCACACGCAAATAAATCCTCATCATAATTATTGATACATTATTTTACAAAAATGGTGAGGACTACTAAATAACTCTCTCTGAACCTTTCATTCCATACCCCCACTAAGACTTCATGACATTCTCGCCTCCCGAGAAGAAAAATGGAACAACAAGGAAAAGGGTGAGCTCAACTAGCCCAATAAAGAATATTATGACTAAGATAATATACAACAAATTATCGTTAGTCTCCAACGGGGAAAAATCTAATAGAATACAATGACAACAAATTTTAAATCAATATTCATAATGAAAATAATAATTCATTAGAAGAGTTAAGTAGAGAATGCAAACTACTATCTTCTATGTATGAATTTAAAAGTTCATCGCTCATCTTTTATCCCTATAACATCAATCAATATATATCTCTGAATCAAATATTCATCTTTTGCACTACAGTGCCAAAGATATTCATCATTAATTCATGTTCATCTAAACACTGCTCATCTTTGCACTACGGGCCAAAGATATTAATTAATCGGTCATGTTCATCTCAACACTGTTCATCTTTGCACTACGGGCCAAAGATATTCATCAAGAAATCATTCATCTTTTTGCACTACAGGGCAAAGATATTCCATAATATCATCATTTAAGATCAAGATGATGAAAATATTTTTAAAAGCGAATCCATTGAATCAAATGACAAGGATTAAGGATTGTGTATTCATTAAGTATCACGACCACAAATTATCCATGCACTACTACCAAAGATAATTGTGTATTCATTAAGATATCACGACCACAAATTATCCATGCACTACTACCAAAGATAATTGTGTATTCATTAAGATCACGACCACAAATTATCCACGCACTACTACGGCAAAGATAATTGTGTATTCATTAAGATCACGACCACAAATTATCCACGCACTACTACTGGCGAAGATAATTGTGTATTCATTAAGATCACGACCACAAATTATCCATGCACTACTACCATAGATAATTGTGTATTCATTAAGATATCGACGACCACAAATTATCCATACGACTACTACCGAAGATAATTGTGTATTCATTAAGATCACGACCACAAATTATCCATGCACTACTACCAAAGATAATTGTGTATTCATTTACTGATTATGATTATACCGAACAATCCTCGTCATAATCATACCAAGTCCATCTACAGTTATGACCCACGTAGATGACTTTCACATAATATAAGCGTGAGGATAATGATATAAAGAATCAATCAAATGAGATAAAGAATAAATATTAAACATTTATAATATAATTTATCCAGATTCAAGAATATCCCCATGTTTTCAATCACTTAATAATCTCATAATCTAATATCATTAATATTATAACAATATTTTAATCACTTCTTAAATTTATAAACAATTTATCTTAATTATTTACGCTTTACCATATAATGCATTTAATCATTCAAAATGTCATACTCATAAAATATCATCACCAATTATCAAATCCTCATCAAAAAATATGCATATACTACATATAGGATTCTCTAGCCATAAAATCCTATTTTCAACTTTACATACTTCACATAACATATTTAACTCATATGTTTCAGAATTAAACTATTTTCATGAAAAATACCAAATCAGCCCCAAAAATATTTCTTTTCTGGGATTTAGCATAATATAGTCCCATAATGAAAATAAATTTTTCTCGAATTTTTAAATTCATTTACTATTTTTCAAAAATCAATTTCTAATTAATTCCTTAAGAAATTAGCTACCTCAAGTTTAACTCCAAAATTCTCAAATCTTGGCAGGACCTTACACATGTTATCGTGAGCTTCCAGTTTAAATTTCATGGTCATCGGAGTTATAGAACTCCGGTTATAGCGTTTTTAAATCGGAAAAACCTAAATATTGAAATAGTCATAACTTGCTCATTTTAAGTCAGAATGAGCTCATTTTTGGACAGGAGGTACTTTATACCATATACTTTCATGTCCCAAAAGGCCAGAATTTTTCTCATAATTTAAGTAGCCAAAACAGTCCCTTAAAGTTTCTGGGCAGTAGCATTTTCGAAATTTACAGCTTTGGCCTCATTTTCTAAAATCAGTCCACACAAAAATCTACAACACCTTTTCCAGTAATTCCACTTGGATTAGTTAGGTAACTCATAGATCTAACTCTAGAACTTGACCATACTCAAAAATTCAAAATATAATAGGAGATATGGTCAATTGAATTTTATGTTACGTTTTTCACCAAAATCTGATTTTCAACTCTTTGTGATTTCTAAGAAACTTTCATGTTTTCACATACCAACCAACATAACTCATCATAAAACTTACTAATACCACGAATACCCATGATTTTCATTATTCCAATGCTTTTATTATGACCACGTAAACTGTTCATTTTAGTTGAAGAAATATTTGAGGGTTTAAGAAATGGGTTTTTGTACTGGGGTCAATACAAAATTCGATTTCACGCTCTAGGGTAGGCTAGGAAATCTTCAAGAATACGTCAAGAAATTTATTAATGATAGAAATATCATTCAAAACTCATTACTCTCATCCAAGACTTGGATAAGACGTCACATTGATACCAACCGTGACTTCTATCCCTTAACCTAGATAGTACCTCACAATGATACCTATAACCTTGCCATCTTCATTCACGATGTCGCCTACAAAAAGTCTGGCTTCGGTGCATTCCACACAAGGAAGTCAACAATGAAAGGTTCGGGGCTCTTTACTTATGGCTTGATATAACAGTGATTAACTTTAGGGTTTGGTTACTTTGAATTCGTATAACAGGTTGGTATAAATATAAAAGCTAACAACCTTACGAAAAGAATAATGAGTAGTTAATCAATCATTTTCGAAAATTACCTCAAAGGCAAGTATTTTCAAAGAGACAATATCGACAGGTAACGTGAAAGTGTTTATTTGAAACAACAAGATTAATAAACAATGGAGGTAACGAAGGTTCCTACTAACGAAGTTTCAACCAATAAGTCAAAGTCTAACTTCTCCGGAGTCAAATTTAAACGTTGAACGCAAGCAAGAGAGATAAAAGAATGGGTAGAACCGGTATCTAACACGGTATAGACTTTGCAAGAGCTTATGATTAACTTACCCGTGATAATTTTATTCAGGTTCCTCGTCACGAGAAAAAAAAACGCTCTCTCTTAAACTACCGGCTCTGGTTTGTCTGGGACAGCCTTTGGTGCCTCCATCCTAGTTGAATTCGTCTTGATGAACGACCACAAAATCGAGCTAAGTGGCCTTCTCTTCCACAATTATAACATGCTTTGGATGGCATGGCGCATTCGATCGATGTGTCCTCTCCTCCGCATTTGAAGCATATAATAGGTGGTCCTTCTCCTTCCTTGACAACAAGTCTTTGGTCTTTGACGTCTTTCCATCATTGTTGAATCTCCTTTTCTTGAAATGTCCATTCTTATTGTTTTGGCCCCGATTACCACCGGAAGTGGTTACCATATCTCGCCCGTTGATTCCTCTCCACGCTTGTTGTCACCGCTTGATGACTACTACTCACCGGTATTATAATTTTGCTTGCTTTTTTTTTAGTCACGTTGACTCGTTATCGCTCCCACTAATCGAGCCCTATTTACAACATCTGAATAAAAATACGGTTTATGAGAAATAAGATGTTGACGTATCTCTGCTTCAAACCTCTTAAAACATTCGCGTCATTCTCTCTTCATTATCCACCAAGTGGGGCCTTGAAATCGTGATAACTCCGCAAATTTTGCCTCGTATTGCGACACACTGGTCCATATTGTTTTGTTCCAACTTGATAAACTCCACCTCCTTCATGTATGGCGAATACTTTCAAAAGTATTTGTCGTTGAACGACTCCTGGAACTTCTCCCAAGATATCTTCATCTGAAAGGTTGAGTACGTTTCTGGATTCCCACCAGAATCGCCTCCGCGTAACATAAAAGGCGTGAAGGGAACCTTTTGCTCCTCGGAGCATCCCAAGACATCAAATATCTTGGTAATCTGCTTTATCCATGCTTCCGCCGAAGTGGTTTTGCTCTCTCCCTTAAACTCCGGTGGTCTCAGCTCCTTGAATTGTTTAGCGGTGACCGCCTCGAGAGTTTTCTCGTGTTTCCACCCCACGTTTTGGGCGAGGAGTCGCTTTCGCTTTGATGTTGCATGAATTCTAAAACCTTTTAAACGCGTCGTTATTCATCAATTGATCGGTGTTGTTGTTTACGGGAGGATTATCGCCATCCCGCCAGCACATTGTCCCGATTATTGATATGTGGAGAATCAACAGTCTCACATGCTCCATTGCTATTCTCAACATTCTCGGATGCCATTTTCAAACACCGCCACAAAATAAGGGTTAATTAACATATCACATATTATCCCTATACTCGTGAGCGACCAATTAAATACCAAATAGCTTTAGGTAGGTCATACTAATGCGAAGGAATTCCCGCCTCTCCCCTCCTAGTACTATTCTCACATCTTAGCCAAGGATCATATCCCTAGCTCGATACCAACCGTGACGCCTCAAAATTAGGTATCGTCACCCATCTTGGGTCGCCACTTACATGGTACATAAATTCAAATACAACTTACTAATATAATCATAGGTATAATATCGACATAAATCGTGAGTTTGAATACAAATATTGTCTACTAGATATTATACAAACTCAAAAGGAGTCCTCATTACAACTATTATCACACTATTTCACGTAATAGTGAGGACTACTAAAGCTATCCTCCGGACCATTACTTCGCTCCCTCAACTCGTCCCAAATATGTTCTCATTTCTCAAGAGAATAAAGTGAAAGAAAAAGGTGAGCTCAACTAGCCCAAGAAGAAATATTATGACTAAGATAATGCGAATAAATTATCATTAGCCTTCAACAAATGTTAAACCGATAAAATACAATGGACAACCGGTTTAACTGCAATGAATAAGCAATCCATTAAAAGAGTCAAGTAGAGAATAAAGTCTACTATCTTTTAGGTTTTAAAAGGTTTTCATCAATTTTTATCGCCGAGACTCGACAATAATAAACCACCACATCTAATCATCCTCGTACCCACGATCAAGGATTTTCATCAAATTATCAATGGTCATGACTATACCGAATCACCCCGGGTCATAATCATACCAAAAACTATCCATCATTTGCATTACGAGCCATCGAGGACTTTTGTCACATCATTTATATCAAGTCATGATTATACCGAATGATCCTCAGTCATAATCATACTAAGTTCATCTATGCACGTAAGCGAAAGATAACATAATATAACATGAGAGGATGATGACAATGACATAATAATTCAATAAAACAAGTTCAAGAATTATTTAATCCATGAATTATTAACGTCCAAATTATCAACATGATCTTGTTTAGTAGAGTAAAATTCAATAATGATCGTAAGAATATTTCCATGAAAAGATCTTTGGATGAAACGCAAATATCGAGGATATTCTACTAATTTCATGGAGTATAAGTCAAAGTTTTAACCAACCCAGGGTATAATAAAGAATGGAATAACAAAAGAAATCACCATGCATGCGGTACTTGTGCGATAGACAAAGTTATTCCAACAGAATAATAATAACGGAACCAGTCGGGTGAAATTCACACCAGCGAGGATGTTCCAATGAATAATAAAGATGGAACCCGGATCCGTGTAAAACACACGAGATAGGATATTCCAATGAATGATAAAGATTTTAACCGGTCCGTAAAACACATGCATGACGGGATGTTCCAACGTAATAATAAAAAGCGGAACCGGTCCTGTAAAACACATGAGACAGGATGTTCCAATGTAATAATAGAAGAATGTCACCAAGTATAGGGTAAATCAGCGTATACTGAGTTATTCCAATGTAATAATAAGCAATGGAATAACATAAGGATTTCACCAAGTATAGGGTATGCCATGCGTATATCTGAGGTTATGTATAGGGTATGCCACTTTTACAAAGTTATTCCAATGTAATAATAATGAATGGAATAATGTAAGTTCTCTTCAAGAAGAAAGAATAACACCCTTCTGTAAAAAGAACCTGAATATAGAAATAGTGAAGTAGCGAGAATACTCTTCTTCTTTCTATAATTTTCTTTATAACTTCTCTCTATAATTTCTCTCTCTAGAGAGTTTCAATGAATTAAAAGAAAATAATGAAGGAATGAGCTTCTATTTATAGGAAAATGGAATGCATAAGAACTAATCCATGAACGGTCCAGATTGATTTACTTTAATCGACGGTCCATATTTAAAGAAAAATCTTTTAAATAAAATATAATATATTCTATTTATATAAAAACATTTTACTATGCAAACACTATGCAACACTATGCATAATAAAATATAATATATTCTATTTATGAATAACTTTAATAAAGTATTCTATTTTATATAAAAGATGTTTCGCATTTTATTACGTTAATAATACGAATAAAACAAAGCGTTATTATCGCTTATAATAATTCATATTATTAATCGGCGATAATGGAATCAAACCGAGTGATTCTCACATAAGCATCGATAATCAATACTGGTAATCTTTCTTATATGCAACCACACGACATCGTATTTCTTTTACTACTGAAAGTAGTTCAACAATAACTACTTGTAAAACTTCCGCCGTTATTTCATATAAATATTTTTGTCGTTTTCTCAATCCGACAATAATTACATTAATAGGTCCACCAATGATTGAGTAGTTATGCGAATATTCCTCGCTAAACCAAGATATTCCCCACCAATCGAATATAATATAACCACTTGCATACTTTGCAAAATTTATAAATCTACCCACAACTATAATATTATCTCAAATTCACACCATAATATAAAAAAATTATTTTGACAAAATTTAAATCTTTATTGATAAAATCAGGGTCTCACACATCGCCAATAATGTTTTCTAATAATATTATTCGGATAATATGAATTATTGCTCAGATAATGGAAAATACCGTGTAATGACAATTTATTGAAACAACAATGTAATATAAAATATCAATCAGTGATTATTGAATCAATAAAATAAAATACCTGAATAAGAATTACATAACCATTATTGAGTAAATAGCTTCTTTACGTAAGAATCAATAATTGGTGCAATACTGCGTAATCTTCTTATTCAACAACGCCATATTAATGTGTTTTAACTACTGGGTATTCCAACAATATTACTTGAGAATAACTACGCCATTATTTATAAACAACTTATATTTGTCGTTTTCTTCATCCAATCGCTTTTAGTTATGGGACCCACAAAAGATCATCTACTGTCGTAAGAATATTCCCAAACAGTCATTTAATATTCCACGACCAAACGAATATTCCCGACAATAATGAATATTTTATCACCACTGCTTATTTAAAATATTTGCGCATTTACCCATAACTAACCACATTAATCAAATCCACCTTACTATTTCAAAATAATAAATAAAGAAAATTCCTTTTATTTAAAAATTACGGGTCTTACACCAACCGCATGACGACCCCAAAATAGGTATCAACACCCAACTTATTCTCGAATTAAATCGAATATATGGTACATGAAAACAACTTCTACAACTTTATTACAACAATTGTCGTGCAAAATACAACAACACATATCTTTGTGAGTTTTATACAAATATATACCAATCATGACATATGTCCCAACCGCGATTAACACCTCACATGATGACACCTTACATAAAAGTATAATCAAAACCGTTTTAAAAACTAAAATATTTGGGAAGTCTTCAAGAAGAAACCTTCGTATACTGGGAGGCCACGCTGCCTAGGTTATGTTAGATATCATATGGCCACGAAATTATCCTTGGTTGACCCTAATAGACCTTAAAAGAAAATAAGAAGATTACTATCATATTCTTCTCACCGATGGTAAATCTTCTCTTACATATTATTCCTCCGCTGTCTCTAATTGAAATTATACTTCAAACAAACACCAAGATTATATAGGTAGTGCTCAGATATATATATTTCGTGAAAGTGAACGAATGACATCCCATGCTTATGTATGATACGAGGTTGTATGTCAAATTGATAATTTATAACTTTGTCAATCAAATTTTAATCACATATGACTCATATCCTCTTTATATATGTATCTCTCTATAATATTTTAAACTAAATAATAATCTAATTTATATTATTTTTAAAAATAAAAAATGAATTATTTACTTATGAACAATTGTGATTAAAAAAATCTAATATGAGTCAATATAGTGTATATATACCATATATTATTACTCATTATATTTTCATTGTAATATAGTACATATATATATACTCAAAAGTATAAAATATTAAAAAAAAAAAAAATTGGTTCTAACGCTTCTTGAACACGTCCAAATTATTTATGGCGAAGAATAATTTCGACCCGATAAAAATTCTTGGCTTTGTCACTGGTCGGGTCCGTCGCTAAAAGAGAATAACGGACCTGAGTACGACAGATCGAGCAATAACATCGCCATCGTTCTCACCCGTGTCGAGGCTGATATCAAGTGGTTGTCGGTAAAGATGAGGCCGCACGTACGTGAAGCTCAATGGATGTCGCTAATTTTTCTGTGTTCTGACGGATGAGTATAGGAGGGAAAACGATGAGAAGGGTGATAATTTGTTGAGTTGGTTGGGATTTTGGAGAATTATAGTGGGTTTTCGGTGGAGGAGATTAACATTGGATGTAAATTGGGAAAGCTCCAAATGAAGTGTCGCCGGAGGAAATGGCAGCGGGTGCAGGGAAAAAATTGTAAGTAGATGCAGCGGAATTCAGATGCGTATGAGACTGCTCTGGCCTCGAGTGTGGCAAGGATGATTGCGTTCGGGTCGGGAATAATGATTAGGGGGGTTTTGTGGCGTGGAGGAGATGTTACTGTTGGTACGTTGAAATGATGGATGAGTTTTTTAGGAAGAGGATGTGGCCGGAGTCAGACTAATGTTCAAGAACTTTGACAAGGATGAACTTTTTTGGATTTTTTTAATCAAATGCTTATTATTTACTATACTTTTTTTTTGATAATTATTATTTACTATACTTTTACTTTGTAGATATAATGCTTTATTTATTTATTTTTCAAACTATTTTATCCCGTTGAGAGGAAGGAATTACGAAAATACAGTATTACCCTTTTTTACATACAGTTGGGAGAACCTAAAATGCATGTCATCATTTTTGTTTATTTTTTATCAAATTATTTAGTAAGTTGGCATAGGTTGAGGATCATATTAATACTTGCAATAATATGCATTGTTTTATAACAAGTTTTCATTATCTGTCTTTTCATGAACCAACATGTTGATCGAAATCACTCTATATTTAGGATTTTATTTTAATTTTAATTTTAATTTTTGTGAACACGTTGTAAAATAAAATAAATTTTAGTGGACTTGATTTATAAAATTAAAATATATTTATATATCAATAATAAAATAAATACATATAAAATAAAGACTAATGATTTTTGACTTTTTTTATATTTTCATATATGTAAAATATTATTACTTTATAGGATACGCTTTTCATGACATAAATTAAAGATACTATTATTATAATTAACAAAATAAAAATACGATTATAACCCATACATACATAAATTATCACCAAATTATAAATGGATGTGTTTTTAACTTATTTTAATAACAAGATTCATAAGTTTGTCTCTAAAGTATCACCATATTCATTGATGCCAAAAGTATAAACTTAATTAATAATGTCGTTGGACTAATTAAAATTACAAGCTTACTATCTGTGCTAATTTCTAAAATAGTTTTAAAAATATTTTATAGTACTATTACAACATTATCATAGTCTGTTTTATTACGGAGAATACAGTATCAACACGTAAACCGTAAAGTAATATCACTCCCTACGTGTCAATATTGTACTATTAATTCATGATAACCGGATCCTTTCATTATATTACCCGCTCGTTCATGAAACATAAAAATCGTAAATTTACAATTTATTGTTATATATCACGAGTTTGGTATGATGAATTAAGTGTATGATAAAAAATATCATTAATCTCGTTTGGTTAGGCTGTAAATTTTTCATTATCCTTCAAGAATTCACTAAACAAATCAATGGATAATCTATCTAAATATATTGTTAGGAATTTAGTATGTAATTGGAAGGTTAAGAAATATAACCACGTATAATTAAATGTTTATGCGTAAATTGTATTGATTCATTAATTTATTTTATTTTCAGTATTAAGTGGAGCATTGAATCTATATATATTTTCATATTAAGTGAGAAGAAATGATCTGGATAAAATTAGAAATTTCAAATTAATTCGTTAATTTATAGATTATTTCTTATATATATATAGATACAAGACATGTCTTTTATATATGTAAATAATATATATTTGCCGAAAATATATTACAAATTCTAAAATAATACTCCATCTCTTCTAAAAGTAGAGATATAATTTGATTTTACTTAGTTAAACGATGACGTATTAAACTTCAAAATTAGTAAAACTCATGTAAGTTTACAATGAATATTTTTTTGATTTATAGTTTTTGCTATATATTATACAATTTAATTGTTTAACTAAAATTAAATGCATTCACATTAATTTAAAATATTATATATCGTTGTTTGAATTCTCAAAAAATCAAATTGTATCTCACACTAATTAAATGAAACACGACTACTAAAAAAAAGAAGAAGTAGCAAATATCATTTGGAAATAAAATAAAATAAAAAGAGTGAAACATATAAGTACTAAAAACATTCATAAGTAACAAATATCAGTTGGACTGAAAAATAAAATAAAAAAGAGTGCGAAACATATACTAAAAATATTCATAAGTCACAAATATCATTTGGAGTGAAAAAAAAAATAAGAAAGAGTGTGAAACATATACTAAAAATATTCCCCAGCCCAAAAAATGAATAGAAAGGTATCTGGTCCCAATTCAAGTGATAGGTTTTAGTTTCTAATGTATTTTAATAAGAAATTATATTTCGTTCTATATTATAAAATAATTATTAACATTTGATTGATATTTTGAAATAATTTTAAACTTAAAATAATTAATTGAAAATTATGAAACAATTTTTTTATAATGAGTAATACTATTTAGATAATTTACAATTATTCATCATTATATTAACTTAAAATTTTTAAAACTATATAAATTTCTAGCTTCAAAATGATTTTATTTCACAAATTCAACATGATATTATATTTTGGAATGGATGATGTATTTATCTTTATATACTAGTTTTAATTATGTTAGAAATATATTAAAAGAACATATTTAAATATCTTGAGTCTTTGACTAGAGTTACAAATTACAATGTCTCAAAATATATTTAAATTAAATGCAAAATTACATTAGGTAAAAAACGTGAAAAGTGAAAACCGAAAACCTACTTGGGCTTATGATCCAGATAGACAGACGGACTCATTAGAATTTGGCTTGGAAGGCTTAAAAAAGAGGCCCAGTACATCAAAACAAATAAATGTTTGTACAATTTTATCCCTCGCTCTCTCTATTATTTCCGCTGGTTTTTGCCCTTTTGTGCAAGTAAAGAGCAGAGAAAGAAGAACGAACGAACGAACACAATAGAAGTCTCTCCCGATCCTGCGAATTCCAAGTCTATCTCTATCTGTAGCCATGCCGACAGGTCAGTTTTGAGCTAATTTGAATGAAAGTTTAGTCATTTATATGCACAATCATCATCTCATTAGTGTCTTTTCGATTGTATCACCGATGCTCTTTACTGTTATTCATCCTTACGTTTCCTGTAATCTGAGACACAGCTTGAGCTTTCAGTTTTATTTATATATAGTAATGATTTTAGTTTAAATCTCAGAGTTCACTTCCAAGCTATTTGGGTCTAGTTTAAACATAACCTTCTCTGGGTTCTTATAAAAGTTGCTTTCCTTTTTATTTTGTACGGGCATTCTTAGTTTTAAATGTTTAGGGCTAGGACAATTGAAGTTACTCGAATTATTGATCTCACGTGCAATATATTGTAAAACCTTGTTGTTTAGACACATTTCTATCAATTTAAAATTAACTCAAACTTGAATAGTTGTCCTTTATTTTTTAGTCTACAGTAGACTGGAAAATATTAGTGAACGCTTTTGTATCGGGTGTGAACATACTAGTTTGTGTGTGTGGAACACATAACTCAGTTACCTTAGACCTTGTGTACTAAATTTTGGGATTGGCTCAAGTCCTTTTTGGATTCCCTCCGCTCCATATTTAGGTATCATTTTTATGATTTTTTTTTTTTGCGGTTTTGAACTGATCATACGAATTAAAGTTTAAGGGATCAAATTTGTGGTCCTCAATTAAGTTTTGATATATACTGTTGATTACCCTGATCACTAAAGTATGTCAAAGCTCCATGTTATTGACTCGTAAGTGAACTTGGTTCCGGTTATAGCTTTAAAACACTATAATGCACATTGGGCAGGCTTGGAAACTTTATGAACTACATTAAGGTTCTCTTTTTGATGTTATTGACATGACAACTGGGTAATATCTGTGCAGTGAGTGTAAAATGGAAAAAAGAGCTATTTTCAGCTGTGGAAATCGATACTAGCCAGCCACCATATGTTTTCAAATGTCAGTTATATGACCTAACAGGAGTACCTCCAGAAAGGCAGAAGATTATGGTGAAAGGTGGTTTATTAAAGGTGACAAGTTTGTAAATGCTAGTAAAGAGTTTTTGTTACATTTTGTATGGTTTATAATGTTATTTTAGATAGCTCTGCAAATTATGATTAATCTGAATGCTGCTGTTAAGCTTTTTGGCGTGTTCATTGACAATGTAGGATGATGCAGATTGGTCAACATTAGGAGTGAAAGAGGTGGGTGATATTTATGTTGCACATGAAACTTACTCATGGAATTAGTTGTTGCTATAATGCTTCTCGCTTGTATAGGGTCAAAAATTGATGATGATGGGAACAGCAGATGAGATTGTGAAGGCCCCAGAGAAGGGCCCTGTTTTTATGGAAGACCTTCCGGAAGAAGAACAAGTGGTTGCTGTGGTAAGGTTTTTTGCTTTTCTATTATACACAAATTTGAATTTTAACTCCTTTATCCCTGTATATTTGGTAGGAATACCATTTTCATTAGTGTAACTGATGTTTTTTTATCATGTTAAGTTGGCTTTACTACATTGGAATATTGCTTGATTATGAGGAATTTGTTTCTCCTTTTTATTATTCTTTATCATTACCAACATTCTCATTTGATCCCCACACTCTATTTGTTTTTTCCCCTTTTACTTTAGAGTATGCTTTTCCTCTAAATACAGGGTAGCCACTCTCCTTTCTTTTAAAATTTAAATCGTATCTGAAGCATTCAATCCCTAATTCACTTAAATCAAAAAGTGGAAAGTAAGATTAACATTTCAAGTCTGGTTGACAATTCTTTGTACCTTTAAATCACTGATATTATAATTTTGTTCGAGATCAATTTACAAGAAGAATCCGTGTCACTTTTCATATTCTATACTGCGCATGCTTCAACCCGTCTTAAGCAAAGGGGTGATGTTTGGATCTGCAACTGAATAGTTGTTGCATTCTAGTGAAATAAATGTCTGTCTAGCTGATTTAGTTAGTTTCACCCTGCATTCCCTTGTTAGGTTGATGACATATACTATCTGGCTCAGTGTGGCATATACCATTTTCCCTGAGTTCACAAGTGATCTTTCCATTTACTGAACTAGTTAGTTCAGAGTAACATGTATCCTTATTTTTTCTACCAGACTATAAAGAAGAAGGTTTACTGCTAGTTTGTAGATTAATTATGCTATTAATTCCTACTTTAAAGCTTTAGTCAATACCAAATCTGCTTGCAGGGTCATTCAGCTGGCTTATTTAACCTTGGGAATACCTGTTACATGAACTCCACTGTACAATGCTTGCATTCGGTTCCAGAGCTAAAGTCTGCTTTAATCAAGTAAATTATTTGTTTTGTGAGCAAACAATGAAACAAACATGTTGCATTCAGAATTTGCCCAGAAATTTGGTCTTCAATCTTCATATGTTTGGGAATTTTCTACTTAAATGACTAAAACTTTACTCTCAATCTATTGTTCTGATCAGGTATCCACATTCTGGTAGAAGCAACGATTTGGATCAGCCGTCTCATCTCTTGACTGTTGCAACACGGGATTTATTTGGTGAGCTTGATAAAAATGTCAAGCCAGTTGCACCAATGCAGTTTTGGATGGTATGTCGACCGTTTTATTGAAAGGAGTAAAATAGAGGATTATACAATAGGCTACAGATTAGTTACTCCATGGTTGAAACAAGGCATGTGAGTGAGTCTGCAAATTTCTGTATAATACGCTGTTATTAATTTGTGACCTTAGCAGAAAAGTTATGCTTCTTGAAGTTAGAGGTTAAGGAAGCTTGCTTCTCTCCAGAATGGAGTTCATTACTCTCCAAAATGCTTCTTGCTTCTTAGTGATATTATGATTAAGATGGTTGGTTGGCCATATATGATTTATTGTGATCCTTACCCGTATTGTATTTCCCTTGGAAGGGTTGCTCGCCCATCTCTTTGTTATGGACGAAGAGAACAATAATATAGTTGATCATCACTATGCACTTACCTTTGGCCCATAGAACATGGAACTTTATCTACTTTAGAAGTCTTATCTCAAATGAAGTTTACATGTCTTTGCTACTTTGAGATTGCTTATGGTTGAGCTTGCTTGGTAAAAGATGTCTTTGATAGTGTTTTAGATAACCTGTTCCCATATTTGGTTTTATCTTATTCATTTTCGTTTGCAGGTTTTACGGAAAAAGTATCCTCAATTCGGCCAGCTGAATAATGGGGCCTTTATGCAACAGGTTTATTTAATTTCTTCACCGCATCATATTTAGTTAATGTTTTGAATT
The DNA here is from genome assembly GCA_020205615.1 of Panax quinquefolius. Lineage (NCBI taxonomy): Eukaryota > Viridiplantae > Streptophyta > Magnoliopsida > Apiales > Araliaceae > Panax > Panax quinquefolius. Next base: position 2,556,750 of record CM035169.1, on the reverse strand, counting down.
GGCTGTTGTGCCTTTTGTTTTACATCTTTATATAACGGACAGGATGCCGAAGAATGCTGGACACAACTTTTGTACACACTTTCTCAGTCTCTTAGAACACCAAATTCCAGGTAATTTAGCAGCTGTAATATACTTGGTGGATTGATCTATGAAATCGGCGAAAATATTTTTGACTTTTGAAGAATTGTCTGCAAACACCATCTGTCTTGGTCTTGGATATCTTAAACTGGCATCTTTTGTTGGTATATATATATATATATATATATATATATTTGTTCCTTTTAATTTTTTTAATTATTAGGAACTAGTGTGGTGTATATTGTCGTTTTGGGGCAAATTGCAAACATAAATTATGGGTATTTGGCTCCAGTTCCGGGGATGTGAATTAAAAACTTTTACCTCTTTCTTTTGGTCTAACTTATAAATTTGTTAGCTGAACTAGGATACTTTACTTGTGCTTTATTATATGATGAGGCATACTTTTGAATATATCCTACTGATCAGAATACTGTTACTTTGTTAAAATTCCAAGTGTGTATAACAATTATGTGCAGTGAAAATCTTGATGCGGTAAAGGGACTTTTTGGCGTTGAACTTGTTAGCAGGTAATTTATTTGTTATGAATTATTTTAGATAAGCAATCATATTATTAATTACTCTGGGTCCTAATTTGGTCAGATGAAAAGGTTTTGCATTAAGTGGTGTTATCTGTTTGATATTAATGATGCTTCTCTTGCGGAATTTACATATATATTGATCTTTCTTAAATGCTTATTCATTGGAAAAATATTGCTCGTGGATAACACAAGATATGATAATTTTTTGTGTGTTGTATTTTATGTATCTCCTTTTGCTCTCTTTCATGATATGCTTTTTCCTCCATGGCAGTCGTCTTACAAAGCCAGTAAACCAGGAAACTTTTGATAAACGTTATTGTTCATTTGAGCTCCCCATTTTCATTAACAATACATAATTTCCATTATTAGATGGTATGCAAGTTCTAATGCATTAATGTTATTTATAAGCTTGTTGTCTTGAGTCTCAACTCCTTGTAAGAGTTATCTTCTTAAGAAATAAATTGTCAGCTTCTAAGTTCTAAGTCTATATCTATCTTTGATTTCTTCAGTGTTTTATGTGACGATCTTGGGTAGGATATGCTGGCTCTGGCATTGCATTAAACTGTTAAATGTGTGGCGTCTTCCTTTTTTCTTTCTCTAAATCACTCGCTCACTCACTCTTTCACTAAAAAAGAAGTAAAAAAGTCGGTAATATTCTTTAAATTCCTGAATAGTTTGGACATCTAAGCATCTTACAGAGTACAGACATTCCATATGCCTGGAAATAGTTTCATTTTATCAACTGAAAGGGGTTATGATCTTTGAATCCATATTCTTGGAAGAATTGTTTCCCTTTCTGCTAATGATGGATTTGGTAAGACGACGAAACTCTATTAATATGTTGATGAGAATTACGACGAAGTCAACTTCTTCTTGAAAATACAATTTCATTACTATTATACTCCCTCTAGCCTCAAAAGTATGAGCAAAGTACATTTTTCACACACATTAACATAAGTAGAGTAGAGGAAAGAGAGTAAAAAAAGTTCCAATTTATCCTTAATTAGTGTTCTCACTAGGGATAAACACTTTATTTTTGTATACTAATGGACCCCACTAAATTACATACTTACCCTTCACTTTATGTATCTTAGCTCATCCTTTTGAGGACAAAAAAAAATGTACCTTTAGTCATACTTTTGAGGACGGAGGGAGTAGCAGTTAATAAGATTAATTAGTTCTGATTTCGCTTTTGAATATATATGCCTTCTGCTATATATTTTTGATCAAGCGTTAATTGGCGAACTGCCATTGTAGCATATTTTAAGAAACATTTATGATATATCCGTTTTCACAAGGTCCAGTGAGCTATTAAATTTTACCCCTTAAAAGGAAAAATAACACCGACTTTTCTATGCACATGGTCACACTTGATATATCTGTCTCTGGTAACCATGGGGCTTTACTATTTTTTTTCTTACTGTATTTTACAGTTACTACTTAGGAAATCATTAATAAGCAAATCATGTCTGTAACCATCTAGTGGATATGGTTTCTAGTATTAAAGAGAGTTATGTTGTAGCATAGTTAGGCTTTTGAGTTTGAATTGTACTCTGAATAAGTAGATACTAAGTATTTTGTTGTTTTATTTGGCTGTTGATGCTCAACATTAGTTTTTTACTTTCTGGTAGAGCAGCAAGCACTTTATAGTACATTTGGTCTTTGATTGCATAACTGTGGAAAAACCTGAAAGATGTTTGGCTCATTTATTCATCTATATTTTGGTGTTAATAGGGTGCACTGTGCAGAAAGTGGTGAAGAAAGCACAGAGACAGAGTCGGTTTACTCTCTAAAATGCCACATATCACATGAAGTCAATCATTTACACGAAGGGTTAAAACACGTAAGTTGTGTTTTCAAAATCATTGCTGATCTCACTTTATTGTTAAAGCTGTTTCAGACATTGTTTCAAGTTCTCACGTTTGATTCTTGATAAAATTAAATTGATCTTGTCCAATTTTGAACCTGTTCAATAATCCCTAACTTTGCCAGATGGTGAATGCTTAGTTGGCAAACTGAGCTGATGTCCAATCTTTTTGCTCATTTTGTAACTAATGATCTAATCATGTCTGGAATCACCATTTTCCTCTCTCTAGATTCTCATTGAAAATAGTGTGTAATATTTATAATGATATTGTTCTTGATAAAATCTGGCCTTCATCCCTGGGGTGGTGGACCCAGTTGACAATTTACTCATTCTAGGGACTGATTACAGGGTCTGAAATCAGAATTGGAAAAGTCTTCTCCTTCATTGGGGCGCAGTGCAATTTATGTGAAAGACTCACGTATCAATGGATTGCCAAGGTAACAACTTAATGTAATGCTCAACACCCTGTCGGTTGGCAGCTATTGGAATCTGACTTAACTTACTCTAGACTATGCAACTTTACTACTAATGATGTGCTCATTTCTGTTGTCATGGACTGGCTGATTTCTAGGGCTCTGCTCCCTCTACACCGCTCGTATGTGCTCAATTTGCAATGATGGAGAGTGTGAGCAGTGAATACTAAATTACTAAGGGTTTATAACATCTCTAATGCATCAGCAGAAGTACTATATATTTTATCAGCCTATGTAAATAAAGCATGCAAAAATGAATTGAACTGATGCTAATTGTCTGATGGTAATTAGTGCTTTAATTAGCCGTAGGCCCCTAGCGGTCGGTGGTTTGACATTCCCAAACCTCTTAAAGTGTCTTTTGATAACTTATGTGATTTTGATGAACTCTACACTCACACATGAATGCTTATGAATTTGCGAATTGAATGCTTATTTGGGTTAGGAGTCCCACATCCCACGAATGAGGGAACTTAACTCCTGTTGTCTGCATCAAGTGCTTCATTTCATTGCTTTACTTGTACATATGGAAATAAAGCAAGGTCCAGTAGGCTTGTATCTCACTTTCTGGTACTTCACCTTTTAACTTTGATTTCTTGTGAACAGGTACCTAACAGTTCAGTTTGTCCGGTTTTTCTGGAAGAGGGAATCCAACCAGAAGGCAAAGATTTTGCGGGTAATCCTTTTCTTCTTTATATTGTGAATCAGTCAAGCTTAGTAGGCGATGCCATTATGTTTCCTTGTAAAAGAAATGAACACTGAGGATTTGAAAGTATTTGCTTGGTATATGCTATTTGATAGCTCTTTAATTCTTGTTCATGTAAGCTCAGCTCTTGTTTTTATGACCTACTGCAGAAAGTGGATTATCCATTGGAGTTGGACATTTATGATCTGTGTTCAGATGATCTTCGAAAAAAATTGGAAGCTCCTCGACAGGTTTATTATTTTTCCTTTTGTTTTGATATACTCAAGTCGTCTTTATCTACAATAGGAGATTTGCTTATTCTTCTGTTGATGAATTTCATTTTAATATCCAACTTTAGACTCTGAGAGATGAGGAAGGTAAAAATCTTGGTTTAAAATCTAACCAGAAGAGCTCCATTTCAGTGGACAACGATGTCAAGATGTCTGAAGCTGAGGTACATAACCGGTCAATCTACCTACAGATAGATACACCAAACCTTGTGCAAATGTGCTTAACATATGCGTGTTTCTCATGCAGGGATCATCAAATGGAAGCGGAGAATCATCCAAAGCAACTTCTGAAGGAGGTTAAACATTTTATTTTTTCTTCAATTATCTGGTGGACCGGTTTATCTTTGTCTAAACGGATCCACTACTGTGGTTCAAAACCTTCACAGTGATTGAGGTTAGCTTGTTTTTGGGCTATGCCCATCTACACAAAAATGATTTATGCCCTTTAGTGAAGTGTCATAATTGCAGTGTGAGTGATGAGTGGAAGCTATTTTTTGTTGCAGATACCTTTATATCAAGCTTTCTAGTGAATACATTACTTTCTGTACATTTAGGGAGTTCTGGCAACCTAGTTAATAACCCTTGTGTTTGATGGTGATTCCATTTACAAGTTTCATACCCTTCCTCAAAAGTCCTTTTGTGAAAGTGACCCACTTTGAAGGAGCTCAAGGGATACTTGAATTAAACCATATAACTTCTTTTCATTCTATATTTTTGTATTACTCTTATCTCAGGTGTTGTGCCTGCCAAAGAAATGCAGTTAACTGGAATATATGATTTGGTTGCTGTGCTGACTCACAAGGGTAGAAGTGCTGATTCCGGGCATTATGTTGCTTGGGTCAAGCAAGAAAGTGGTTAGTTCTTATATCACAAAAGATTGCTGAACTATTCAGTCCTTTTTGAAACTTTTTCGTGAATGAATAAAAAAATATTATCCATCACAGGTAAGTGGATTCAATATGACGATGATAACCCTATCCCGCAACAAGAGGAAGATATCGTAAAACTTTCAGGAGGAGGTTAGAGCTCTAAAATAAATCTATAGTCCTGTTATCACACTTGCGGCTTTCCTTTGTTAAAACAAGAGAGCTGCCTGTTTTTTTTTGTTGGTGTTATAATTTCTATGTTGTTCCCATTTTAAACACCAACCCGTAAACCCAACTTTTGATTTGTCTGTTTTGGACTGTTTAGTTCACTTCTCACTCTATATTTATTAATTGCTTCATGTTGTTTCTTTTCAGGTGATTGGCATATGGCGTACATTTGCATGTACAAGGCTCGATCTGTTCCTATGTAATATCATTTTTCTTGCGGTCTTCAATGCAATTTGGATCATCAAAATTGAACTTGATGGTTGCATACGATATACATTAAGTTGAAACTTTTGCATTTTCAAGGTACTTTCGAAACCGAGTATAATTTGATGATGAATAATATCTCAAATTAAAAAATTTCTTTGCTCTTAATTTAGAATTCAGGAGGTGAGTTGACTATAAATGCTCTGAATCTATACCTATATAAGTTTAAAGAATGAATCAATGGGGTCAAAGCAAAATTAGCAACCAGGAAGTTATCATATGCTTTCTTTCTAAACTGAATTGTTGGTCCCTGGGAGTCTTTGCTCTCGTCTGTTGGTATGAATGACAATAACTATTGAACTAGATAAATTTTATTGTACAGGGGCAGGTGGGGTTGGGGGTAATATAGTTACTATACTACTGTAATGTTTAATTCCCAAATATTATTCATAAATTTATTTTAATATGTCCTAAATGTATACTCCGTCGGTCATATTTTGAAGTTTGGGGGAAATGTTTTTCATTTCATGTTTATCTTTAATTATAATTTTAAACAAATATTTAGTCTAGGTATTGTGATATGATAGTAAAAAATTTTGTTTTTTGTTTTTTTTGGTTATGTCGGCAATGACAACTACTGAATTGCATATTTGCATTGCCCGTCTTTGCTGGAACACAATCATAAATGTCTATTAATTAAAGCAATGTACTAATGCCTATGGAATGGAATTGAATTGAATGGCCACAATCATCAATCACTACTTGTAGTGTATGGATCTCTCTCTCTCTCTCTCTCTTTCTCTCTCTCTCTCTCTCTCAATCACTATATATATTGAATTTCATATGTGCTGATAGGTTCTTTTGAAAGTCTTTTCAAGAATCGAGAATTTATGGCCAGATTGATCAACTGATGGCCACGATAAATTTTAATAAAGTCCTTTGCCGCTACAGCCTGTAGAGGCAGTCACCCAATTTCAAAAATGATGCCAAACTGGATCGAGTTGAGCTCAAATCGGGTAGGAGGAACGGAGATGTTAAAAAATATCAGTTTATTTTTAAAATATTAAAAAAGAAATATTTTATTTTATATACTGTTACTATTTGCTATGTAATATCCGTTCCATGTGATTAGACTAGTCGGCACAATTACATAAGAGGGTCAAAGGTTAACTAAATTGAAAACAATATATATTATACTAGTAGTATTTGCTAGCTCCTAGGTCCTAGCTACTTCAAACTTTGGATAACTATTACTGTCTTAAAAAATAATAATAAAAAAGAATAAAATATAATTTACACATTAAAAAAATAAAAATAAAGAAAAAAAGTATTTTTTTAAATTTATGGTTAGTGGATCTATAAAATTATATATAATATATAAAGTGATAACTGATAAATATTTTTATTTTCCTTATATCACTAAATCAGTAGCAGGCCCACGCACGTGCATGGTTTGTTGAGGTTGGAGTCGTAAAAATCAATCTATTCAAACATACACACTAGGTAGATTGGTCCCACCCAAATTGCACATCAATTGGTTGACCATGTCAAATTAGGATTATATATTTATTGCTTAGATTAGATTAGATTAGAATGGCAACATGAACCACCACGGAGGGGAGGTCCATATTGAATGAAGGAGTGAGTACCCAGTCGTTCGCCGGTAAACGTTAACAATCAAATCATCTCGGGTCGGGTCGGGTCATAATAATAATAATAATAATAATAATAATAATAATAATAATAATATATAATACTATATGCACTAGCTCATTTCAAAAATGACTCAAAAACAAGACAGACAGACATGTTTGTTTTGTTTTGTTTTTTGAAATGATGATATAACAAGGGAGATGGGACATAATAAAATTTATTTAAGAATTTGGGTGTTGGAGAAACCAAATGCTGGTAATAAAATGTAGAAGTAGAAGTAGAAGTAGAGGAATCAAAGGGTCTAAGTGTAGGTTAGGTAAGACTTCAGAGAGTAGTCAGAAGTAGAATTATCAAATATATCTTTTCTTTACACCACTCCCATCTCTATGGAGACATTACTGCCATATATCAAATATAATGTGTATATTATTTGTTAAATTTGATCTCCTTTTTGAGACGACAGAGTGTGGTACTGGTATTATTAGTCCAAAGCAGATGTTAAACAAATGCTTACATGCTTATTTGAACTTTGTATCTAATTAAACAAGGTATGGAATATGTGAGCAGATAGATGGACTGGACCTCCCATCAAGTTCCGGTTGGTCGGTCGGTATAATAATCTAAAGGAGCTCACCAGGCATAATAATTTCACACCTCAATTAAATGACATGCTTATTATTTTCATACCCATTAAAAGAAGGGCGAAGGGCGATGGGCGATGGGCGATGGGCGATGATAAAGAAACACACTTGGATTTTTTACAAAATACACATCATAGTGTTAAGTAGTAAAGTGATAATTAGATGGCAAGATCAGGCCACCCATTGGTACCGTACCAGTACTCCTCCAACAGCTAGAATCTTCAACACCCAAAAAGCTTTCTGAATTCTTGCTACTCAGAAATGAGTTTCTTATCACGTACCCATAATTCTGATTCTCAGCAACTTCACCCGTGGAAGTTAGACCCTCTAACATATTCCGGCCATTCGCCTCCAAAAGCGAGCAGCTGAAACTCCCACCAGAACGATCTTGATTGAAGTAGTACCCCGAGGCATAAGAAGAAGGTGCATGCTCTTCTTCTTGTTTTGGCTGAGTTGAAATTGACGAATACCGTTTTGGGTTTGAAGAGCGCTTTGTGTTCTTGCGGCTGCCACCACCGATGGGAATGTTGCGAAGAGTTCCCCCTTTAGTCCAATACCTTCTACAATTCTTGCAAAAGTGGCGTGGCTGAGAGAGATTGTAATTGTTGTAGTAACAAAATTTGGTATTTAATGAGTCACATCTCGGGCATTTCAAGTGTTCTTGTTCAGGGAATTGAGGGTTCATCTGTGAATTATAACTTGATGGATGATCTTGCATTTCGATATCTCCAAATTCAATTAATATTGCTATCAGCTTCTTGGATGATATATGTCCTTGGGTTTATAAAGATCGAGACAGTAGGAAAAGTGTACGCACGTGATCTATCTAGTTCTAGCTAGCTAAATATATAGTATGAGTTTTAGAACAAACCAGAACCAGAATAATTTAGTCGTTCAGAGAACAGAGAAGAAGGTTCAAGAGAAAAGAAGAAGAAGAGAGAAGACAATTTGGAATTGAGCTAAGAATTCCTTCATGTGAATTAATGAACAAGCATCTTATATAGATATATATATATATATATATATATATATATATATATATAGAGAGAGAGAGAGAGAGAGAGAGAGAGAGAGAGAGAGAATTTGAGTACATGCATGAGTCGTTCTCAGTTCGACTCTGTGAATTGGTTAAACCTTGTCCTAGAGACTCATTCCGTAATAGTATAGTGAGAGTCCCACAGCCTGCATAATTAATTTGTACAAAGCCCGCAAGCTTTGACATTCGGAGTATGCCGAAACCAACTAATAATTTAAATTCAGTTTCTCACTTCTCATGTCAAAATGTAAAACCGACCACTTTGTTGTGTTAAAATACAACTGTGATGGTAAATTTGGTAATATTATCTTATTTTATTTTAAAAAAGATCTTTATTAATATTTAAAAAATTCAATTAAAAATAAGACTCTTGTAGTTGGCGTGCAAATGAAGCAGAATTATTTTTATCATTATTAGGAAAAGAATGATGAAGAATCATTCGGATTGGATTTTCCCTCAAATTCTCGCATTTTTTCCCTTCAATTCTATCAGCCAGCCAGGATGGATGAAGAACCATCAGCCAATGCTAGTAGACAGTAGTGTCTCTTTCTCTCTCTCTTTCCAAAATATTCCATCTGTACTTTAATATAAATCGTTTTAAAATTGTACACAAATAGTATTAAGTAAATAATTATATAACATTAAATATAATATCAATTATCTATATTATCCTTGTATTGGAAAAAGATAGTGTTATTTATTAGACAAAAAATAGTGAGAGAACTAAAGTTATCTAAACAATTAATATTTACTTGAAATTCTAAAACGACTTATATTAAAGGACAAAAATACTTCTCTAAAACAACTATTTATATTAAGGGACGGTTAATAATTTCATAAGAGTAAGATTTCTGGTATTGTTTATGTTATTAGAGTAGTTTTTGATCCCCGGAAAATTGCTACACTACTATTTTAAGTGGTAGGATCCTGGTTTGATTTATGGGTAAAATTATTAGACTTCTTAATCAAGCTCATTTGATGCCATCCAGGAATCATCTCATCTCACTGAATAAAGGGGATGCTTAGTACTCTATCTATCCTTTAATATATGTCGTTTTAGATATTTTTTTTTAATTATTTGTTATTTTATATTCTTTCCGTCTCAGGATAAATGTTAAGAAGAATAATGAAATAACAAAATTGACCATAATAATATGTCATTAATTATTTTCAATGTAGGTGAAAGTGATTTAAATTTTTCGATTCAAAATATTCTCTCTTCATACTTATTAAATATGGAGAAAATTAAAATAAGAAAAATATGAGATATGTGAGACCCGGATTTTATCAATAAAGATTTAAATTTTGTTGAAATAATTTTTTAATATAATATATGTTGAATTTAAGATAATATTATAATTATATTAGTTTAGCGAGGGAATTTATAAATTTATAAAAAAAGCAGCAAAATATTTATATTCGATTGGTGGGGAATATTCGGAAGTTATTCTGGTAACTACTTGTTGAACTAATGTAATTATTAGTAAAAAGTACAAAATATTTTATTGAAATAATTGCGGAAGTTTTACCGTGTTATTGTTGAACTACTTATTGATTAAAAATAAAGAATCTGTGTGTATGCGTAAGAAGACACCGGATCGATTATCGACGCCATGGTTTGACTTACCGATTCCATTATTGTCGATTAATAATATGAATTATTATAGCGATAATGACGTTTTGTTTTATTCATTATTATTAACGTAATAAAAGCGAAACATCTTTTATATAAAATAGAATACTTTATTAAAGTTATTACATAAATAGAATATATTATATTTTATTATGCGTAGTGTTGCGTAGTGTTTTTGCGTAGTGTTTTGCATAGTATTGCATAGTGTTTGCATAGTAAAATATTTTTATATAAATAGAATATATTATATTTTATTTAATGATTTTTCTTTAAATATGGATGGTCGTCAGATTAAAGTAAATCAATCCTGAATAGTTCATGGATTAATTCTTATGCATTCCATTTTCCTATAAATAGAAACTCATTCCTTCATTATTTTCTTACGAATTCATTGAAACTACAGAGAGAGAAATTATAGAGAGAAGCTATAGAGAAAAATTATAGAAAGAAGAAGAGTATTACTACTTTCACTTCACTTATACATATTTACTTCTTTTACGGTGAAGGGTGTTATTCTTTCTTCTTGAAGAGAACTTACATTATTCCATTCATTATTATTACATTGGAATAACTTTTGTAAAAGTGGCGTACTACCTCATACATAACTTTTGATATCGCGGCATACCCTATACTTGGTGAAATCCTTATGTTATTCCATTCTTTATTATTACATTGGAATAACTTTTAATCTGTGATTTACCTATACTTGGTGACATTCTTATTATTACATTGGAACATCACATGCATGTGTTTTTTTGGGACTGGTTAAGCTTTTATTATTCTGTTGGAACATCACATGCATGTGTTTACAGCAGGACTGGTTCCGTCTTTATCATTCTGTGGAATATCCTATCTGTGTGTTTTTATAGGATCTGGTTCCATCTTTATTATTACATTGGAACATCCCGTTGGTGTGAATTTCACCCTGGTTCCGTTATTATTATTCTGTTGGAATAACTTTTGTCTCTACGAAATCTGCGTGCATGGTGATTTCTTTTGTTATTCCATTCTTTATTATACCCAAATGGTTAAAACTTTGACTTATATACTCCATGAAATTAGTAGAATATCCTTGATATTTGCGTTTCATCCAATATCTTTTCATGGAAATATTCTTCCGATCATTCTTGAATTTTACTCTACTGAAAGCAAATGTCATGTTGACAATTTGGGCGTTAATAATTCATGGATTAAATAATTCTTGAACTTGTTTTATTGAATTACTATGTCATTGTCATCATCCTCATGTTATATTATGTTATCTTTGGAACTTACGTGCATAGATGAACTTAGTATGATTATGACCGAGGGATCATTCGGTATAATCATGACTTGATATAAATGATGTGACAAAAGTCCTCGATTGGCTTGTAATGCAAATGGATGATGGAAAGTTTTGGTATGATTATGACCGGGGGTAATTCGGTATAGTCATGACCATTGATAATTTGATGAAAATCCTTGGCCAGTAGTACGAGAGATGATTAGATGTGGTGGTTTATTTATTAAAAGTGAGTCTCGTGATAAAATTGATGAAAACCTTTTAAAACCTAAAAGATAGTAGACTTTATTCTCTACTGACTCTTTTAATGGATTGCTTATTCAAATTGCAGTTAAACCGGTTTGTCTATTGTATTTTATCGGTTTAACATCATTTGAAGGCTAATGATAATTTATTCTGCATTATCTTAGTCATAATATTTCTTCTTGGGCTAGTTGAGCTCACCCTTTTTTTTCATTGTTCTCTTGAAATGAGAGAATATAGGCTGGACGAGTCGAGGAGCAGAAGTAATGGTCCGGAGGATAGCATTAGTAGTCCTCACTATTCGCATGAAATAGTGTGATAATAGTTGTAATGAGGACTCCTTTTGAGTTTGTATAATATCTAGTAGACAATATTTGTATTCAAACTCACGGTTTATGTCGTATTATACCACGCAGTTATATTAGTAAGTTGTATTTGAATTTATGTACCATGTAAGTGGCGACCCAAGATGGGTGGCGTATACTTAATTTTGGGGCGTCACAGGTTGGTATCGAGCTTAGGGATATGATCCTGGCTAAGATGTGAGAATAGTACTAGGAGGGAGGAGGGGAAATTCCTTCGCTAGTATGACCTACCTAAGTTTATTTGGTATTTGATTGGTCGGTTGAGTATAGTGATAATATGTTACATGTTAATTAACCCTTGTTTTGTGACGGTGTTTGTATTTAGATGTTGTGAATAGGGCTCGGTTATTGGGCGCGATAATGAGTCGACTCAACCAAAAGGTAACGACCTACAACACGATAATAATCATCTGGCAGATAGCGACCATCGAACAATGATGACCATCGTGGGAGAATTATCATGCCAAGAATGGTAACCACTTGATGGTAATCATGGCGAAGATAATAGAAGTGGAAATTTCAAGAAGAAAGGTCATTTAGCTCGATTTTGTGCGTGCACCAAAGTCAAGTCCAATTTGGGACGGTGGCACCAAAGGCGGATCTGGATAAAACAAAGTCGGTGGTTTTCATGAAGAGCGTTTTTCATGACTTCTTAAAAAGAAAGTGACTCGAACGAAGTTAGCACGGGTTAGTTAATTATAAATTCTTGCGAAGTCTATACCTTATAAGATACCTGTTCTACCCATTCTTTTATCTCGCTTGCTTGTTCAACATTTAAATTTGACTCGGAGAAGTTAGACTTTAACTTATTGGTTGAAACTTACGTTGGGAGAAACCTTCGTTACCTCCAATTGCTTATTAATCTTGTTGTTTCAAATAAACACTTTCACGTTACTGTCGATATTATCTCTTTGAAAATATTTGCCTTTGATGGTATTTTAGGAATCAATTGGTTAACTACTCATCATTCTTTTAAGTAAAGTTGTTAGCTTTTATATTCATAACCAAACTACTAAAGTCAATTATTGTCATATCAAGCCATAAGTAAAGAGCCCCGAACCTTTCGTTGTTGACTTCCTTGTGTGGAATGCAAAAGCCGGACTTTCTGTAAGCGACATCGTGAATGAAGATGGCAAGTTTATAGGTATCATTGTGAGGTGCTATCTCTGGTTAAGGGATAGAAGTCACAGGTTGGTATCAATGTGACGTCTTATCCAAGTCTTGGACGAGTCACAGATTTTGAATGATATTTCTATTATTAATAAATTTCTGGCGTATTCTTGAAGACTTCTTAGCCTACTTAGAGCGTGAAATCGAATTTTGTATTGACCCGATCTGCAAAAAAAACCATTTCTTAAACCCTCAAATATTTCTTCAACTAAATGAACAGTTTACGTGGTTTATGATGAAAGTCATAATAAAAGCATTGGACTAATGAAAATCATGGGTATTCATGGTATTAGTAAGTTTTATGATGAGTTATGTTGGTTAGTATGTGAAAACATGAAAGTTTCTTAGAAATCACAAAGAGTTGAAAATCAGATTTTGGTGAAAAACGTAACATAAAATTCAATAGACCATATCTCCTATTATATTTTGAATTTTTGAATGTGGTCAAGTCCTAGAGTTAGATCTATGAGTTACCTAACTAATCCAAGTGGAATTACTGGAAAAGGTGTTGTAGATTTTTGTGTGGACTGATTTTAGCAAAGGAGGCCAAAGCTGTAAATTTCAAAAATGCTACTGCCCAGAAACTTTAAGGGGCTGTTTCGGTCACTTAAATTATGAGAAAAATTCTGGCCTTTTGGGACATGAAGGTATATGGTATAAAGTATCTCCTGTCCAAAAATGAGCTCATTCTGACTTAAAATGAGCAAGTTATGACTATTTCAATATTTAGGTTTTTCCGATTTAAAAACGCTATAACCCAGTTCTATAACTCAGATGACCATGAAATTTAAACTAGAAGCTCACGTTAACATGTGTAAGGTCTTGCCAAGATTTGGGAATTTTGGAGTTAAACTTGAGGTAGCTAATTTCTTAAGGAATTAATTAGAAATTGATTTTTAAAAATAGTAAATGAATTTTAAAATTCCGAGAAAATATATTTTCATTATGGGACTATGTTATGCTAAATCCCAGAAAAGAAATATTTTTGGGACTGATTTGGTATTTTTCATGAAAATAGTTTAATTCTGAACATATGAGTTAAATATGTTATGTGAAGTAACAAAGTTGAAAATAGGATTTTATGGCTAGAGAATCCTATATAGAATATATGCATATTTTTGATGAGGGATTTGATAATTGGTGATGATATTTTATGAGTATGGCATTTTGAATGATTAAATGCATTATATGGTAAAAGCGTAAACAATTGAGATAAATTGTTTATAAATTTAAGAAGTGATTAAAATATTATTATAATATTAATGTTATTAGATTATGAGATTATTAAGTGATTGATAACATGGGGATATTCTTGAATCTGGATAAATTATATTATAAATGTTTAATATTTATCCTTTATCTCATTTGATTGATTCTTTATATCATTATCCTCATGCTTATATTATGTTGAAAGTCATACGTGGCTGTAGTGCATAGATGGACTTGGTATGGTTATGACCAGAGAGATTGTTGGTATAATAATCATAACTTAATTGAAAACACAATTATCTTTGGCCGTAGTGCATGGATAATTTGTGGTGCGATACTTAATGAATACACAATTATCTTTGGTAGTAGTGCATGGATAATTTGTGGTCGTGATACTTAATGAATACACAATTATCTTTGGTAGTAGTGCATGGATAATTTGTGGTCGTGTGATACTAATGAATACACGATTATCTTTGGTAGTAGTGCATGGGATAATTTGTGGTCGTGATATTAATGAATACACGATTATCTTTGGTAGTAGTGCATGGATAATTAATGTATCGCGTGATCTTAATGAATACACAATTATCTTTGGTAGTAGTGCATGGATAATTTGTGGTCGTGATACTAATGAATACACATTATCTTTGGTAGTAGTGCATGGATAATTTGTGGTCGTGATACTAATGAATACACGATTATCTTTGGTAGTAGTGCATGGATAATTTGTGGTCGTGATACTTAATGAATACACGATTATCTTTGGCCGTAGTGCATAGATAATTTGTGGTCGTGATACTAATGAATATACGATTATCTTTGGTAGTAGTGCATGGATAATTCGTGGTGCGATACTCTTAATGAATATCCTTGGCACATAGTGCGAGAGATGATTCGATGATATGGATTAATTATTGAGCTGAGTCTCAGCAATGAAATATTAATTCATGGATGTGGTAAAAGTCATCTTTGGCCGTAGTGAATTGATAGACTTGGTATGATTATGACCACGGATTATTCGGTATAATCATGACCGTAATTGAAAACACGAATATCCTTAGCCAGTAGTGCATGGATAATTCATGGTTGTGATACTATTAAGCTACGTCTCAGCATTATTGGTTTTACAGTTGTATATTATTAGCCTGTAGTGCAAAGATGAATAGTTAATGAATAGCTTTGGCAGATTTCGAAGATGAATTTAATATTTTCAAGGTATCCTCATCTCTTTATCATATCAGGTACGTACCCTAATTTCGAGGCGAAATTCCATAAGGAGGGAGATTGTGAGACCCCAGATTTTATCGATAAAGATTTAAATTTTGTTGAAATAATTTTTAATATTATGGTGTGAATTTAAGATAATATTATAGTTGTGGGTAGTATTTATAAATTTTGCAAAGTATGCAGTGGTTATATTATATTCGATTGGTGGGGAATATTCGGTTTAGCGAGAAATATTAAATACAACGGCTCAATCATTGGTGGACCCTACAAAATTATTGTCGGATTGAAAAAACGACAAAAATATTTTATTGAAATAACTATGAAGTTTTACCGTAGTTCTTTGTTGAACTACTCGGTAGTAAAAGTACGATGTCGTGTGGTTTGCGTAAGTACACTGCGGTATTGATTATTGATGCTTATGTGAGAAGTCACTCGGTTTGATTCCATTATTGTTTATTAATAATATGAATTATTATAATGCGATAATGGCGTTTTGTTTTATTAAGTATTATTAACGTAATAAAACGAAACATCTTTTATATAAAATAGAATACTTTATTAAAGTTATTCTATAAATAGAATATATTATATTTTATTATGCATAGTGTTGCATAGTGTTTTTGCATAGTGTTTTGCATAGTATTGCATAGTGTTTGCATAGTAAAAATGTTTTATATAAATAGAATATATTATATTTTATTTAAAAGATTTTTCTTTAAATATGGACCGTCAGATTAAAGTAAATCAATCTGGACCGTTCATGGATTAGTTATTATGCATTCCATTTTCCTATAAATAGAAGCTCATTCCTTCATTATTTTCTTACGAATTCATTCATTGAAACTCTAGAGAGAAATTATAGAGAGAAGCTATAGAGAGAAAATTATAGAAAGAAGAAGAGTATTCTGCTACTTCACTACTTCTATATTCAGTTCTTTTACGGTAAGGGGTGTTATTCTTTCTTCTTGAAGAGAACTTCTGTTATTCCATTCATTATTATTCTGTTGGAATAACCTGTAAAAGTGGCATACCCTATACATAACCTGTATACGCGGCATACCCTATACTTGGTGAAATCCTTATGTTATTCCATTGCTTATTATTCTGTTGGAATAACTTTGTATCGTGATTTACCTATACTTGGTGACATTCTTCTATTATTCATTGGAACATCACATGCATGTGTTTTACAGGACTGGTTCCGCTTTTTATTATTACATTGGAACATCACATGCATGTGTTTTACAGGACTGGTTCCGTCTTTATCATTCATTGGAATATCCTATCTGTGTTTTACACCGATCCGGTTCCATCTTTATTATTACATTGGAATATCCTGTGCTTGGTGTGAATTTCACGACACCGTTCCGTTATTATTATTACATTGGAATAACTTTGTCTGTCTGAATCGCATGCGTGGTGATTTCTTTTGTTATTCCATTCTTTATTATACCCAAATTAGTTAAAACTTTGACTTCTATACTCCATGAAATTAGTAGAATATCCTTGATATTTGCGTTTCATCCATATCTTTTCATGGAAATATTCTTCCGATCATTCTTGAATTTTACTCTACGAAACAGTATCATGTTGACAATTTGGACGTTAATAATTCATGGATTAAATAATTCTTGAACTTGTTTTATTGAATTACTATGTCATTGTCATCATCCTCATGTTATATTATGTTATCTTTGGCTTACGTGCATAGATGAACTTAGTATGATTATGACTAGGGATCATTCGGTATAATCATGACTTGATATAAATGATGTGACAAAAGACCTCGGTGGCTGTAAATGCGATGATGGAAAGTTTTGGTATGATTATGACCGAGGGTAATTCGGTATAAGTCATGACCATTGATAATTTGATGAAAATCCTTGGCCGTGGTAATACGAGATGATTAGATGTGGTGGTTTATTTATTAAAATTTGAGTCTCGTGATAAAAATTGATGAAAACCTTTTAAACCTAAAAGATAGTAGACTTTATTCTCTACTTGACTCTTTTAATGGATTGCTTATTCATTGCGATTAAAACCTGGTTGTCTATTGTATTTTATCGGTTTAACATCTTTGTTGAAGGCTAATGATAATTTATTACGCATTATCTTAGTCATAATATTTCTTCTTCTTTGGGCTAGTTGAGCTCACCCTTTTTTTCACAACTGTTCTCTTGAGAAATGAGAACATAATTTTATGGGACGAAGTCGGGGAGCAGTAATGGTCCGGAGGATAGCATTAGTAGTCCTCACTATTCTCGTGAAATAGTGTGATAATAGTTGTAATGAGGACTCCTTTTGAGTTTGTATAATATCTAGTAGACAATATTTGTATTCAAACTCACGGTTTATGTAAATATTATACCTGACAGTTATATTAGTAAGTTGTATTTGAATTTATATACTACTATGTAAGTGGCGACCCAAGATGGGTGACGTATACCTAATTTTGGGGGCGTCACAAGATATTTAATGCTACAAGCATAATAAAAAAAAATATGTAAAAAATTGGTTAATAAAAGAAAGTGGACATTTAACATAGGACTGCCCAAAATAGTACTACCTCCATTCCAAAATAAGTGACGTTTTGGAAGAAAAATTTTGTTCCAAATTATCTGTCGTTTACAACTTTCAAGAAGAATAAATTATTTACTTTCCTATATCACCATTACCTTCTCTCATTGTCCCAAGAAATTCTCACACTTAGTATTAATAGTTTTCAACTTTCCATAAAGGGGTAGTGATGGAATTTTACACAGATTTTAATTATTAAATGATAGTATTAAATGACTTTCTTAATCCATGTGCAAAAATCTTAAACGACACTTATTTTGGAATGGAGGGAGTACTGAAGACTTTTATTACTACCCATAATAGTAATAAAGACTTTTATCATGGGACATAGGGAGTATAATCTAAAATAATTAATTACAATCTCTTTAAAATTACTCTTCATGGGAAAATGTTACAAAGAAGAGAGAGTGAGATAAGAGGGTGTTTGATAAAAACTGAATGAATCTGAATCTGAATATGAATTAGCTGAATCTGAATGAAAAAAGTTATTACTATTTGATAATTGACATGTCTGAAACATCTTAATGACAAAATATTATTGTTTTACCCCTCTGAAAAAATTCAAAATTGTTGTAAATTTATTTAATATTACTTAATATAATAGTTAGTATTTTTTTTATAATTTTTTTTTACTTCATTCAATTGCTCATTCAGCTCAAAAAATTTGACTTAGCCATTCAACTCGTCCATCTTACCGAATTAGCCATTCAAACCAAAACAAACGCACTGACTGATTCAGCTATTCAAATTTAGCTCTATTCAGCTGTAAGACCCCAACTTATTATTAATGAAATTTAATTTTCTCTATTTATTTTAAAATATTAAGGGTTGATTTGATTAATGTGGATAGTTAGGGGTAACATACGTTAATACTTCAAAATAAGCAAGTGGTTATAAAATATTCATTGTTGTCGGGGAATATTCGTTTGGTCGTGTGGAATATTCGTGCTGTGTCGGAAATATTCGTATAACAACTTGGCAAATGACCATGTGTGGGCCCCATGTGAAAGCGATTGGATGAAAGCGCGACAAATATAAGTGGTTTAAAAATAATCTGCGTAGTTATTCACAGATAATCTTGTTAAAATACCCGGTGGTTAAAACACAAGAAGACACCCGATATTGCACCAATTATTGATTCTTACGTGAGAAGGCACTACTTTCGATAATGGTTACGATAATTCTTGTTCAATTATTTTATTGAGTTAATAATTGTTGCGTTGATATTTTATATTCTTTGTTGTTTCAATAATTGTCATTACACAAGATTTTTCATTATCGAAGCAATAATTCATATTATCTGAATAATATTATTAGATAACATTATTGGCAATGTCTAGAAAGTTCTGTCAAGGAGAGGTTTGGTCACCTAATTGCGTGCGAAGAAGAAATTCTTATTGGAAAGCCCTCTTCCTCAGGAAGCGCACAGTTGTCGATATTGTGATTCTGTAATATTATTTGTCAATAATTAATTATTGATTCATATGATGAGGAAAATATTGATTTTATGTGGATATAGATGGAGAAAATTTTAATGTGACAATTGTTGAAAATTGAAATTTTATCTTTTACGATAAAATAATTCATTTAAATATATTATTATATTTTAATAATATAATAATGGTGATATTTTTACAACGAATGTGGGATGTAAGACCCCAAAATTTTTTAAATAAAAGGAATTTCCTTTATTTATTATTTTGAAATAGTAAGGGTTGATTTGATTAATGTGGATAGTTAAGGGTAAAATACGCAAATACTTCAAAATAAGCAAGTGGTTATAAAATATTCATTGTTGTTTGGGAATATTCGTTTGGTCGTGGAATATTCGATCGCCGTGGGGAATATTAAATGCACCACAAGCAAGACCATGTGTGGGCCCCATAACGTGAAAGCGATTGGATGAAGAAAACGACAAATATAAGTTGGTTAAAAATAACTTGGCGTAGTTATTACTGAATTAAGATCATTGGAATACCCGGTGGTTAAAAATACTGATGTCTGGCGTGGTATAGACAAAGAAGCTTTGGTATTACATGTATTGTTGAATTATTGATCCTTACGTAAGAAGGCCTTTACTCAATAATTTTCACGGTGAATTCTTGTTGAATATTTTATTTTATTGATTCAATAATTGTTGCGTTGATATTTTATATTATTATTGTTTCAATGCACGTATTTCCCATTATCGGATCAATAATTCATATTATTTGAATAATATTATTAGATAACATTATTGGCAATGTCTAGAAAGTTACATCTAAGGAGAGGTTTGGTCACCTAATTGCGGCGCCATGAAGGAGAGATCCTTATTGGAAAGCCCCTCTTTCTCAGAAATGTACTGGTTGTCATAATTGTGATTACAGTAATATTATTTGGGAATAATTAATTATTGATTTATATGATAAGAAAATATTTATTTGATATGGATATAAATGAGGGATTTATTTATTATATGTGGTTATAAATGAAGGAATTAATCTTTGAGATGTTTTATTTGTATTTTGTCGGATTGGAGGTATTAAAAGATCAAATCGGTGTTATTACTGACTTTTATTGTGTGAGTTATAATATTTAATCCGACCGTTGGATCGTTGTAATTTTTGGATATGTTATACATATATAAGTTGAGTATATGTCCACAAATTTTGAAGCAGATTAAAGATGAGCGTATAATTTATTATGAATTTTAAGAGGTGGTGATTCGTAAATTAGGTTATAAATGATTTTGGTGAAAAATTCTAGAATTGGTGGGCCCCACTTTTGGTTGGTGAGAAATGTGCTCAATTGAATTTTCAAATGTGGTGGGTGAGAATAGTAGCGGAGTAAAAGCCATCGAGTTGCGGGTTAGTTAAATGCCTGCTTGAGCGTCTTAACATTTTCCTATAAATAGAGGGCTAAGTTAAATTGAAAATCACACCGAAACAAAGTTTTCTCTCTTTCTCTCTATATATATTGAGCGTATTTTGTGAGTATTTAGATACTTTGAGAGTTCTTTATTACCTTGAACAAGTTTCATTCAACATCACTCTTGACGCGTTTCCTTCAAGAAATCTTGATTCTTTGAGGTAAGAGATATTATTTTTTTTCGTAATGATATTATTTCTTCAATATCATTATCTTTGAAATGTTGATCTGAAGTTTTATCAAATTTGGAACTTTTTCATGTCGGGGTTACTATTCATGAGTTACTATTCACGAGTTACTATTCATGAGTTACTATTCACGAGTTCTTATTCACGAGTACTATTAATGAAGCGTGAAGATGTTTTTGTGGAATTTCTATCTTTTGGTGTTTGAGATTCTTATTCACGTATACTCAAGCCTTATTCACGATATCTGACACTATTCACCGAAAAATAAAATTTCTTCTTTTAAGTCAAAAATATCTATTCTCGATACTAGCTTTGATTGTATCCATGTTTTGATCATTCTTGAATTTTACACCACTATGATTATTTTTGAGGTATTGTTGGACATGGATAAAACAAAGTCACGAATCCTTAATCCTTAATCCTTGTCATTTTGTTTCACCGGATTCGTTCTTTAAAATATTTTCATCATCCTCGGTCTTAAATGATGATATTATTGAATATATTTGGCTGTAGTGCAAAGATGAACAGTGTTTAAATGAACACGACCGATTGATGAATATCTTTGGCTGTAGTGCAAAGATGAATATTTGATTTGAGATGAATATTGATTGATGTTACGAGGATAAAATATTGATGATGGATACCGTTAAATTCATAGATTATAGTAGATTTCATTCTCTACGTAACTCTTCATGAATTATTATTTCATTCGCGAATATTGATCTGAAACTTGTTGTACATTGTATTCTATCGATTTTTCCTGTTGGAGACTAACGATAATTTGTTGTATATTATCTTAGTCATAGTATTCTTTATCGGGCTAGTTGAGCTCACCCTTTTCCTTGTTGTTCCATTTTTCTTCTCGGGAGGCGAGAATGTAATGAGTCTTAGTCGGGGTATGGAATGAAGGTTTTAGAAAGGATTGTTTAGTAGTCCTCACCATTTTGTAAAATAATGTATCAATAAATGTGATGGGGATTTATTTGAGTATAGATATTGTCTAGAAGATAATATTTGTATTTAAACTCACAGCTTTCTTGTTGTAATAATAAAGTTGTAGTTGTTTACATACCATGTATTTGGCGACTCGAAATGGGTGTGGTGTATACCTATTTTGGGGGGCGTCACGGTTTAGTATCGAGCTTAGGGATATGATCTCTGGCGGAGATCGGGGAATAGAACTAGGAGGGAGAGCGAGTAAAATCCTTCGCTTAGTGTGTCTACCTAAGCTTATTTGTTAGTTGGTCAAGATATAGGGATATTATGTGATATATTGATTTCCTTAATTAACCCTTATTTTATGACGATGATTTGAGAATGTCGATGAGAATATTAATAGTGGAGTAAATGAGACCGTGGAGATGCTGTACTCACCAACGAGGAGAACGTGCAACAGTCGGCAATGTTCCTCCCGTGAACAACACCACTGAAAGCGATGAGGAACGAGGGGATGTTTAGAAGTTTTTTGCGCTTCATGCAAAATCGACGAGGAGACTCGTGTTCAAAATACTGAGGAAATGATAGCAATTCACGGGTTGTCACAACCAAGCGATTCAAAGAGTTGGGACCACGAAATTTAAGGAAAGCCGGATCCGATCATGGCGGAAACATGGGTCAAGCAAATTACCAAGATATTCGATGTCTTGGGATGCGGAGAAACGAAAGGTTCCATTCGCTACTTTTATTTCCGTGGCGAAAGCGACTCATCGGTGGAGTCTCTGTGAAGCGTACCATCCACCGCTTTTCGGATGTATCATGGAGACATTTTGAAATGATTCAATGACAAGTACTTCCACGAAAGTATTCGTCATATGAAGGAAGTGGAGTTTATTAGACTAGAAGCGAAATAACATGGCGGTGTCCCAAAGACGAGGCGAAGTTCATGGCGTTATCCGAGTTTCGCACCTCATTTGGTGGAGAATGAGGAACGTATGACGCGGATGTTTCTTAGAGGTTTGAAACCCGGCGTACGTCAAGATCTCATTTCTCATAAATTTTCTCTCTATTCAGATGTTGTCAGCAGGCTCGATTGTTAGAAGCGAGATAACGAAAGTACGCTTCAACCGAGGGACCATAACCGGATCATCTGAAGATAGCGATCCATCGAATAACGATAACCAACGGAGAAAGAAGAATACGGACAAAGGCGGTTACCATTACGGTGGTAATCGTGGCCATGAAAATAGAAGAAGCGAGTGGGAGGAGATTTAAAAAAAGGAGATTCAACAATGACCATGTGAAGGCGTCGGCGCCAGATAGTGGCGGTTCCAAGGGAGGAGAAAGACCATCTGGTCAGTATGTTACAAAATCTGGGAAAGAGGGATATATCATTGAACGCCCTAACAACAGATTAAGGTATGCTATAATTGTGGAAAAGAAGGACATATCGCTCGAGATATGCGGTGGCGAAACCTAGTTCAATGGGGACGGTGACTCAAAAGACATCCCCTGAAAGTCAAAGTCAACGATTCTTGGAAGAGCGTTTGTCGTGACCGGTCAAAATCGAGGAACTTCGAGCGAAGTTAAGACGGGTTAGTTAATTATAAATTCTTGCGAAGTATATACCTTACTAGATATCGGTTCTACCCATTCTTTTATCTCTCTTGCTTTGCGCTCAACGTTTGAACTTGACTACGGAGAAATTAAACTTTGACCTTATCTGTGGAGACTCCATTAGAAGAAACTTTCATTACATCCGTTGTTTAGAAATCTTGCTTGATTCAGTTGGCACTTATCACATTACCTGTTAACCTTATTTCTATAGAGATATTTGCTTTTGATGTGATTTTAAGGTTAACTACTCATCATGCCAAATTGATTGCTTTCGTAAGGTTGTTAGTTTTCATATTCCTAAGCAACTTTGTTATTCAATTCAAGCAATCAAACCATTGTAGTCAAACATTTTCATATCAAGCCATGAAGTCATTCGTTTATTACGGATGTCAAATTTTCTTAGTCCATGTTATGGATTTGAATAAAGACACGCCGATTTGAATAATATTCTTGTTGTTATTGATTTTTCCCGACGTATTTTCCGAAGAATTTCTTGGTTTACTCCCAAAGATCGATATTAAATTTTGTATCGACTTTGAACCCAGACAAAACTCATTTCTAAAATCTCATATCGAATGGTTCTATTGAACTTGAGAGTTAAAATTCAACTATAGAATTTGGTACCGAGCCTTTATCTTGTGACTTCCTTTGTGGAATTTACCTAAGCGGACTCTCTATAGGGACGTCATATTCGTATATAGTAAATCGATAGGTGTCATTGTGACGTCTTATCCAAGATTGGGATATGAGTCACGATTGAGAGCAACCTAAGTCGAGAATCGAAATACGTAGCTTTCTAGGCTTAGTTGGTTATTATCGAGATTCGTTGAAGGATATTCTCGAATCGCTATTCCATTATCGCAATTGACTTCGTAGAGATACAAAATTCGAATGGAGCAAGGAATGTGGGAAGAGCTTCAAGAACTCAAGAGGAGACTCATTTCAAAGACATGTTCGACCATGCCATCCCGGAAAAGCGAACGTGGTAGGCGACGTGTTGAGTAGAAGATCGTATATAAGCACGAAGTACGATATTGTCAAAGACTAATTTCGTATAATTTACAAATAATAGAGATGGAGATGAAAACTCTAGGTACCCACGTGATGATATACGAGTATAATCGACTTTAATCGATAAAGTTAAAGCTGCTCAAGCCACCGACCCGGAGCTGATGCGTATGAAGAAGAAAGTACAAGAAGGAGCTATTCCGGAAGCGAGAATTGATGAAGAAGGAATACTTCGAGTCCACTCTAGACTTTGTGTTCCTAACGACTCTGATTTGAAGAACAAGATTATGATGGAGGCACACAATACACCATTTGCAATCCATCCTGGAAGTACTAAAATGTATCGTGATCTTCGACATACATTTTGGTGGAACAATATGAAAAGAGAGATTGCAAAGTTTATCTCGATGTGTTTAACTTGCCAACGTGTAAAGCGGAGCATCTAGTACCTAAGGGTCCGTTGCAACCACTTGAGATTCCTAATGGAAGTGGGAACACATTACCATGGATTTCGTTACGGGTCTTCCTACGGTTTCTCAAGGCATCAATGCTATTTGGGTTATTGTTGATAGATTAACCAAATCTGCTCATTTCTTGCCGATACGGGAGACTTATTCCCTTGAACGTCTTGCTAGTATGTACGTAAATGAGATTGTGAGGTTGCATGGCATGCCTGTATCCATAGTTTCGGATCGTGACCCAAGATTCACTTCAAGATTTTGGGTTAGCTTGCAAAAAAGCTATGGGCACGGATTTGCGATTTAGTTCGGCATACCATCCCCAAACGGACGGACAATCAGAGAGGACTATTCAAACTCTTGAAGATTTATTAAGACTCTGTGTCCTAGACTTCAAGGGTAGTTGGGATAAGTATTTACCATTGGTGGAATTCTCTTACAACAACAGCTTATCGAGCAAGTATAGGTGTAGCTCCATTCAAGCATTATATGGACGAAAATATCGTTCTCCAATATGTTGGGATGAGGTGGGTGAAGCAACATTGTTGGGACCCGAGTTAATACGTATGACTCACCGAAAAGATCCAAATGATTCGACAACGATACAAAGCAAAGAAAGATCGACAAAAGAGTTATGCGGATCTTCATCAAAAGGACGTGGAATTTAGTGTAGGGATCATGTATTATTACGAGTTGCTCCATGGAAGGAGTTACAAGATTTGGGAAGAGAGGAAAGCTCAATCCACGATTTATTGGTCCATTTCAAATTCTTGACCAGGTAGGAAATGTAGCTTTAGACTTGCGTTACCTCCAAGTATGTCTCGTGTTCATAATGTGTTTCATATATCATGCTTTCGTAAATATGTGAAAGAACCGAATCACGTTATAGAATTAGAACCGGACGAGATATAGCCAAGACCTAACGTATGAGGAGGTACTGTCCAAGATTTTGGATAGGAAGGAGCATGTCCTACGCTATGAAAAGGTCATACCACAAGTTAAAGTTTTGTGGAGGAATCATGCTTTATAGAGAAATGACACGGGAATTGGAAACGGAAATGAAAGCGAGGTATCCTCACCTTTTGAAACACACAGTATCGTCGTCAATTTCGAGGACGAAATTTCATAAGGAGGGAGGTTGTAAGACCCCAAATTTTTTTAAATAAAAGGAATTTCTTTTATTTATTATTTTGAAATAGTAAGGGTTGATTTGATTAATGTGGATAGTTAAGGGTAAAATACATAAATACTTCAAAATAAGCAAGTGGTTATAAAATATTCATTGTTGTTTGGGAATATTCGTTTGGTCGTGGAATATTACGTGACTTTGTCGGGGAATATTCGTATGCGACGGTGCGACCATGTGTGGGGGCCCATAACTTGCGATTGGATGAAGAAAACGACAAATATAAGTTGGTTAAAAATAACGGTAGTTAGTTATTCATCATTAAGATTGTTGGAATACCCGGTGGTTAAAATACGATGTCTGGCGTGGTTTGCAAAGATGACACTCGGTATTGCAGAGTTGTTTGTTGAATTATTGATCCTTACGTAAGAAAGTACTACTCAATAATTTTCACGAAGCCAAAAATGTCTACTTCTCCAATTCTTCTTGGGATTCTCTGTCATTGTGGATTTTCATTATTATCTACTGGATTTCTATGAGGATTTAAGCGTTTGTCATTGGTTTTTATTCAGTGATTGGGTTTGATCATTCTATCTTTCTTATTTCAATCGTTTGCTTATTGATCATGTTTAGCGTTGATCCCATAATGGCACAGTATTTCCCATTATCAGATCAATAATTCATATTATTTGAATAATATTATTAGATAACATTATTGGCAATGTCTAGAAAGTTACTGTCTAAGGAGAGGTTTGGTCACCTAATTGCTTGCCAAGAAGGAGAGATCCTTATTGAAAGCCCTCTTTCCAGGGAACAACTTGGTTGTCATAATTGTGATTACGTAATATTATTTGGGAATAATTAATTATTGATTTATATGATAAGAAAATATTTATTTGATATGGATATAAATGAGGATTTATTTATTATATATGGTTATAAATGAAGGAATTAATCTTTGAGATGTTTTATTTGTATTTTGTCCGGATTGGAGGTATTAAAAGATCAAATCGGTTGTTATTACTGACTTTATTGTGTGAGTTATAATATTTAATTCGACCGTTGGATCGTTGTAATTTTTGGATATGTTATACATATATAAGTTGAGTATATGTCCACAAATTTTGAACCGTTAAAAGATGAGCGTATAATTTATTATGAATTTTAAGAGGTGGTGATTCGAAATTAGGTTATAAATGATTTTGGTGGAAAATTCTAGAATTGGTGGGCCCCACTTTTGGTTGGTGAGAAATGTGCTCAATTGAATTTTCAAATGTGGTGGGTGGGAATAGTAGCGAGTAAAAGCCATCAGGGTTCAAGTTAAAGTCCTGCTTTGACGTCTTAACATTTTCCTATAAATAGAGGCTAAGTTAAATTGAAAATCACACCGTAAACAAAGTTTTCTCTTTCTCTCTATATTATTGAGCGTATTTTGTGAGTATTTAGATACTTTGAGAGTTCTTTGTTGTAACAAGTTTCATTCAAAGATCACTTCCGACCTTTCCTTCCGGCAATCTTGATTCTTTGAGGTAAGGGATATTATTTTTTTTTCGTAATGATATTATTTCTTCAATTTCATTATCTTTGAAATGTTGATCTGAAGTTTTTATCAAATTTGGAACTTTTTCATGTCGGGGTTACTATTCATGAGTTACTATTCACGAGTTACTATTCATGAGTTACTATTCACGATTCACTTTATTCACGAGTACTATTAAATGAAGCGTGAAGATGTTTTTGTGGAATTTCTATCTTTTGGTGTCCTGAGTTACTTATTCACGTATCTGCACTATTCAATAGAAAAATAAAATTTCTTCTTTTCGTCCAAAATATCTATTCGGATACTAGCTTTGATTGTATCCATGTTTTGATCATTCTTGAATTTTACACCACTATGATTATTTTGAGGTATTGTTGGACATGGATAAAACAAAAGTACTGAATCCTTAATCCTTAATCCTTGTCATTTTGTTTCAATTGGATTCGTTCTTTAAAAATATTTTCATCATCCTCGAGTCTTAAATGATGATATTATTGAATATCTTTGGCACCAGAGTGCAAAAGATGAATGATTTCAAAGAATATCTTTGGCTTTTGTGTGCAGATGAGCAGTGTTTAAATGAACATGACCGATTGATGAATATCTTTGGCACGTAGTGCAAAGATGAATATTTGATTTGAGATGAATATTGATTGATGTTACTGGGGATAAAATATTGATGATGGATTTGTTAAATTCATAGATTATAGCAGATTTCATTCTCTACGTAACTCTTACATGAATTATTATTTCCGTTGCGAATATTGATCCGAAACTTGTTGTCTATTGTATTCTATCAGATTTTCCTGTTGGAGACTAACGATAATTTGTTGTATATTATCTTAGTCATAGTATTCTTCTTTTGGGCTAGTTGAGCTCACCCTTTTCCTTGTTGTTCCATTTTTCTTCTCGAGGCGAGAATGTAGCGAGTACTTAGTGAGTATATGGAATGAAGGTTTTAGAAAGGATTGTTTAGTAGTCCTCACCATTTTGTAAAATAATGTATCAATAAATGTGATGGGGATTTATTTGAGTATAGATATTGTCTAGAAGATAATATTTGTATTTAAACTCACAGTTTTACTGTTGTAATAATAAAGTTGTAGTTGTTTCTGTACCATGTATTTGGCGACTCAGAATGGGTGTGGTGTATACCTATTTTGGGGGCGTCACATGGGATATATGAGTATACGAGGAGGAAGAGTATTTTTGTTGCAATAAATGTTTAAAAAATGTTAAACATATCGGTGGACCCCATTTATTGACTGAAATTTGATTATAGCCTGTAAAATTGTCCGTTTGTGGATTTCGGTCAATTTCTGTTTGGAATTTGGGAAAACTTTCTTTTGCAAAGTTGTAGAGAATTGAATTTCCTATAAAAACTCGTGAGATTCAAATTTTCTGGAAAAAGGGATATTTATTATGAATTATTGAAGCTCAAAACTCAAAATAATTGATTTTGGAAGTTTAAAATATTTTTAGTTAGAAAAACGTTTTTGTTATTTGTAGGCATGTGTTAAGAGTTGGAAATCAGCTGGTATGAGTACGTAGAAAATTTTTATATATATATTAATATTATATTAAATTTTCCGCTTTGTGTTTTAAGCATTTTCCTATAAATAGGGTGCTTAGGTTAGAATTGAAAATCACACCAGAAATCAAATTTTCTCTCTCTATATTATCGAAAGCGTATTCTTGTGAGTATTTTGAGTATACTTTGAGTATTGTTAGATGGTGCAAGTTTCCTTCAAAGACTATACCCTTATTCCAAATTTAGAAGTCTAATCTTTCGAGGTAAGGGATGTTATTTTCTTCTCAAATGATATTATTTCTTCAATATCATTATCTTTGAAATATTAGTTGGAACTTTTATCAAATTTGAAACTTTTTCATGTCGAGTTACTATTCATGAGTTACTATTCACGAGTTACTATTCACGAGTACTATTAATGAAGCGTGAAGATGTTTTTTGTGGAATTTCTATCTTTTGGTGTCGAATTACTATTCACGATATCACGGACTATTCATGTATACTGACACTATTCACCGAAAAATAAAATTTCTTCTTTTGTCCAAAATATCTATTACGGATACTAGCTTTGATTGTATCCATGTTTTAATCATTCTTGAATTTTACACCACTATAATTATTTGATTGAGGTATTTTTGAACATGGATAAAACAAAGTACTAATCCTTAATCCTTAATCCTTGTCATTTTGTTTCAATTGGATTCGTTTCTTTAAAAATATTTTCATCATCCTCGATCTTAAATGATGATATTATTGAATATCTTTGGCACAGTAGTACAAAGATGAATGATTTCTGAAGAATATCTTTGGGTAGTAGTGCAAAGATGAACAGTGTTTAGATGAACATGATCAATCGATGAATATCTTTGGCTGTGGTGCAAAGATGAATATTTGATTCGGATGTATATTGATTGATGTTACAGGATAAAAGATGAGCGATGAACTTTTAAATTCATACATAGAAGATAGTAGTTTGCATTCTCTCTTGCTCTTCTAATGAATTATTATTTCATTGCGAATATTGATTTAAAATTTGTTGTCTATTGTATTCTATTAGATTTTTCCCCGTTGAAGACTAACGGTAATTTGTTGTATATTATCTTAGTCATAATATTCTTTACTAGGCTAGTTGAGCTCACCCTTTTCCTTTTTGTTCCATTTTTCTTCTCGTGAGGCGAGAATATAAATGAGTGCAGTTAGGGTATGGAATGAAGGTTTTAGAAAGGATTGTTTAGTAGTCCTCACCATTTTGTAAAATAATGTATCAATAAATGTGATGAGGATTTATTTGAGTATAGATATTGTCTGAAGATAATATTTGTATTCAAACTCACAGCTTTCTTGTTGTAATAATAAAGTTGTAGTTGTTTCGCATCCATGTATTGACAACTCGGAATGAGTGATGTATACCTATTTTGGGGGCGTCACGATTAGTATCGAGCTTAGGGATATGATCTCTGGCGGAGATCGGGAATAGAACTAGGAGGGAGAGACGAATAAATCCTTCGCTGGTGTGTCCTACCTAAGCTTATTTTTTTAGTTAGTTGGTCAAGATATAGGGATATTATGTGATATATTGATTTCCTTAATTAACCCTTGTTTTATATGATGATTTTGAGAATGTCGATGAGAATATTAACAATGGAAATGAGACCGTGGAGACGCTCAGACTCTCCAACGAGGAGAACGTGCAACAGTCAAGCAATGTTCCTCCCGTGAACAACACCAATCGAAAGGATGATGAACGAGGGATGTTTAGAAGCTTTTTGCAGTCATGCAAAAATCGACGAGGAGACTCGTGTTCAAAATACTGAGGAGAAATGATAGCAATTCACGGGTTGTCACGCGGCAAGCGATTCAAAGAGTTGGGACCACCGAATTTAAGGGAAAGCCAGATCCGATCATGGCGGAAACATGGGTCAAACAAATTACCAAGATATTCGATGTCTTGGGATGCGGAGGAACAGAAGGTTCCATTCGCCACCTTTATGTTCCGTGGCGAAGGCGAGATCACTCGGGTGGAGTCTCATGAAGCGTACCCATCCACCCATATTTCAAAGATGTCTTGGGAAACGTTTTGAAACTATTTAATGACAAATACTTTCACGAAAGTGTTCGTCGTATGAAGGAAGTGGAGTTCATCGATTAGAGCAAAACAACATGACGGTGTCTCTCGATGACGAGGCAAAGTTTGCGAGAGTTATCCGTGTTTGCACCTCATTTGGTGGAGAATGAGGAACGTATGACGCGGATGTTTCTTAGAGGTTTGAAACCCGCGTACGTCGATATCTCATTTCTCATAAATTTTCTCTCTATTCAGAGATGTTGTAAATGCAGGCTCAATTATTAGAAGCGAGATAACGAAGTACTTGGCAGTGTT
The DNA here is from genome assembly GCA_020205615.1 of Panax quinquefolius. Taxonomy (NCBI): domain Eukaryota; kingdom Viridiplantae; phylum Streptophyta; class Magnoliopsida; order Apiales; family Araliaceae; genus Panax; species Panax quinquefolius. Next base: position 2,524,793 of record CM035169.1, on the reverse strand, counting down.
GAGGACCACAACCAGGATCGTACTGCAGATAGCGATCAACAGAATAATGATAACCAAATGGAGAAAAGAAAACAGACGGACAAAATGGTAACCACTCGGTGGTAATCATAGGCCATGAAAATAGAAGAAGCGAGTCGGGAGGAGATTTTAAAAAGAGAGATTTAACAACGACCGTATGAAGGCAGCGGTCTGCGTGAAGAAGAATCGGTTCTAAGGGAGAGAACGACCACCGGTATATATGTTACAAATGCGAAAAGAAGGACATATCGGTCAAACGCGCCAACAACATTCAAGGTATGCTATAATTGTGGAAAGGAAGGACATATCGCCGAGATTATGCGATGAATAAACCTAGTTCAATGAGGACGGTGACTCAAAAGACTATCCCGTAAAAGTCAAAGTCAACGATTCCGGAAGAAGGCGTTTGTTGTGGATGGTCATAATGCGAGAACCCAAACGAGGTGATCACGGGTAAGCTATTTATAAATTCTTGCGAAGTTTATACCTTACTTGATACCGTCTGCTACCCATTCATTTATCTCTCCCGCATGTGCTCAACGTTTAAACTTGACTCCGGAGAAATTAGACTTTGACCTATCTGTGGAAACTCCGTTAGAGAAACTTTCATCACATCCACCGCTTATAAATCTTGTTTGATTCAAGTTGGCACCATCACCTTACCCCGACCTTATCTCTTTAAAGATACTTGCTTTTGATGTGATTTTAGGGATTGATTGGTTAACTACTCATCATGCCAAAATTGATTTGTTTTAAATAAGGTTGTTAGTTTTCATATTCCTAACCAACCCTGTTATGCAATTCAAGCAACTAAACCATTAAAATCAATCAACGTCATATCTAATCATAAAGCTATTCGTTTATTGAAAAAGCGGATGTCAAGCTTTCTTAGCCCATGTTATGGATTTGAATAAAGACACGTCAAATTTGAATAATATTCTGTTGTTATTGACTTTCCCGACGTATTTCTGAAGAACTTCCCGCCTACCCCCGCAGGCGTGAAGTTGAATTCTTTATTGATCTTGAACACGATACAAAGCCCATTTCTAAAACCCTATATCGAATGGCTCCTATTGAACTTGAGGAGTTAAAGGTCCAACTACGTGAATTGTTGGACATCGGTTTCATTCGTCCTAAGACATCTCCTCGGGGTGCTCCTGCTTTTATTTGTAAAGAAGAAAGACGGAGTATGCGACTTTTGTATTGACTATCGAATTGAACCATGTCACCATCAAGAATAGGTATCCTCACCTCGTATTGATGACTTGTTTGACCATTGCAAGGGCACAATTCTTTTCAAAAATCGATCTTAGCTTACGGATATCATCACCAAGATTAGAATCGAGGATATTCCAAAGACGCCTTGAACTTCGGTATGGGCTTTATGAATTCTTAGTCATGTCTTTCGACTAACTAATGCTCTCATGCTTTCATGGATATGATGAACCGAGTATTCAAGAAATATTTGGATCGATTCGTTGTTGTCTTTATTGATGACATCCTTATATATTCCAAAAGTCGTGAAGATCATGAGCACCATTTGAAGTTGGTACTCGAAAGGCTTCGTGAAAAAAACTATATGCAAAATTAAAGAAATGCGAGTTACGGCTTGAGGAAGTAGCATTCCTTGGGCACGTGGTGTCGAAACATGGAGTATCTGTTGATCCGTGAAGATTGAAGCAATACAAAGTTAGAACAACCGAAGTCGGTGATCAAAATCGTAGCTTTTGGGCTTAAATTTGGTTATTATCGGAGATTCGTGGAAGGGTTTTCTCGAATTGCTACTCCATTAACTCAAATAACCGGAAGGATACAAAATTCGTTTGGAGCGAAGAATCGAGAAAAGTTTCCAAGAGCTTAAGAGGAGACTTATTTGAGCTTTTGTTCTAACAATACCATCCGGTTCGGATGGATTTGTTATCTCAAACGATGCTTCGAGCAAAGGGTTAGGATGTGTTCTCATGCAACGTGGGAAAGTCATAGCCTATGCCTCATGACAACTTAAAGAGTATGAGAGGAATTATCCTACTCATGATCTAGAGTTAGCGGCCCGTTCGTTTCTTAAAGATATAGAGGCACTATCTATATGGGGAGAAAGTGGAGATATATTCGGACCATAAAAGCCTTAAATATTTCTTCACTCAAAAAGAACTCAACATGCGGCAGCGACGTTGGCTCGAGCTATTGAAAGACTACGACCACACTATTCAATACCATCCCGGAAAAGAACGTGGTAGGCGGCGCGTTGAGAAGAAGATCATATGCAGGAACGAAAAGCGATGATGTCAAGTATACACATAGAGCCAACTTTAATAGAAAAAGTTAAGGTTGGTCAAGCCACCACCCGGAAATGATGCGTGATGAAGAAGAAAGTACAAGAAGGAGCTATTCCTAAGCGAGAATTGATGAAGAAGGAATACTTGAGTCCACTCTAGACTTTGTGTTCCTAACGACTGATTTGAAGTACAAGATTATGATGGAGGCACACAATACACCATTTGCAATCCATCCTGGAAGTACTAAAATGTATCGTGATCTTCTACATACATTTTGGTGGAACAATATGAAGAGAGAGATTGCAAAGTTTATCTCAATGTGTTTAACTTGTCAACGTGTAAAGGCGAGCATCTAGTACCTAAGGGTCCGTTGCAACCACTTGAGATTCCGAAATGGAAGTGGGAACATATTACCATGGATTTCGTTCTTTTGTCTTCCTACGGGTTTCTCGAGGCATCAATGCTATTTGGGTTATTGTTGATAGATTAACCAAGTCTGCTCATTTCTTGCCGATCTGGAGACTTATTCACTGAACGTCTTGCTAGTATGTGACGTGAATGAGATTGTGAGGTTGCATGGCATGCCAAAGATCCATAGTTTCGGATCGTGACCCAAGATTCACTTCAAGATTTTGGGTTAGCTTGCAAAAAGCTATGGGCACGGAGTTATGATTGATTCGGCATACCATCCTCAAACCGGACGGACAATCGAAAAGGACTATTCAAACTCTTGAAGATTTATTAAGACTCATGTCCTGAACTTCAAGGGCGGTTGGGATAAGTATTTACCATTGGTGGAATTCTCCTACAACAACAATTATCGTGCAAATATAGGTGTAGCTCCATTTGAAGCATTATATGGGCCGAAAAGTGTCGCTCTCCAAAGATGTTGGGGACGAGGTGGGTGAAGCAACACCGTTGTTGGGACTGAGTTGAGTACGTGACTACTTTTAAAAGATCCAAATGATTCGACAACGTGATACAAAACTGAAGCACAAGATCGACAAAAGAGTTATGCGGATCTTCATCGAAAGGGCGTGGAATTTAGTGTAGGGGATCATGTATTATCATGAAGTTGCTCCATGGAAGGGAGTTACAAGATTTGGGAAGAGAGGAAAGCTCAATCCACGATTTATTGGTCCATTTCAAATTCTTGACCGAGTAGGAAATGTAGCCTATAGACTCGCGTTACCTCCTCCGAGTATGTCTCGTGTTCATAATGTGTTTCACATATCATATTTCGTAAATATGTGAAAGACTCGAACCACGTTATAGAGTTAGAACCGATTTAGATAAATGAAGACTTAACGTATGAGGAGGTACTGTCAAGATTTTGGATAGGAAGGAGCATGTCCTACGCCAAGAAAGGTCATACCACAAGTTAAAGTTTTGTGGAGGAATCATGCTTATAGAGGAAATGACACGGAATTGAAACGGAAATGAAAGCGAGGTATCCTCACCTTTTGAAACACCAGGTACGTACGTCAATTTCGAGGACGAAATTTCATAAGGAGGGGAGGTTGTAAGACCCCAACTTATTATTAATGAAATTTAATTTTCTCTATTTATTTTAAAATATTAAGGGTTGATTTGATTAATGTGGATAGTTAGGTGTAACATACGTGAAATACTTCAAAATAAGCAAGTGGTTATAAAATATTCATTGTTGTTTGGGAATATTCGTTTGGTCGTGGAATATTAAATCTTTGTCGAGGGAATATTCGTATTAACGGCGTAGCCATGTGTGGGCCCCATAACTTAAAGCGATTGGATGAAGAAAATGACAAATATAAGTGGTTAAAAATAATCTAGGCGTAGTTATTACTGCAGTTATCTTTTTAAAATACCCGGTGGTTAAAACACAAGAAGCTACCAGATATTGCACCAATTATTGATTCTTACGTGAGAAGGCACTACTCAATAATGGTTACACGATAATTACCGCTCAAATTTTTATTGAGTTAATAATTGTTGCGTTGATATTTTATATTCTTTGTTGTTTCAATAATTGTCATTACACAAGATTTTTCATTATCGAAGCAATAATTCATATTATCTGAATAATATTATTAGATAACATTATTGGCAATGTCTAGAAAGTTACATAAGGAGAGGTTTGGTCACCTAATCATGCGCGCCAAGAAGAAGAAATTCTTATTGAAAGCCCCTCTTCTCTGAACCTGCACGGTTGTCGATATTGTGATTCTCAGAATATTATTTGTCAATAATTAATTATTGATTCATATGATGAGGAAAATATTGATTTTATGTGGATATAGATGGAGAAAATTTTTAATGTGACAATTGTTGAAAATTGAAATTTTATCTTTTTTCGATAAAATAATTCATTTAAATATATTATTATATTTTAATAATATAATAATGGTGATATTTTTACAACGAATGTGGGATATATGAGTATACGAGGAGGAAGAGTATTTTTGTTGCAATAAATGTTTAAAACATGTTAAACATATCGGTGGGACCCCATTTATTGACCGAAATTTAATTATAAATTTTGTAAAATTGTCCGTTTGTGGATTTCTTACTCAATTTCATTTGGAATTTGGAAAAACTTTCTTTTGCAAAGTTGTAGAGAATTGAATTTCCTATAAAACTCATGAGATTTGAATTTTTCCGGAAAAAGGGCTATTTATTATGAATTATTGAAGTCAAAGCTCAAAATAATTGATTTTTGGAAGTTTAAAATATTTTTAGTTAGAAAAACGTTTTTGTTATTTGTAGGCATGTGTTAAGAGTTGGAAATCAGCTGGTATGAGTACGTAGAAAATTTTTATATATATATTAATATTATATTAAATTTTCTGCTTTGGTGTTCTAAGCATTTTCCTATAAATAGGTCTTAGGTTAGAATTGAAAATCACACCGAAATCGAAGTTTTCTCTCTATATTATCGAAATTTCTTGTGAGTATTTTGAGTATACTTTGAGTATTGTTAGATTCGTGCAAGTTTCCTTCAAAGACTATACCCTAGATTCCAAATGAAGTCTTAATCTTTCGAGGTAAGGGATGTTATTTTCTTCTCAAATGATATTATTTCTTCAATATCATTATGCTGAAATATTGGTTGGAACTTTTTATCAAATTTGGAACTTTTTCATGTCGGGGTTACTATTCATGAGTTACTATTCACGAGTTACTATTCATGAGTTACTATTCACGAGTACTATTCATGAAGCGTGAAGATGTTTTTTGTGGAATTTCTATCTTTTGGTGTCAGAGTTACTATTCACGTATACGGCACTATTCACGTATACGGCACTATTCACCGAAAAATAAAATTTCTTCTTTTTGTCCAAAATATCTATTCTGGATACTAGCTTTGATTGTATCCATGTTTTGATCATTCTTGAATTTTACACCACTATGATTATTTTTGAGGTATTTTTGAACATGGATAAAACAAAGTACGAATCCTTAATCCTTAATCCTTGTCATTTTGTTTCAATTGGATTCGCTTTTTTAAAAATATTTTTCATCATCCTCGGTCTTAAATGATGATATTATTGAATATCTTTGGCTGTAGTAGTGCAGATGAATGATTTCAAGAATATCTTTGGATGTAGTGCAAAGATGAACAGTGTTTAGATGAACATGATCAATCGATGAATATCTTTGGCCTGTAGTGCAAAGATGAATATATATTTGATTCCGATGTATATTGATTGATGTTACGGGATTAAAGATAGATTTATGAACTTTTAAATTCATACATAGAAGATAGTAGTTTGTATTCTCTACTTAACTCTTCTAATGAATTATTATTTCATTGCGAATATTGATTTAAAATTTGTTGTCTATTGTATTCTATTAGATTTTTTCTGTTGAAGACTAACGGTAATTTGTTGTATATTATCTTAGTCATAATATTCTTTATCGGGCTAGTTGAGCTCACCCTTTTCCTTTTTGTTCCATTTTTCTTCTCGAGGCGAGAATATAATGAAGTACGAAGTCGGGGTATGGAATGAAGGTTTTAGAAAGGATTGTTTAGTAGTCCTCACCATTTTTGTAAAATAATGTATCAATAAATGTGATGAGGATTTATTTGAGTATAGATATTGTCTAGAAGATAATATTTGTATTCAAACTCACAGTTTTACTGTTGTAATAATAAAGTTGTAGTTGTTTCTGTACCATGTATTGACAACTCAGAATAGGTGATGTATACCTATTTTGGGGGCGTCACATCAGCTCTAAACAAACACTCCCTAAGTATGATAATTATAAGAATTTAACGACAATTAATATTATACACTTATTTTCTTAACTTTTGTGTACAATTCTAAAACCAGGAACGAGTAGGTGAGATTATTTTAGGAACAATTACATATTATAGTACATTTTTAAAAGTAATTACAAAAATCATACATTCATAAAATAATTACAAAAATATACTACACTTCATCATTTTTATTTTCAATACTAATATAATTAAAAGTCCTTAAATTAAGGGATTAATATTAATGGACTGAAATAGCAAATTAGTTTTCATCTTTCTTCGGTCTCTCTCTCTCCCCTTACTATTTTTCTCTCTTCTCCTTTACTACTTCTCTTTCTCCTCTCGAAGCCACTCGATCGTCGTCGTCCTCTTCCGCCGCCGCCGCCGTAACACCATAGTCTATCAACTCTGACAGAAAATTGAATACGTGACTTTCAGGCTATATTTTCAGGCTAATACGTGACTTTCTCTCTCAACTCTGACAGTCGAATACGCCGACTTTCTCTCTCCAACTCTTTCACAACTGAAAGGATTCTGGTTTCTCTCTCTAAGGTCAGTTTCTAATTTCTGTTAATTCTCATTCTACTAATTAATTGTCAATATGATCATATATATACACTATATTTCTAACAGAATGGGTTATTGATTATTTGGGTTTGTGTTATTTTTATGTTTTGTATAGAATGGTTGATACAAGGAAGAAGGATGGAAAGAGAAAAAGAATCACAGAGGGTGATTCTATTAAGGACTTGAAGAAATTTGTTTGGGTTTGTGCAGTTGGATTCTGATTTTGATGTTCCTGTAGTTAAGACAGAAGCTCAAGTTCATAGCCAGAAGATATTTTCAACCCAAAAATTTTTAAAGGTGTGCTAATTTAAATTTTGTTATTGTTATTATCATATAACTATTTGGTTACTTCTGCATTATGTTTTGGTTACTGTTATCTTGTGATTCGGATATCATTTTTGTTACCTTGATTTGGTATTTTGGTTACTTTTTTATGTTGTTATGGTTACCATGTATTTGCTTAGTATACATGGTTGACTAAACTGGTTTTGGTGTACATGTTGTTTATGTACTGATTACCATTAAAACATGTTTTGGTTACTATCATATAAATATTTGATTACTTCTTTAGTATGTTTTTGGTTATTGTTAGTTTTTGATTTGGATTCTATTTTTATTTCCTTGAGTTGGGATTTTGGTTACTGTTTTTTGTTTCTCTGGTTACCATATATTTGCTTAGTATATATGGGTTGACTAAACTGTGTTTACTCTATATGTTGTTTATGTATTGGTTACCATTAATATATATTTTGGTTACTAACATATAACTGTTTGGTTACTTCATTCACATATTTTTTGTTGTTGTTGGCTTATGATTTAGATACCATTTTTTCCCCTCAATTGGGATTTTGGTTACTTTTATATGTTGTTTTGTTTCCAATGTATTTGCTTAGTATACATTGGTTGACTAAACTGGGTTTGGTATACATGTTGTTTATGTGTTGGTTACCATTAAAATATAGTTTGGTTAATATCATATAACTGTTTGGTTACTTATTTAGTATATTTTTTGGTACACATGTTTTTATTTTGGTGACCTTTAAATTATGTTTTGGTTAATATTATATATAACTGTTTGTTTACTACATAAAATGGTATGTACTTACATGTTGTTTATATTTTGGTCACTATTATATTATATAATATAATTTTTTGCTTACTGCTTTATTATGGTATGGTTAATGTTATATTATGATATGATAATTATTATTGTGCAGTCAATGTGGGATGTTGGTTATTTGTTATAGTATATTTTGGCTACTGTGTAATTGTTATATTATATTTTGGTTAGTATGCTTTTATTTGTTGGTCACTATGTAACTGTTTATGTTATAAATATTGTTTATATTTGGTTACTAATGACTGTGTAAATCTGATTTTGTTTATTTGCAGTTACGGGATCTTTACTATGATGAATGCAATAGAAAATTCACTGGAATTAAAAGTTATATATTGGTGTGACATGGAAGTCCCCAGCATTATTACCAAGAAATTGAACCCAAGCCAGTTGGAGAAGTTTAAGGCATCATTAGTTTGTGGATGTATTATTTTGGTAAATAATAAACTCAAGTCATAATAAACCATGTATTTGCTTAGTATACATTGATGTATTATTTTTGTAAATTCTTTCAAATATCTTCTACAAGGGTTATGCTCTTCTAAAAAATTCATTGAAAAAGTTATGGTTAAATGTACATGTGAGAGTATACATGGGTTGCCTAAACTTGGTTGGATATACAGGTTGTTTCTGTTTTGGTTACCATTAAAACATGTTCTGGTTACTTTCATATAACTATTTGGTTACTTCTTTATTATGTTTTTGGTTACTGTTACCTTATGGTTGGCTACTATTATTGTGTCCTCAATGTGGGATTTCGGTTACTTTTATTTTTTATTTTGGTTAATATGTAATTGTTTAGTATACATGGATTGCCTAAAATGAGTTTCATTACATGGTATTTCTGTTTTGGTTACCATTAAAACATGTTCTAGTTACTGTCATATAATTATGTGGTTACTGTTTTATTATGTTACATTATGGTTTCTGTTATTAGTAACCAGATAGTTACAACCTTGTATCAGAACAAACATTAATTGTTAAATGTACATGTGTGAGTGTCCTATTTATCTACAAGCTTGTTAGTAACCAGATAATTATCATAGATGGTTACAAGCATGTTAGTAACCAGATAATTATAAGCTTGTATCAAGACTGTTATAAAGTATTAAATGTATATGTTTTATTTATACTGATAGAATAAGAAACTCCAATTAAGAGTTCTCGTTTATATATATGATGGTCACTTATAGATCTCATATTAAAATAAAAATAACAGAAATCAAATTACATAATCTTACTAACCAAATTAATATTAGACAAGAACTAAATTACATAATCTAACAACCGAATAAACATTGTAAAGTAACCAAATTAATATTGACAAGAACTAAATTACATAATCTTAGTAACGAATATAAACCACATTTTTACATGCAATTTTGAAGGCCTAAATGATGGAATTTGGCGAAAACCTTGCGATTCTAAGCAACGCTTGTGACTTTTAATCGTCAATTCGCTTTCCAATGAAATTAAGCTCCGAAAACGCTAAAATCTGACACTTCAAACTTGACAAAAATTACCAAATTATCACTGCAACCAAATAAACATTAAACTGTAACCAATTAAATAGTATACAACAACCAATATATATAATCGATTAATAAATTGTATGAAGGTAACCAATATAGTTAATAAGTAACCACCAATATAAAAGAAACAATTATAAAACTCAATAACATTATAGAGTAACCAAATAAACACCTTACAATATCTAAATACATATTATACAGTAACCAAGATATATGTAATTAGTAGGCAAGATTATAAAAAATATTTTTACATTCATTTTACAACCAAAATAATCAATGAATGACTTTGTTACAAATTAAAGACTAACGAATGTATGAAGGTAACCAATGTAGTTAATCGGTAACCATCAATATAAAAAAATCAAGATAAAACACACGGAATATTATGTAGTAACCATAGTAATATTACACGATAAACAAGTCAAGATTATATACTAACCAAATTCAGATTAGACAAAGAACTAACATATATATTTACTTAGTATCCATAACATAAAACATATTTTTTCATGCATTTTACAAAGAAAAAACAAACAATATAAAAATATTAATATGTACTTAAAGATCCAATCTGTTGTAGGAAGGTAACCAATGTATTTAATAAGTAACCATCAATATAAAAACATCGAAAATATACATTTAAAGTATACAACAACCAAATAAATATTATACAAGAACCAAATCAATAATAATCAGTAACCAATTTCTATGTACTTAGTAACCAAAATATAAAACATATTTTTCATGCATTTTGCTATCAAAACAGTCAGTATACTGCCTTTGTGACCAATTAAAGAGCGAAAAACTTAAGAAAGGTAACCAATATACGAGTATATAAGTAACCACAGGTAACTATATGCATATAAACTTTAAACCAAAAATACCTCAAAGATACAAATCTATAACGAATCAATCAACAATCAACAATCAAATTTGTTACAGATCGAGGCTGGTTACTAATCTTGAAGTTGTTGTTGATCTTGAAGTTGTTGTTGATCTGAAGTTGCTGTTGATCTTCTTCGATATTATCCGATCTCAGAGTTGCATCGCCGTTGGAGAAGTCGTCTTCTCCGATCTGTCGTTGCTCTGTTTTTTCGGATCTGAAAATTGCTTGTTTTCTTCATTAGCGTGAATTGTTGATCGGTTGGTTGGAAATATAAAAGTCAGTAACTGACGTGTAGGGAGTTAATGACCGTAATTTTAGCAACGTAATATTGTGTTGCGTTATTTTTGTAATTATTTTGTAGATGTTTTATTTTTTGTAAATACTTTCTAATTGTTGTATATTAGTGTTAAAGACCCATTATTTTATGTTGGTTGTCATCATCATTTCCCGCGTTTCGTTTGGTTTGTTGGCGTGCAAGTGAGTTGATTGCTTACTTGGTTTTTGCCTCTTCGTCTTCCATCACCAAAATCCCACGCGGAATTTGTTGGGCTCAATAAGCGGTTTGCTTATAATTACTATTACTGACCAATATCAGTTTTAATTTTGTTCCAAAACAAGTGGAGTATTCAAAAGCTAATGGCTTAATTTATTAAGAAAAAAATTTTAGTCTAAAGTAATACTCTCTCTATCCCAAATTACTTTTTCAGTAAAATTGACTATTTTTAAAATTAATAATTAAGTATATTAAAAATATTTTTTAAAATATAAAAATTAAGATTAGTAATAAATTTTATATACTTTCTTTTTTGATACAAGAATTAGTTTTAAAAATAATCAATTTAACTTTAAAAAGTCAAAATTTGGATGGATGGAGTATTTAGCTTATATTTTGAAACAGATGAGTATTATTTAGCTCTTCTTTTCTTCTTTTTTTCTTTTTTTCTTTTTTAAAGTAAATGTTTTAAACTTTTTGCTTTAAATGTAGATTTCCGTTGACTTGATTTGTGTTTCCTATTGCAGCTCTTAGTTTTGCCCACAGTACATTAAAGGACAAGCAAGGAAGAAGAAGAAGAAGTGAAAAAGTATCCATCAGGTAAAGCCTAAAAGCTCCAACTTAACTCGCTAAATATGAGTACATGTTCTCTTTAATATGGAGCCACGATTCCCAATTCAACCTTTCTACTGGATTAATAGCCAAATTAAATCCAAGCTTGTTCACATATTATCCATATCTTCAGCTACATGTCACTCATCTTTCTAGCTTATAAATCTCACAACAAGCCCTTATAATGCTTTAGTTGTCGTTCAACCTTATATTGACACTTCAAAACGGATGTTGCATTATCGTTTCCAAAATGGAAAGATATAATTTCTATTGGTTCTGGATACAGATGTTGAGGATGCAGTTTCAGTCATTGATACATTCGTTTCAAGTTCAAAAGCAAGGTTCTGTCGGTGATGGAAACGGCCAGTAAAAAGTTCCTAAAAAGGATGATTACAGGAGGACACATTGCACCTATAAGCCTTTCTTTTACTACCTTATATCTAACCAACCGGCCACCAAAAAGATACTACTATAAACGATGACCCCTAAAAGGCATTTTTTAAGAAACAAATGTCGCACGCAGCACAGGCTTCATATACATGTAAACTCAAAAGTTATTAAATCCTTTTCTAAACATAACCAACTTATTCATGATATTAAAATCCAGATATGAAATCACCTGGACGGACACCAAGAAACCAAATTAGATCCGCTCGGAGAGCCTATAGCTACAAGTGAAACATGATAGCATTAGTTCAATGTACAACATAAATATTACAAATCAAAAAACAGCCGAGTCACTTAATTTCCTTCTACAAAAAAAAAATACTTTAATTAAAAATCTGTAAACAAAGACAGGCTACAATGATCCTAAGAAATTTAATGGTATCCAATAAACTTAATAAGCTAGAGGCCCTGCAAGTTAGCAGCAGCTCCTCCCTACAAGATTTGAGTAAACTACAGTCACCCTAAAACTTAAGGGCAAATACTGGTGACATCCTTTAGTTCATGGTTGTAGGAGAGCTACAAGTCCTTTAAATTCTTCACTTCAACCCAACACAATAAGAAGGCAACTGCATCTTTCCTCGAGCAGAACGTTTAAAAAATAAAATAAATGGAGATAGTGCAGAAATGGGACGAAGTAAACAGGAAGGAAAGGTAACCGTAGACAAGTTACTTGCAGATTCCAAGACAGCGGACCCTCTGAACGTCGACATTAACTCATTAAGGCACATTCTACATATTTTACGAGACACTTGAACGCAAATGGCTATAAAGCCTTGAGATGTTCAGGGAAAAGCCTTCTCCATCAGAGACCCAAAAATGTTAATCCAAGAAATACATTTCTGTCGGGATCCATATTTTACGCATAATACATGTACAAGCTATTCGCAGCAGCACAGGCAATTGAGTTTTCACTTGGATGCCATGCCAGGTGGAGTAACTTTGTTGTGAAATCAAATGAATTTCCATTTGCATCAATCCCTGGACTTTCGACCCCTGTCATAAGATATTCAAATATTTATTAATTTGCTTTGAACTGGAAAATACAACTTCTGGAAACAAGAGGGAAAAGGAGACGGGAAAGGGAAAGAAAGAATGCTTTGACCTCGTCTGACAACACGTGTAATGCTGCTTAGGGATCTAGAAGGCCTTGAAGGCATCTGAACTTGTCTCCTGTAAAAACATATAAAATTTTACCGTCAGTACTAGGGGCCACCCATGTGATAAGATGAAACTGCTCCATAGGCATTTTAATGAAAAGTTAACAACACAAGATAAGCTTGAAAGGGAAAGGCAAAGGGGAAGTTATTTGTTTTTTGACTTAACATGTTCAGCCAGAAATAGAGTGACAAGGAGTGCAGTTTGACCAATTGAAACATTTTAAGGGTGAAGAAACCAAACTCCCTCGAATGATTTATAAAGTAGTATTCAGACCCTGACAGGGAAATAATTTTGGTCTCCTACTTGTAAAGATCCATTTAGTCATATAGATACCTCATGGGATTTTTGCTAGCTTCCAGAGTAGTTGCTTCAGTACTGCCCGGAGCAGATCCAAAAACTCTGAATAGATTGCTGAAATCATATAAATTGATATTAGATGCATGGTAAAGGAAGCAGGGATATCAATAACTGAAAAAAATGTGGTAGTAGACCTGTAGGAACCAGTTGCTACCCGCTGACCATCGCCACTCAAGCAACACTCAAATTTGTCAAAGATGGAATCATTTTCATATAAATCACATAGCTGCACATAATAATTGTACAATATCATCAATTCAGTCACAATATATAACAGCAAGAATTGCTTAAATGTCTTGGGAGAGGAATTCACCTTTGGTCTTAAATACTCATGAACCTGGAAGGTGGATACTGGCCCAGAATCCATATTAATGTCCCATAACTAAAGAAAAGCAAGACATGCCATGGTGATAATTGAAAAAGGCCATGCCATATAGACAAAGTAGAATTTAAACAATAATAATGCAAAGGAAATAAAAAAGAAAAATAGATTGAGTGAGATAATAATGATGTAGGTTCTAGTGGACATATTTTGATAACAAGCAAAAACATGCATACATGCATTATTACATGGCTAAACATCATCAGGATCCAATATGCTTACAAGTTTCAACACTAACAAAAAACAGAGGCTTATGTAATAGAAGCTCCTACAAACCTAATGAACTAACTTCAACAGTTCCAAATCATAATATTGCCAATCTGATGTAGAACAAGCTCTTATTGATTTTAAGGAGAAACTTGATCAAAGCAAGTCCAGACGAGGAAACCACAAATATTAACTTCAGAAATTCATCTCTTTTGAGTTTAGAGTCACATTGTAATCATATATATTATACTCTGTAATATACATTTATCTGGCAGCTTATGATTAATAGAAACAGAAGATTTCTCATCTTTTCTCATAGAGGATTATAGGATTGTTTCTTCACCTTTACTTTTCACATACCACAGCTGCCTCACAATCTCAATAAATGCTGACATTACGTATAAATTAGAAGACAATTATTTATCCATGTTCACATAGAAGAGTAGAGAAGCTTCTGTTTTCCTGATCAGGTAATTAAAATACCATTTTCCTTAGCAACACAGCCCTAGTAGTTTACAAGCCTGAACCTTCGGTTGGATGATGAAAATTTTCTTAGCTTTTGAGATTTTATGTAGGCTTCAAAATAGATTTCAAGCCATCATTATATCGTTGATTGGGATGGCTCGGACCTTAAACTTCCAGTTTCTAAATTTAATACACAATGACATAATCAAATTATCACCTTGACCAAAAATCAAGTGAATCTATTTTTCTGCAAGCACCTTTGCACATGTCCTAGTATATATCAATGGACCTGAGTAAATACGGCATATTGGATGTTGAATACAGCACAAATTCAAAGACAAACAAAGTTCTCAAACTCCAAAGTATTAGCATCTAAAATGCTACAATAGCAGAAAATTCATAACAAGTGTACCAATCAAGTAAATAACAAGTATCTAGCAACATAATGTATCAAATCTTTAGGGCCGTGAAATCATTAAGTAACTAGCAACTTAATGTATCACACCTCTAGGATCATGTAATCATCTAGTAACTAGCAACATAATGTATCAAACCTTTAGGGTCATGTAATCACGACTTAATATATATCTTCCATCTCTTCCAAATTTAATATCAGAAATTGAGGCTATTATCTCGGTGAAAAAAGATCTTGAACCAGGTGCCTCCTGTTCCTCAAACCTGTAGAAATCAATAATGGGAAAAATCATGTAAATAAGAGCATGAGGGGGAAATGTGAAACGCCGGGTGCAGCGTCAGGAGTAAACACTTACAATTTAGAATGTGTGTCACACAAAGCTGATTGCCGCAAATCAATAAGACGGATGGATCCTTTCGAACTACTATATGCTAACGTGTTGCAATGTGTAGGATGAAACTCTGCTGATGTTATTACCTCTGCAATCAGAAGTAAATACACAGTAATTACTTGTCAAAAAACACACACAGAGAGAAGGGCAACAACATCTAATATCATAAAACAAATAAGCATAGATCTTAAACCTAGAAAATGTAGCATAATTCAGAATTTTTTATCAGGACAGGAGGCTTCAATTCACTCATTCATTACAAAAGTGAACACTAAGCTGGTCTCTGTCCAAGTATGTGCATACTTCAGCAAATTCAGAAACAACTGATTTACCATACATATACACCACCAACGAATAGCCCCCAACCACCACGAAGAAAAGTTTAACAAACAGGAGGATTTTTTATTTTTTGATAACTCCAACGGAAGGAATAATTTAACCATATTAAAGAAATAAAGCTACGGAAATCCAGATAGTATGTGCAGATTACTAAAATGTTTGACAATAATTTAGTAAAGCAGGTATCGTCTTTTTTTAATCAATTGTAATTATTTTCGGTTTTAGCTTTAATAATCTTTCTTTTTTCATCTCAATTTTCAATTCTTATATCCAAGTTTCTTAGAAAAAGTCACAATTTCAAAAGCCATTTAGCAAAAATATATTTAGCTAATTATGTGAAATAAACAGGAAAAGCAAATTCTTTCGAATCTAAAGTACAAAGTAGAAGCTATGCTGCATTTGAGCATGTTTTATTGGTCGTTCTATACCGACTATTATCTGATATTGGATTACTGTTTACATTATTTTTGAAAATAAAGAGAAACGTTATCCAAAGGCATTCTGTGTGTTCTCATACATGAAAAAGAAAACCTGGGTTTGAAAATGTTGTCATAACAGAACCTTAATAACCATCGATAAGAGAATAGTGACCAGTGGGTTCCATACAGGCAAAACCTTGGTTATCTACTTTTTTATTTCTATAATCAATTTTAGCAAATACTAAATCAAAAAGACCATCACTGAATCCCCACAGCAGAAAATTATTTGATCAGTGAAGATATAATAAATTATGCAAAATGTATGTGGTCCCGTGCACAGCCAAAGACTAGGTCATATGCTACCTCAAAATTATAGATGCACAGGATTTTCCAATAACCATACCAGTTAGATCCTCCATATTTGCAGGCTTCACATCAACAATGTTAAAACTTTGATTACTAATTTCCAAGTTCCAAAGGTTTATTCGCAAGTCATCAGCTGATATAAATGTTTCACCATCACTGAAAGGTAAGAGAGGGAGTTGTTAGTCATCCAGAAACCATGTTACTATTAAGAGACAGACTAGAGCTGCATGCATATAAAGACAGTGGCAGTGCATTACATTGCAGTTCACTCATCACTGAGTTAAAAACATGAAGCTATGTAAATTCGCCAAAGTGATATTCAAATACTGGATTGGAATTAACTTAAATGAAAAATGTAACAAACAAAATATGCCAGAACAATAAAGATCAACAGAAACACTTTGTACAAATAATCCGAGAAAATCCCTCCGCCCAATCCTCCCCCCCTCCCAAAAAAAAAACAAACAAACAAACAAAACAAAGGGGCTGAACTCACTTCTTCGTTTAATTTATTGGTCAGAAACTAGAAAATTCACCTATATCCCACAAAGAAAAGGAGAGAAGCTTGTATCAAATGTTCTGATGGTCAAACTTCATTTATAATTAGGAAATAACAATGCGATGCAAAACCTATGTCATCACATGCTGCATAAGACTGAGTGACCAACATATCACATGCCAAAGCAAAACCAGCAGCCACTCAAACTTGTAACCATAAAGTCACCATTTTGGGTTTAATTATATAACCTGAAAAGACAATTGATACATGCTCAATCCAGATGACTGACTTTAGCTTTTGATTGAAATCAGCGTATTCAGGGATGATAGATTTTGCTTTTTTCTTTAGCCTTGCGGAAATATCACATGTAGCGCAAAAGACATCAGCAGTGTAAAAATAACAAACAAGTGCAAATACAGAACCATCACCGTCATTCACCGAGCCAGTAGCAATTAAGTAATAGTATTGTGATCATATTTTTTTCAGAAGCAAATTTTCTCCTTTTATTTTCTGAAACGAGTGTGGGGCGTGTTTTACCAAAAGCTCTAATCTGTTTAAGATTTAGTAGGTTTTTTTATTTGATAAGTCGGGTTTAGTAGGTTCCTTGAATGCAGAATATAAAAATAGCTAGATTTTACCATTTCAAATTACACTTCCAGCGGAACAACTCAATAAAATATTTCACAAATATCATGACCATCATAACTATCATGATTGCCTTTGCAAATAAATCTCTAAGACAGGAACTCAGAATAAGTTAGTACCACAACGCAATCAGATGATTTCAAGACTTCTGTTATATACCTTCATCTAGAAAAGAAAGTTCTATTTGATTATTGACCTTTTCTTTTACACATATCAAGGTTTGCTTAGGACTCCTTATATATCGTCTTTACTTGTATATAAAAGCAAACGTTTGCCTAGGCCAGGGGTGGGTAACTGTTCCGGTTTTTTTTGGTTTTTGGGCTAACTGAACCGGTTCGAACCAGCCAGTTCAGAACAAAACGAAGCCGGTTGGGCATCGGTACATGTAACCGGTATATACCGACCGTACCGAACCGGTTTACTGGTTGAATATTAAATCCTTAAATTTTATTCCCTAATTGTAAGTTATCCATTTATTCCCAATTCCCAAATCAAAACTCAGCCATTGCCAGCATCTCTAATACTACTCTCTATAGCTCACTGCACATCATTGTCATCGACTCTCTACAACATCATCGTCACCATTATCTTTCTCTCTCCAATCTCATTTTCTATCTGTTTCCCGGTCTCCGACTCTCCATCGTGTTTTGCTTCATGGGTCTTGGGTGTATTGCTCATTTCAAGTTGCAAATTATATCACAATTGAGATTATGATCTGGGATTTTTTTAATTACCTTTTTAGTACATTATGTAGTTTTGTGGGGTTTTCAATTAATAAATGGGTAATCTAAATATGGAATTCCTTGAGCTAAGACCTAGGGTATGTTCAAATTGGATGGAGAGTTTGTTGTTTAAACTTGAATCTGTCTATTTCTTCTTTCCCGGATGCTTTCTATCTCCTTATTTATTTCTAATTTTAGGTAAACGGCATGTGATGGAATGAATACAACTATCTATAACTATAAGATAGACTAATTGATCTGCAAATGTTCAATTTGTGGTTATAATAATTAGAGTTAGTTTTCCTGAACAAAGTTGTATGGTTTGAATAAATTATGCATCAGTAATTTTTTTATTTTTTGGATCACTAGTTTGTACTCTTATTATATTTTTATGTTCACATGTTCTGATCAAGTGTTTTGCTTCATGGGTCTTATAGTGTATTGCTCATTTCAAGCTGCAAATTAGGATTATGATATGCAAATAAATAAACCAGTACAACTTATGTAAAAACAGGTATCGTTCCGGTACCAAACCGGCTAACCGGTTCGGGACACCGGTCTAACTGGTACCGGTACGTAATTTTGGACACTTTCGATAACTGGTTCGGGTCAGTCCAGTACGGTTATTTATCGATGCACAGTTATAGCCTAGGCCACACTCAAATATAACTTTGCACAAGTAGTATAAAATTTAATACTAAAAATTTATAAAAGAAATTGTCCAAGTGTGCCCTAAGCAAATAATACTAATACGCGTAAAAAAATTAACAAGTCAAATAGGACTATCATTTCTGAGTAAAGGAAGCATATAAATAATATGTATTTTTATGCTAAAAATTTGCATTTTCATCTTCAGTTAAGTTTCATTCTTAACTTCATAGCCCATAGGTGTAGCTAAATCGTCTGAACCTTTAAATTCTTCACGGGATAATAATATATATAAATGGGAAGAGAAAATTACAGATTATGAGAAAAATTAGTCATTTGAAAAATAGAGTACATGGAGACAAAAAAAAAAATCATATTAGTGAAGGCTTTGGAGTTCTTTGTAATCTATACAGTTCTGAAAATCAAAAAAAAATCTACACCAACATATTATTTGAAAAGCTTTATGTTTTGATAAATCAGATAGAAAAACCTACTAAACACTTTAAAAAAAAAAACATGATGTTATAAGAAAGCCGTTGACTGACCTAACTGTAGAAAAGCTTGCCTCTGTCATTGCTACATATTCCAGTACAAGACAGACAGGTAATTATGTGCTCCTTTATAATTATATATATATATATAATTATATATATATGTGTGTTTGTGTGTGTGTGTGTGTGTGTGTACATATGCAAAGAGGAGACAGAGAGAGAGAGCATTATCCACAAGCTAAAAGTTGCAACTCACAAAGGCATGCTAAACAATTGAAGTAAGCAAGGCATATACTACTCTGTCCAATTCACCCCACTATTGTGTCTACTGAATACGTGAATAGGCCAACACAGCCCAACTGAAAGGAGTGAAAAACAAAATATACATTCTGACAATAAATCTCATTACCGCAACACCTTTCCATTTTCTGTGCCACTGGTTTAGCTTTCATCTTATGCAATTGATTTCGGAAAAATGGTATAAAATTCTAATAAAATCTAAGCCATTCATCAATTCTGAAGCCTTCAAACAACATTTTTAGAATAGTTAGGATAATAATAATTGTTCTTTACCAAAAGGAAGACAATGGAGTGAGCATAATCAATTTAATCATATAAAAATAAATGCATAGCACCTTTTCAAACCCATGGAAATGCCAAACAAGCATAGAGCAATGAAAATAACTATGTTCAACCATATCTACAAGATAAAGAGAAGAAAATTCAACTGACGTATGGATTCCCACCTGTTATTTGAAATAGAATTGATATGATAGTCATGGGCATGGGCATATACTCTTCTACATCTTGCCACAAGGCTGGTCTCGTTGCTTGTTACCTACATATTATACTCGTTAAATTTTACACAAAAACAAATGTAGCATTTGAAAAATAATGAATAAAACTAAAATGATAATAACCATGAGATTCGACATTCTCAAGCACAATGGCAATATAAATTCTTCAAAACCTTGAGAGTTGAGAAACATCGATAAATTGTCCAATTCTCAAGTGCAAATAACTACAGTATTTTGAGTATTTACTAGTTTGTTTTTCCACATCAAGGAACATTGAAGAAGTATAAACATAACTATGCTTTTTAACGAAAACATGATCTTCAGTGTTCTAAAAGTCGCTAGTCAGTCTCAGGTCGGTTGGCTACCGACTAGAGACTAGGGGATTAATCGGGATTAATAGGCTAGTCGGATTTTTTTTTTAAATATATATTCTCCTTCATCCTTCATAAGTTTTGAGAAAGTAGGATTACATAAATAACACAAATCATCAAATAAAAACATGGAAACTAAGTAAAACGAAATAGTTCGACGCTCTAAGTTCAAAAACCAATTAACCAAATGAAACTAAGTAGCACAAAATCAATAGACAATCACTCCTCCTCTTCTCCATATCCCTCCAAGACTTGCTCTCCATCGGACTCAAACTCATAATCCTCATCTTCCTCTTCGTTGTCATCATCTTCTGACACAAACTCGTCTTCATCTAGTTCTCTCACATTTCTACTTCTTCTAAGTAGAAGGACCTCATTCGCTCTGATTTTTTCCGATTTTCTCCGACTTCTTCCAATTTTTTTGATTTACTCTGACTGGGCGACTTTCCCGACTAGGCGACTTTAC
Organism: Panax quinquefolius; assembly: GCA_020205615.1. Lineage (NCBI taxonomy): Eukaryota > Viridiplantae > Streptophyta > Magnoliopsida > Apiales > Araliaceae > Panax > Panax quinquefolius. The sequence continues at coordinate 2,503,467 of CM035169.1, read as the reverse complement.
CGACTAGTTTACGACTGGAGCCCGACTAAGTCAGTCAACAACTAAATCAAAGAACTAGGCCCTGGTCGACTCGTTGAGACTCCGACCCCGACCTAGTCGCCGACTAGGCCGACTTTTTGAACACTGATGATCTTTACTTTTGTGTATATAATAGAAATGAGAAACAAGATGAACTCAATTCTAGAGATTATCCAAATTTCAAAATGAAAAAAGGTATAAGACACGTTGTACATCACTTGAATGTATACAAATGCCAAAGACCACCTTGATTTACTACTATTTTTTAGTCAAAAGCATACAAGGATGGTGACATTGGTGTACGTTGTAGCAACTCTTTTCTTTTCCAACTTTTACTAGTTTTGATGAATAAATGAGTATTGAAAAACTGAAAAACATTGCAATGCAACAATAGGGAGCTTAAGTTGAGTACAACTACCACGGGTAAACGTAGTGACGAAATTTCCCCTGGTGGGAATGATAAGTCATTGCTTGAAAAAGAAGAAGATGTATCTGAACATCCTCCATTTGCAAGATATGAGTTTGAGCAGGAAGAAACACTTGAAGTGGCAACACCACCATTTCCAATACTTTTTGAAGGGTCCGTGTTCATCTCTGAAATTTTCTTCACCTTTTTCTCTTGAACCTGTCAAACAGAATTATTATCCTCTGACTTGGAACACAATTTAAGAAAACTGATCGATGCATTTGACAAAGTTATTGTTTTCCGTACTTTCCAATTTTACCCTTCATTAATGATGGATGTCTGAAAGGATATAATTATGTGGATGCATTAACAAAGGAGTATATTTGAGAAGTAGCATCAAAAGTTTACCATGTCAAAGTGGAGAGTATTTGGGACATCCCAAAAAGGAAACGAGGACAATAATTTGAGAGTATTGTTATATCTAGGAGTTTTTTTCCCTTTTAATGGTAATATTTTTGTCTTAATGTATCAGATAGCTTGATGAAAATATTAAAATATATATATATAAGTATGCTACAAAAAGGAAATAAATCACCTACCTTCCAAAATTTAATGGTCTTGTCATTAGTAGAAAGAAGAAATAGGGCACCATTAGCTGTTTGGCACCATCTGATTTTGTTGATTTTCTCCTCAATCTCCAAGCTCTTAAGATAATCAAACTGAATGCAAAAAGTGAAGATTAAAAAAGAGTACAAAAATCAAAATCAGTAACCATAAAGAGAGAACTAGTCAGAAGGTATTTTGAGGAAACATGCCCCTAATACAGAAACTACACAAGTTTTTTGGAATGTGCATTTTCATTTTGGTCGATCAAAATCTATCCGGGGTTATTACATTCAATGATTCAGTTCATGGTAATTTGGCTTTGGAGTTTCGATGATATACCTCAGGTTCGTGGCTCTGGAACTCCGTCTTGTAACGAAACTCTGGGTGCCTACTAATTGGACAATCCATCCTCTCTAAATCCCTTTGACTTCCACCATTCTACGCAACACATTAAAAAGAAAATTCAGATTTTGCAACAAATAGAAAATGTAAGATGATGCATAACCTTCAGTTTTATTTAATCAAATATTTAAGATTTGCAAAAAATGACCTCTTTTGTGTCGGTCCTTTCAAATAACACCACTCTACCCCCACGGTCACCAGTAGCAAGATGGTCACCAGATTTATCAAACTCAATAGCCGATATGATATCAACTGCCAAGTTAAGACAAGCAAAGTAGTAAAGTGTATGTTTGTCAAGATGTACTAGAAACAGTTAGATCCACAAAAAAGCACAACAGAGCAATCAAAATTAGCAAAATGTAAAATCATATCACAGTTGTTGTCATTTTATCAAAAACACGTACTGACAGCTGGAGTGTGACACCACAGTAAAATTCTCAACCATTAGATGGTTCTCAGTTAGACGAACTAGATTATTTCTGCCACATTGCCATCTGAGAGTAGATTACGCCAACCACATTACGACAAAATCATCAGACAAACAATACAACAAACTATAAAATGTCATCTTCCTCATGCAAGACACATAAACAGTTGTCTCAGTGTAGCTATAATAAGGTTAAATGAATGGCACTAAAGAACAGATCTAGGAAATCCTATACCAATTACTCAGAGTAGCATAGGTCCGTGAGCGACAACCTCCAAAGCTCCAAATGATACCAAAATACCATAATCAGGATTGTCGTATGTTCAACACAACGAGTGCAGCATCTGAATTCTGACATGCAACTCATGCCTGCGTCTCTGTCGTTTCGTGTCATGTCTACCCTGAACCTTGGGATGTAATCTCAATTACATTTAACACTGATCTTGATACAACCCAGAAAAATTCCTAACCATTAAATTGTCTTTTTATGATCGATGATTTTTTATTCTTTTTCCAGCATGTACCTATGCGTGTATCATCATGTTAGGGCAACCTTGTTCAATCTGCAGGGATCATGAAAATACTTGGGCCCCTTCCCTACTATTTTGGATGAATGGGGTGGTTTAGAAGGCGCATTCCAATCTACGGTCCATACATGACCGCATGTGGCTGCAGTTTCGTTCCAGGTTTTAACTAACTACCAGGATCACCAAAGGGCTTGAGTAGTTGTCAATGATCTCTAACAGTTTTTCCCCAAACTCCTAAGCTAGCCACAACTCAGATTCCGCATGCTCAATACTGCATTCACTCGTGAGCATTTTCAAGTACACAGAGGCAGGAGTCACATAATAAGTCTTCATGCAGAAAATCTCAAAAGTTTGTGCATAAACCATAACATATGTTTTCACTGTCTGCAATACAGTACTAAAAAAGCTTCCAGCTATGAGTTGCATCGATTAAAAAGTTCTAAACTAAGGAAATTCTGTTATCAGTTAAGAAAATATAATGAAATGATGGATATATAAATCTTCAGGAATACAAGAGGCTGACAGTAGAGGGTGGATTAAAAAAAGTTAAGTTAATTAAGATGGTTCAAATCTAGAAACTTGGTATGCATCTCTAATAATCTACAACTACTTAAAATTACGGAGTACGAGCAATGAGTATCTAACAAAACCTTGTAGATCTGAATCCTATATTACTACATCTGGTGATATTCCACTGGAACATTGATTCACCCATCTGTTTACTGCTAAACTAATGGAACAATAAAATAGAGTCAAAATCATAGTCAAATTAAAATAAGGCATGAGGCAAAATCTCTATGATTAACCAACATGGTGACGAGCTATATTTAAACTTTTCAGTTTTTGCGATAAATTATAACAGATATGAATACGTATCCGTAAGTATATCTTAAACCTTCAGGTCTCCCATCTGAATGTCTGTAGACGTACCGTTTAAGCTTAACAATAAGATATAAGATATGGTACACGTGAATAGATAATGGGAAGTTGATTGAAAAACATTTACTATGGTAAGCTACTACCTCCATCCACCAAAGAATGGCGCAAGAACCAAAAAAAAAAATTGTCAGCCAAAGAATCGAGTCAAAACCAGGCTGTGGGAGAAAGACTAGTACCCCGTACGTGTGTCATAATTATATGGGGTCCACTAGTATTGTATTAATGCTAATTTCAAGTGTAAAGTTAGAACTTATTTTATACCTTCTCCTCTATTTTGACATGTTTAATTTGCGTGAAAATTGTATTTGAGCCATTCTTGGGTGGACGGAGTAATTGCTAAATCCTTCTACTGATATTGCCGACGTAAATGTCATTAACATACAACATTTTCAAGTTTCAAACATGACTATTGCTGACATAGTAATGTCATTAATACATACTTATGACCTTGATAATATGACATTGAAGAAGGTGTGACGTAACTCACAATTAAAAGAGAAGAGCTTTATAATATTAACTATTTGTTGACCTTTATAAAACGAAACTGCAAAAGTGATCTCCATAAATAGACCTGTCACGAAGAGTGACGAGCAAGTTGTCATGCCACCAGTTCTTAACCTCGCATAACAATTTACAGCAAGTTACTTGAAAATATGTCAAAAAGAAATAGAATGTCTTGTATGGCTGACTCCTTTAGCACCTAAACAATTACAAATAACATGGGATGTATTTGCTTGCAATAAACCAAAAAATCAAGCAGGCTACACTGGATAACCAATTATTGCATACAGATAACTCAAAAAACTTCTTTGTAACTCACTCAAGGACATTAGAACAATGCCTTTCAGAACAATATTATTACACCATTCAGACATCAGATGAGATCCAAACTACAGTCCATGACTTAATGTTAAGACTACCAAAACCAATTGTTTAAGTCGTGCAGCGGTTAAAAACATTATCAAAATCAAAATCAGACCAACACTAACACTTCTTAAACCATTATTTAAAATAACAGCTAGCTCAATTAAGTTCGATTGCCTACTTTCATATGAATACTGAATCAACATAAATATACAGCAGTAAATCTCTTTCAAAACCTAAATCTACTTACTAAAACGAATCAATAATAAACCAACTAACAATTCATAAATTAACAATGAAAAAACAGATCAGTAACACTCAACCAAACCTAATCAGATAATACACTCAAAACAAAATCGGATCCAAAGAAATTAGAGGCAATATTTGAAGTGTAATAATACCTTCCTGAACTTCTTCACCTGCGGTCCGTTCACCAAATACCTGAGAAAATTTCCATTCGAGCGGCGGTGGTGGACCCGCCGGAGCTGTCGCGACCTCTCCATCACCACCGTTCATTCTTTATTTTATATGTGTAATTTTTCTAATCAAACGCCAGACGAAACAAATACAAACAAATTGTATCAAATCAGTTGCATCAAAGCGATCGGCTTTCTTTAAGTTTGTAAGCTTCGGTGAAAAGATCGCAGGTTCAGAATCAATGATAAATGCATAAAATTTTGTTTGCTTTTAAGATTCAACCATTACTCGTCGAATACAATGGAAAAACAACAGCACAAGGCTTGAAGAACATAGATTAAGAATTTCTCTCTCCTCTCCCTACCTTCCTAGGCTTCCTTACTTTCTTTTTCTCTGCGTGAGTGGAGAGGATAAAATTGGGATTTTGAGCAGCAAACCGTTCTGGAAAACCAAAATACTGTTCTCGCTCTTTCTCTGTCAATAATACTATCTCTCTCCTCCTTTTTATATTTTCATAAGTTTCGATAAAATTACCTAGATAATACCTTCGCTACGTGCACTATAAAAAAAATAATTAGGAGTGGATCGAGATTGAGTTGTGATTTATTGGTGGGATATGTGATTAATGTGACGGGAGGTGAGTTTAGTGAATACTATATATTAGTGAAAAATATGTTACTGAAGCTCTGAACAAGACAGGCATGGATGATAGAGGAGACGGCGTGAGAGTTGTTACATTTTTGTCCTTGTATTTTTATCTTTTACTTTTTTTTAGAATTAAATTTAGATGATGAGATGGGATGACTTGACTTTTTAATGTTTTTATTTTAGAAATGAATGAGGTTGATGGAAATGTGCAATAAATCTAAGAAAATCTATGGTTATGTTGTGAGGGAGGTGGTTTTTTATTTTTTATTTTTTATTTTAAGGTAATGAGTGTGTATTATAAGAAATTATTCTCACATGCAAAGAATGAAATATCACTTCTACACGTCAACCATCAGCTTTTAGTTACTGTGTGATGTGTCAACTAAATAAGATAGTAGTACTCTCTCTCCAACCAACATGAGATATACTCACTCTGTCCAGAATAAAAGTGTTGATAAATTTTTTACGTATATTAAAAAAAAAAAAAAAATGATAAAATTGTCCATAATAATATCATTAAATATGGAGTAAAAATTAGAATAAAAAAAGAATGAGATATTTAATGATACGAGTATAATAGGAAAATGTGTGTAAAAGTTTAGTTATTAAAGAAAAATGGACATTTAACATGGGATTATCCAAAATAGTAATAAGGACTTTTATCATGAGACGGATGGAATAGTATATTTTGATTTTAAAAAACTCAATTTAAAAAAATTTAAAACTTTAAATGGACACAAAATCATTCAACTTTATTTATTGTAATAGTAGTATATAGGCATTTATTAAGCTTAAATGTCGAAATACCACCAATTGTTAGGATGATCTCAAACCACATTTTGGTTCAAAAAATTAACCTATTAGATCTATGATTCAATAATATATATGTTTTCATTTTTCCACTTTGTGTTTCAATGTAAGACTTTTATTATCACGCGTTAGTGTTATTTCAATAATATCTCTCTTAACGTGTGATATCTCCATCCACATCGACACCGAGCTCAATATTCCTTACTATCGAGTCTATCACGTCTTTCTCTAATGACGAAATGATAAGCCTACACTTTTCAATATCTCTTATTAAAAGTTAACAAAACCAAGAGACCCTGCGAGAAGATTCCACCGAACCCACACTTTCAATATCTATTGTTAAGAGTCAATTGAGAGACTGCGAATTTCACTACTCGACCACTTGCTCAATGAATTGTTTTTTGTTCATCATTGTGCAACCCATATCATATTTATGACCCAAGCTCATGATCATTATTCTAATACCAGTTGTTGAGAATATCTGGCGCATATATGTTCATCTGAAATCACATCTTGACTCAAAAAGATAAACTATATATTAGGTATACGGTCCAAAAACATATATGTCCTCATTTTTTCTACTTATATTCCAATGCGAAACTTTTATTGTCACGCGATACTTTAACAATCTCTCAAGTAAGTAGTAAGCAGGGTGTTGGAGTATTATTTTGATCAATGATAAGGTAAAATGAAAAAACAAGAAGCTTTAACAATGTTTGAAGTAGGTAGGATATAGGAGTATTATTTTGATCAATGATAAAGTAGAATGAGAAAACAAGATAGTACCTTATGATAACGTTAGTAAAAATTGAAAATACTGTGTCTTCATAGTTCATACAAAACGGTGAACAAGTCATATACTGACTTAACAGGGCTAAGCTAAGCTACCTCGTGCGTATCTTACTCGTATGTAAATTCCAGATTCAGAATATGAATCATAAGGCTAGGTGACCATAAAATAAATTATAGTCTATATATTTTTGTTTCCGAAGTAAGGCCCAAACGAGGTCCAGAAAGTGGCCAGGCCCAACCCAGCCTTCCCACATTGGGCTAGTGACCATGTCTCAATATGTTGGACTAAATCCTGGCATTAAAACTAGCCATCTCCGAAATTAATAGTCTATATAAAATTTATTAATTTCAGAAAAAAAAACAATAATTACATAGAAAACACCAGGACATATTGAATTAGTTCAATATTGAATGACGAGAATAGAAGTTGAGGCCCATTTGATTGTGCTGGGCCGGTACTGTAGGCTGCAGCTAACAATATTTAAGCTTACTAAAAAGAGTGTCTTTCATCGTACACAGCTAGAATATGTATTTTTATTTTATAGAGCTCCAATAAGTCGATAACATTTATGGTGTGTCAAGATATAACATGTGTAATGGTATTTTTAAAAATGTCTTAATTTATGTTAAACGTAATAATATATATATACTAGTTGGCTCCCGTGTCTCTGATACTGTATGGACGGTGAAATTTATCTCAAACTTTGAACGGTCCAAATAATTTATTGAGTGAGCAAAAAATTCAAAATTATTTATATTTTATTAGATAGACTAAATATATAATTGGAAGGTGGATGAAGTGATGGTACAATTGGTTTTAAACCTCATCCAGTCTAATTAATGTTCACCTTAAATTAAAAGTATAAATTATATATTTAGATTTGTTTTTTATATTAATTCGAAAAGTCCCATCTACATATACATATTTAAATTCAAATAAAGTTTCATCTACGCTACATATGAAATTTGTTATATATCAATACAGAATTATAAAATTGTTGACATATATTATGCAACAACAAAAAAACTCGATATATAAAATCCAAAGATTTATTTCATTTTCATTTTTCATTTTTTTAGTACTACTATACATATACATATACATATACATATAATATGGGGCAGTTAAGCAAATAGTCTAAATTATCATCATTTTATGTTTTTCTACGCGAAAAGTAAACAGATTCACTTTTTGTTTATTTTTCCTTTTTAAAAAGATAAGTAATAAACGTGCGTGTTTATAATCTTTCAAAATTATTTTTAATTGAATTACTTTTTTTAGCACCACCACTAGTACATAGTACATAGTACATACTGCAGCTATGTACATAATTTTTCTTATAATTAATAAACATAGCCCAACAAAAAATATTAGGGCTGTATTTTGTACTTTATGACACCATTTTCTCATTTAATAAAATATTATTTTGCCTTTTGCAAAAAAAAATTATAAAAATGGGATGAGTAAACCTCCACCATTTGTGCAATCCATCGTTAAAACCTAGCTAGCTAGTAATAATACTCTCATATATTAGTTATTTTCAATATCTACATTTTATTTTCTTATTTAAAAAAATCATCAACTTAAACTCTAATTAATTGTGCATACAAATAGTTTTATTGTGATATCGCATAATTATTACCTATGGTATCTTCTTTTATTACCGAAGGTCTCATCCACACTAATGCTAGATGTACAACAAATCAATCCTTCAATCCTTTTATATATATATATATAAATACAGCACAGCCTATCAATTTCAATTGAAAAACTCAGTGAGTTAATTAAGCATTAACTCGCTCAATTGAAAAACTCACGAACGAGTCCATCATTCATTCGACCGACTTCTTATCTTCTACTCGATCTCGATCGATTCTTTTCCTCTCAACCGTTCTCTTCGTCGCTTCCTCTTCGTTTCCTTCTCGCTTAATAAATTCAATCGACTCCTCGAATCCTAATTCTTCAGGAGTAGCAGTAACCCCTTTCCCAATCACGGATCCGGCATGACTCAGTTCTGCAAGCAGCCGACACGACACTAATCCATCTGCCGCCACCGATACTCCGTCAGTCTCCGCCGCCACATCGAGTATCCTCTCAAAAACCTTAACTACAGCTTCCTGAGCCGCCGACACCTTATATTCTTCTTCATCTAATACGATTTTCCTGTTGATTGAGTTCGAGGCGGTAATAACGATGATCCGGCGGCAATAACAGTGACAATTTAATGGTGGGTTGTCGGTGAAATTGAGCTGCTGCTTCTTAAAGGTATGCCCAGGCGAATCTCTTTATCCAATTTCATGTGTATATATTTATATGTATATACACATACAAACTTAAATCAAGTTGTAGAGGTGAATTGGGTATTTTAAAGGTATGCCCAGGCGAATCTCTTTATCCAATTTCTTCATGAATTTACCAAGCAGGTTCATTGTCAGGTATTGGTTGCTGGGCTTTTGTTGAACATGGTCATTTTAAGTTCCATTGTTGATGCATATGCAACCTGTGGGAAATTAGAGGATGCCAGGAAATTGTTTGATGAATCTCCCAATAGGGATGTTTTGGCTTGGACCACCTTGGTTTCAGGATATGCCAAGTCGGGGGAGATGAAATTGGCTAGGGAATTGTTTGATTTCATGCCTGTGAAGAACTATGTCTCTTGGTAAGCACATCTACATGGTAAGCAATTATTTATGCTTTTGATTCATTTGGTATATTTATAATTTGCTCTGAATAGTTACCATGAGAAACATGATATCAAATTGAACTATAGTGTGTCTCCTACTCTCCTTTCTAGCTACAAATTTTTGTGTAGCATTATGAAGGGAAAATGAGAAACAAACCCGAAAATAAATTACAATAATTATTTAGCTGTGTTGTTATTTACTGATATCAACATGCATCTGGATTCATTCTTTATTTTGGATCTTGCCTTTACATTTTTGGCGTGAAATGTATACAAATGGAGCGAAAATTATATAATAACATAGGGAACTTGGCCGACTTGGCGCACTGTAAATGTTTGAAATAATCTTAATGCTTTATGGATCCCACTATTATGCTTGAATAGAAGATAGTGTTTTTTTGGTGGGAAATTCAAGGAGCAAACTGTGTAATGTTGTTACTGGATGTATTATTTGACAATGGAAAGAGAGCATGGTTTTACGATTAAAATTAGATGGAAGAAGAATTGTGTTGTTGATATTTTAACTTATGCCATAATAATGGAAGTGGAATCAGCAGTTTGTCATCTTAAAACTAAGCTTTTAAGGTTATCATGTTGCCAGGAATGGTTGCATATATTTATTTCTTAATATATTTTTATTTAGCCGGTTTTGACAGTACACTAATCTTAGCTTTGGTGTCCTTAAATTGAAGGTTATTAACTCCTCCCCACACTCCTCTCTTCACTTCTCTGGATGATGAGACGCCACCAGTTAATCTTGCACAGAGGGGCAGACCTCGAAGTCAACACATTTCTATCTCAAGATCATCCACGGTATCATGAATTCAATTTAGAAGGATATGGAGCAACCTTTGGATATGGAGGGCTAATGCCCTGAATATGAATGTTTACATTTGTTTGAACATCAATGCTTTTGTTAGATTTTTGAGTCCCCTCCCCATGTTTGGAAGTTTTAAAATTATTGAGTTCAGTCGGCTTATATTCTTGGGTTGCTTAGTGGTTGTTAATTGCTTTCTAATCTATACAATAAGGACTATTGAGTTCAGAAATTCACCTGTAGTAGAGTCCCTTGAATTTGTTTGAGTCATTTGCAGTTGATTAATGGATTTCGTCTGCTGTCTATTTGTTTATGTTTTCATCGTAATTTTGCAAATTTTAGAAGGGGTCAAACATATAGAGTTACAAATGATTAATCATTTTATTGTGTTTTGCATAAATGCTGGCAAAATGTTCTATTTGATTGTTCCCAAAAATAAATTTCAGTAATTAATACTATTTATTTAGCTGTGTTATTACTTACTGATATCAACATGCATCTGAATTAATTCTTTATTTCGGATCTTGGGGTTTTGCCGAACAAATAATTTTGGCTGCCCAACCTGTAAATTTTACCTAATAAGTATGATATACATCTCAGGTTTGGCAGTAGCTGAACTGGAATTCTATCATCCTGCTTATGTAATAAATGCCGAGAAGTCCTGGAAATTGATAGCGGGTGCATTGCAGTCTACTTTACACATACACTCCGAGATTTACTATTTTCTTCATGAATTTGTATCAGTTTGTTCAAAAAGGAAATCGTTCACTATATTATTATGGTTTCATGTTTCTAGCCCGTGCATTAAACGAATACGATTTGTGGCTTTTTTGGGTGGAGCAATTCGAGAAATTGCAAATATATGAAGTTTGTCGATCGTTCGATTTTTGTTGCCGACGACGTTAACTGGTGAGTCCAACACTAAATTACACGTGAAAAATATCTTTGAGATGCTCGAATCCAGTTAACGTTTTATAATAGTTCAGTGTATTCATGAAAAATATCTTTGAGATGCTTTTGATTCGAGTTTGTTTAGCAGTGCTTTGAGCTGTCGAGAAGATTGGAGTGTTAACAGAGTGTTGGGAAAGGTTTTTATTGAGCAAAGAGGTTACCGAAAAGTGCGGCGCCGTCCGACGAAGAGTAAGGAAAAGGAGTTGATGCTCGATGTCAAGATTTTTATTGAAGAACAATTGCCTGACGATCCTGAAATGATGGTATCCCTTTCTCTATATATGCATATTATTGTTTGTAAATATAAATTATATGATTGTTTTAAACGTTTATTTAGTTCATGCCTTACTGCGGATATGCTAACAACCGTGCTTAAATAGCAATGCCAACATTTCAAACTCTTGAGTATATATATTTTAGACAAACGAGTATATTACTTTAAGGTTTTGATCAGGTAGCAACCATGTCTCTAAGAACAAATGGGGCGAAGTAGGTACAAAGTTTCTGTCGATATCGATGGAGGGAGGACAACATGGTTGAGATCCGAAAGAACAAAAGAGAAGAGAGGTTGCTTAAGATGCGTCACGAAGGCCTTCAAGCTAACTAATTGAATAATTTCTCCGCTGCCTCTGCTTCTCAGCTCGAAAAGATGGTATACATCTATGTTATTTTTTTTAGTTGATTGAAGGAATGATGACCTCAATCGCAAATTTTCATTCCCGAGCTATTCAGTTAGTTGGCAGTAAAATCCCCAAAAACAATGCTTTGTGAGAAGTGTATACTCTTTTGTCATGATTCTTACATACAGTATATGTTTAATCATATGATATTTATGTTCTAGGAGGCATATATTATAATTAAGATCGAATTTGAAAGCTAGGGTTTTGAATTGAGTTGAGTTTGAATAGGTGAGAAGAAGTTGTCGAAGGTGATAGTACCGGACAAGTGGAAAGAAGGTGCCAACAACGCCACTGAAGGTGGTGGCCGCAAGATCAACGAGAACAAACTCCTCTCCATGAAAAACAAGTTTCTCCTTCTCCTTTTCCTTATCTACATACGTTTTTCTATTTGGGCTTATTTGTTTTTATATATAATTTACATTGGTTTAATTGATGTTGTGTGCTAGAAGTTTACTAACTGGAGTTTTTGAGACCTAGATTTTAGATTGAAACCTAAATTTGCAACCAAGACACAAATCTATATGACTTAAACTGACAGTTGTTATAATGTTTGAATACTGTAATATACTACATTCATTCCAAAATATTTGATCACTTGGACTTTGTTTTTGCAAGTGGAGTTGTATTTTGGGAACGGATGGAGTATATGTGAAGCACGAATACTTATATAGAAGGTAGACATGCTCATGTTGCACATGTGTTGGTCCACAAAAAAGTTGGTCATTATCTCTCCTATTTCACTCGATTCACTTACGACCTTCACATATATGGGTAATTGTTCATCAAACTTTCGATTACTTTTAATGCTTTTTTATGATTTCTATTTGTTCTTTGAAATTAAGATGTGGGTATTTGGAATTTATCTTTTTATGCCTAATATAATATAGGTCTAATTAATTGGATTTTGCTTTAACTTATGGGGCTTTGTAGTTTTTGCTTCCCCAATTGTGAAATTTATTTATTTTAATATTTTTTTCTCTAGGGTTCTTCACTCCATCCCTCTCCTTCGTCATTGAGCAAGAATCAAACCAATTAAGAGGTAAGTCATATGTTATGAATATGAACATAGAAAGTTAGTTGAATAATGTCTTATATGGTCATGTTTGTTATGCTTGGTTGGGAAATTGTGTGTTGTAAAGGGATTCTATGATGGTTGGAGCTATAAGGAAGGATTATCATGAAAATCCTTGGCTAAACAGTACCTAAACATCTATGAAAATCTAGAAAATAAACTCTAGAAAATAAACTGTGCACACATAGTGTTTGATAAAATACCTCAAAGAGGTTTAATGCTTAAAAATCAAAAATTAAGCAAAGCTTGGGGCTAGGTAACCTTTATATATGTGTTACGATGTTAATTAAGCTAATTGGGTGAATCAAATCAAGCTCAAAGCAAGTTTTAAAGAATTTCTAAACATTTGAATTTGATGAAAAAATGGCTAACATTGCATTTTCAAGCCTATGAAATCAGGTCATAACGAGTCCGAATTGGGCATAATATATTTTTATAAAATACTATGTAGTACCGTGTATAACATATCAAAATTTGGGAATAATCGGATAAAAGGATTGCAAGATACAAAATCGTTAATTGGGTGAATCAAATCAAGCTCAAAGCAAGTTTTAAAGAATTTCTAAACATTTGAATTTGATGAAAAAATGGCTAACATTGCATTTTCAAGCCTATGAAATCAGGTCATAACGAGTCCGAATTGGGCATAATATATTTTTATAAAATACTATGTAGTACCGTGTATAACATATCAAAATTTGGGAATAATCGGATAAAAGGATTGCAAGATACAAAATCGTTAAGTAGCTAAGAAATCATCAAAAGTGCTGGAAATTCTGGGCAGCCCCTGCTCCAAATCCTAACTTCTGTTTAATTACAGTTTTGCCACAAGTGTATATTAAGAAATTCTCTAAGACATATTGAAAATATGGATATATTACTGATTCATATGGTTGATTATAGTGTTCTCTGTTTAATATCTTTGCTCAAGAAATATGTGTTCTATTTATTAAATTTATGGTTTGGGCAAGAAAAAAAAACATTTATGCTCATTAGAAATATTAGTTTTTGTACTAACTTAAGGAAAAAGGGAAGTTAGAAATAGGAGTGAGAGAAGAGGCGTGAAAAAGAGAAAAGAAGAGGAGGCCACAACTGAACATTAGAAGATTAAGGAAAAGAGGGAACACAGCTGGTAATATTTTCACAATTAGAATCTTTTTACTATTTTCTTAAATAAGCATGATTATTTCATAAATTTGGATTCAAAGGAAAACAACTTTTCTAATTTGGGAAGTTTTGTTTATGGATGTATTGATTTTCTATCTAATTTGCAGGGCAAGAAGATTACAACAGATTAAAGCCATTAAGCTAGAGACATTGATGTTTTTTTCTTGACTTTTTCATTAGTTAGTCGTGCAAACTATGGAATTTTTTTTATTACATTATCAGCTTCACATACCAATTTACTGTTTTGGTGGGGTTATTACTATCTATTTTGTTCTCTGATTAACAATTTCTTCCATGGGCTTCTCTTCACTTTGCTCTAAACAAATTTCAATGCACTTCATTTGTTTGAGAAAAAGCCTAGCTCAATTTTATTACTGTAATTTGTTTTTTTGGTTGTAGTTGTAGTGATGATTTTGTTAAACAATGTCAAAAAGTTTTATTCAAAGAAATTTGTGTAGAAACTTATGGAACCAATTGGTTTGTTTTACACACGTTTAGATATTGTTGATTTCTACAATGATGGATTTTATCGTGTATATTACATCTGTACAAGCATTTAACTATTAGATAGTACATTATATACTGGAAAAGAAAACTTCAGTTTTTTGTGTTGAATATCCCATAAATTGATTAGAAAGCTTTGAAGGGCAAAATTTATTTACATGAATTGTTTACTTCGAGTTTGTTTTTTTATATGAATGTTGAACAAATTATTAAATATATTATTTAAATTAGCCCGTGCATTGCACGGGCTACCAACTAGTATATATAAATACAGCAAATGCTATCTTTTCAAATCAATTTGAAATCAATTTGATATCTTTTCAAATCAATTTGAAATCAATTTCAGATCAAATTGATTTTCAATTGTAGTAACAGTCCAAAATCAATTTCAAATCAATGTCTTCCAATTTGATTTTCAACAGGCATTATCCTCCTCGATCAATTTCAAATTCAACTCAATCAATTTCAACCTTAATCAACAGCACAGCCCCAATTAACTCAATCACTCACACTACAATCGACAAAACCGTTCCTCTTTCTAGATTTTCCAACTCTTCCTCTTCCTCTTCCTCTTCTTCACTACCCTCACCCCTATTTCACTTCCATATACATGCTCCCCTTCTCTCGCTCCTTTCACTTGGTCCAACGCCTCATCGGCCCTTCTTTTTCCTCCTACTCTTCCACATCCCTCGCCACGCATGCCGGCCATGGCCGGGCCACTCCGACCACGGAGATGTCTCACATGGCGGCCAGACTAGCTTCCATAGTAGAAATAGAGAGAGGAAAGTTCAAATGACCTTATGGGTATGGTTCAAGCTTGAAATTGGTCGATTTCTGGGATTTTATCACCGGCCATGACTCGGCCACCGATCCAACATGGGTTATGGATAGCCTCTAAGAAGGAAGAATACCACCAGATATTTAATTTTATTCTATTTTATTTTGAATCATTATGTTTCTTTCTCTTTATTTTGTAAGTGTTCTTAATATTCCTACTCTTCCACATCCCCCCAGCCTCCACCTCGACTCATGGAGATGTCTCACGGCAATGAGGCCAGGCTTCCATAGTAGAAATAGAGAGAGGAAAGTTCGGTGACCTTATGGGTATGGTTCAAGGCTTCAAATGGGTCAATTTCTGGGATTTTATCACCGTCGACGACTTCACTTACTACGCCAATCCATCCAACATGGGTTATTGATAGCCTCTAAGAATGAAGAATACCACGGTATATTTAATTTTATTCTATTTTATTTTGAATCATTATGTTTCTTTCTCTTTATTTTGTAAGTGTTCTTAATATTAAAAGAAATTGTTACACCCTTTCATTTGTATCCATCTATCAATACATATAATTTGTGACGCTCCCAAAATTAGGTATACATCACCCATCTTGGGTCGCCAGATACAGATGCATGTAATTCAAATACAACTTACTAATACCAATTGTCAGTATGCAATACGACAAAACATAAACTGTGAGTTTGAATACAAATATTATCTACTAGAGATTATACAAACTCAAAAGGAGTCCTCATTACAATTATTATCACACTATTTCACAGAATAGTGAGGACTACTAATGCTATCCTCTGGACCATCACTCCGTTCCCCGACTCGTCCCAGCTATATTCTCATTTCCTGAAGAGAACCGTGAAGAAAGGGTGAGCTCAACTAGCCCAGTAAGAAATATTATGACTAAGATAATGCAAAATAAATTATCATTAGCCTCTAACAATGTTAAACTGATAAAATACAATAGACATCAAGTTTAACTGCAGCGGAACAAGCAATCCATTAAAAGAGTCAAGTAGAGAATAGAATCTACTATCTTTTATGATTTAAAAAGTTTTTCCATCACTTTTATCGCTGAGACTCAGCTCAATAAATAATCCACATCATTAAATCATCTCTGCACTACAGGCCAAGGATATTCTTTAGTATCACGACCACGAATTATCCATGCACTACGGGCCAAAGATAATCGTGTTTTCATCAACGGTCCTGATCATGCCATAAAATAATTCATCTTTGCTCCCTTAACTGAAGAGAATCCATAGCCATAATCATACCAAAAACAGTCCATCAATGCACTACGGACCAATGAAGACTTTTAATTTTCACATCATTTGTAACATTACGGTCATGATTACACCGCGTAATCCACAGTCATAATCATACCAAGTCCATCTACGCACTACAGTGCCATGATGACTTTCAACATAATATAAACATGATGATGATGATGACAATGATATAAGAATTCAATAAAACAAGTTCAAGAATTAATTTATCCATGAACCAATAACGTCCAAATTGTCAACATGATACCGCTTTGTAGAGTAAAATTCAAGAATGCTCAAAAGAATATTTTCATGGAAAGATACTGGATGAAGCGCAAATATCAAGGATATTCCACTAATTTCATGGAGTATAGAAGTCAAAATTTTAATCAACTGAGTATAATACCGAATGGAATAACAAAAGATATCATAATGCATGCGGTACTTCGCATAGATAGTTATTCCAACAGAATAATAATAACGGAACCAGGTCAGGTGAAATTCACATCGACAGGATGTTCCAACAGAATAATAAATGCGGAATAATAAATGATGGAACCAATCCGGCGTATAGACAAAAACAGGATATTCCGTGCGAATAATAAAGACGGAATAATAAAATGGAACCAGTCCTGCCAGATATATGCATGCATGTGGATATTCCGACAAAATAATAGAAGAATGTCACCAAGTATAGGGTAGCAGCATATCTGAGTTATTCCAACGAACAATAAAGAAATGGAATAATGTAAGTTCTCTTCTTGAATACAAAAAGAATAATATCCCTTACTAGTAAAATAATACTTGATATAAGAGTAGTGAAGAAGCGAAAAACTTTTCTTCTATCTCTTTATAGTTTCTCTCTGTAGTTCAATTGAATTAAAAGAAAATAATGAAGGAATGAGCTTCATTTATAGGAAAATGGAATGCATAAGAATTAATCCATGAGCGGTCCAGATTGATTTACTTTAATTTGACGGGTCCGTATTTAAAGAAAAATCTTTTAAATAAAATATAATATATTCTATTTATATAAAAGATTTTACTATGCAAACACTATCTGAGCACTATGCAAACACTATGCGTAATAAAATATAATATATTCTATTTATAGAATAACTTTAATAAAGTATTCTGCTTTATATAAAAATATTTTACTATGTAAAACACTATGCATAATAGAATATAATATATTCTATTTATAGAATAACTTTCATAAAGTATTCTGCTTTATATAAAAGATATTTCTATTTTATTACTTAATAAAACAAAACTTCTAAATCAACAATAATTGAATCGAATAATGTGAGATCTTATGTCAAGAACTATTGTAGAATAATTGAACAAAACCGGTGTGACTTCTCACATAAATATCAATAATCAATACTGGTGTTACTCTATGCAACAACAATGGCGATTCTTCAGTACTTTTACTACCGAGTAGTTCAACAAGATCAACAAATAAAACTTCCGCCGTTATTTTTAATAAAATATTTTGTCATTTTCTCGATCCGAAATAATAATTCCGTTGTGGGGTCCACCAATGATTGTCTTGCAGTCGTCTGAATATTTCTGCTTAAAATGAATATTCCCAGACCAATCGAATATAATATGAAAACTTGCATACTTTGTAAAATTTATAAATATTACCCACAACTATAACATTATCTCAAATTCACACCATAATATAAAAAAAATTATTTCGAGAAAATTAATTCTTTATTCATAAAATCGTGTTTCACAATCTCCCCTCCTTATGGAATTTCGCCTCAAAATTTACGTGCGTGCACTTTGGTATATCTTAGAATAGGTGAGGATACCTTGACTTCATTTCGATTCTAACTCTTGAGGTATAACCCTTGAGTGTTGAATACGATTCTTCTTATCCAAGATTTTAACACGAGATCTCATACGTTAAATCATTCGCTATCTCGTCCGATTCTAAATTAATAATGTGGTTCGGGTCATCCACATATTTACGTAACATTGATACGTTAAAAACGTTATGAGTATCTCGACATACTTGGCGGTAAAAGCGAGTCTATAAGCCGGCTACTACTCAATCGAGAATTTCAAATGGGCTAATTAAATTGAGGGTTGAGATTTCCTCTCTTCAAAGAACTCTTGCTTCTAGAATAACGCCTCTTGAACCTTCTTCTTCACATTCATCGATTCGGTATGTAGGCTTGGCGTCTTTTTAACTTTATCGATTAAAGTCGATTTTACTCGTATATTCGTTATCTTCACGTGGGTCCTGAGTCTTTAACTCTATCTTCATCATTTGCAAGTTATACGAAATGAGTCTTTGTGTTAACAACATCGCACTCGTAAACGCATCCGATCTTCTACTCAACACGTCAGCTACCATGTTCGCTTTTCCACGATGATATTAAATGGTACGATCGTATTTTTCAATAGCTCGAGTCAACGTCTTTGACGCATTATACATTCGTTTTGGTTGAAGAAATATTTGAGGGTTTAAGAAATGGGTTTTGTACTGGTGTCAATACAAAATTCGATTTCATGCTCTGGGGTAGTAGCTAAGTCTCTTGTGAATACGTCAAGAGATTTATTAATGATTGAAATATCATTCAAAACTGTTACTCTCATCCAAGACTTGGATAGTACGTCACATTGATACCTACTGTGACTTCTATCCCTTAACCTAGATAGCACCTCACAATGATACCTATCAACTTGTCATCGTCATTCACGACGTCGCCTACAGAAAGTCTGGCTTCGGTGCATTCCACACAAGAAAGTCATCAACAAAAGGATCGAGGCTCTTTACTTATGGCTTGATATGACAATGATTGAATTTAGTGGTTTGGTTGCTTGAATTCGCATAATAGGTTGATTAGGAATATGAAAGCTAACAATCTTACGAAAAACATGATGAGTAGTTAACCAATCGTTTCAAAAAAACCACATCAAAGGCAAGTATTTTCAAAGAGATAAGATCGACAGGAAACGTGAAAGTGTCGATTTGAATCAAACAAGATTTATAAACAGTGGAGGTAACGACGGTTTCTCCCAATGGAGTTTCAATAGATAAATCAAAGATTAACTTCTCCGGAGTTAAGTACAAACATTGAACACAACTAGGTGAAATAAAAGAGTGAGTAGAACCCAGATTCAACACGGTATAGACTTCGTGAAAGCTTATGATTAACTTACCCGTGATAATTTTATTCAGGTTCCTCGTCACGAGAAAAAAAACGCTCTCTCTTAAACTACCGGCTTTGGCTTGTCTGGGACATCCTTTGGCATCACTATCCGAGTTGGACTTGACTTCACCATACGACAAAATCGAGCTAGGTGACCTTCTCTTCCGCAATTAAAACACGCTTTGGATTGTTGCGTACAGTTTGGACGGATGTGTCCCTCTTGTCCGCATTTGAAATATACGACCGATGGGCGTTCTTCTTCATCTGAAACGGGTGCTGGTGCCGACGTCTTCACGTCATTGTTGAACCTTCTCTTCTTAAAATATCCATTCTTATTATCTTGGCCATGATTACCACCGAAATGGTTACCATTCTTGGCATGATAATATCCCCCACGATGGTTATCATTGTTCCGATGACCGTTGCCACCGGTATGATTATTATCGTGTTGTTGGTCGTTGCCTTTTGGTTGTGCTGACTCATTATCGCGCTCCAATAACTGAGCCCTATTCACAACATCTGAATATAAACAAAGTTTGTGAGAAATGAGGTATTGACATATATCGGGTTTCAAACCTCGCAAAAACATTCGCGTCATTCGCTCCTCATTATCGACCAAATGGGATGCAAACCGGGATAATCATGCAACTTAGCCTCGTACTGCGACACGGTCATATTGTTTTTCTCCAGCTTGATGAATTCTACCTCCTTCATGTGACGAATACTTTCAGGAAAGTACTTGTCGTTGAATAATTCTTGGAACTTCTCCCAAGACAACTTGAGTGCGTCGTCCAGTTGGAGTACGCTTTTACTGATTCCCACCAATGATCTCCTTCTTCACGCAACATAAAGGTGGCGAATGGAACCTTTGCTCCTCTCGAGCATTCCAAGACATCAAATATCTTGGTAATCTACTTTATCCATGTCTCCGGACTTAAGTGGTTACGCTTTCCCAAAACTACGGTGATCCCAGCTCCTTGAATCGCTTAATGGCCACCAACCGTGGAAGTTACCATTGTTTCCACTGCATTATGGACGAGGAGTTCTTACCCCGTTGTTGCATGAATTGCATAAAGCCTCGACCATCCCATCATTCACCATTTCATCGGTGTTATTGTTTTCATGAGGAGTATTGTCCTCCGGTTTGCACATTATCTTGATTATTGATCTGTGGAGACTCAACGGTCTCATGTGCTCCATTGATAATCTCAACATTCTCGGATGCCATTTTCAAACACTGCCACAAAACAAGGGTTAATTAACATATCACATATTATCCCTATACATTGACCGACCAATTAAATACCAAATAAACTTAGGTAGGTCATACTTAGCGAAGAATTCCCCCTCTCCTCTCTGATTCTTATCTCACATCTTAGCCAGGATCATATCCTAAGCTTTGATACCAACCGTGACGCCCCCAAAATTAGGTATACGTCACCCATCTTGGGTCGCCAGATACATGGTACGTAATTCAAATACAACTTACTAATACCAATTATGGGTACAATCGACAAAACATAAACTGTGAGTTTGAATACAAATATTATCTACTAGAGATTATACAAACTCAAAAGGAGTCCTCATTACAATTATTATCACACTATTTCACGAATAGTGAGGACTACTAATGCTATCCTCGGACCATCACTCCGCTTCCCGACTCGTCCAAATTTATATTCTCATTTCACAAGAGAACTGAAGTGAAGAAAGGGTGAGCTCAACTAGCCCAAAGAAGAAATATTATGACTAAGATAATGCAAAATAAATTATCATTAGCCTCAACAATGTTAAACCGATAAAATACAATAGACATCAAGTTTAACTCATAGGTGAACAAGCAATCCATTAAAAGAGTCAAGTAGATAATAGAATCTACTATCTTTTATGATTTAAAAGTTTTCCATCACTTTTATCATTTGAGACTCACCAATAAATAATCCACATCATTAAATCATCCCCACTTTCTACGAAGCCAAGGATATTCTTTAGTATCGCTGACCACGAATTATCCATGCACTACGGGCCAAAGATAATCGCGCTTTCATCAATGATCCCCGATCATGCCATAAAACAATTCATCTTTGCTCCCTTGGCCGAAGAGAATCCATAGCCATAATCATACCAAAAACTATCCATCAATGCACTACGGGCCAATGAAGACTTTTAATTTCCACATCATTTGTAACATTACGGTCATGATTACACCGCATAATCCCTGGTCATAATCATACCAAGTCCATCTATGCACTACAGGCCACAGATGACTTTTAACATAATATAAACATGATGATGATGACAATGATAAAAGAATTCAATAAAACAAGTTCAAGAATTAATTTATCCATGAACCAATAACGTCCAAATTGTCAACATGATACCGCTTTGTAGAGTAAAATTCAAGAATGCTCAGAAGAATATTTTCATGGAAAGATACTGGATGAAGCACAAATATCAAGGATATTTCACTAATTTCGTGGAGTATAGAAGTCAAAATTTTAATCAACTGAGTATAATACCAAATGGAATAACAAAAGATATCACCATGCATGCGGTACTTCGCATAGATCGGTTATTCAACGAGAATAATAATAACGGAACCAGTCGGTGAAATTCACAATGGCAGCAGGATGTTCCAACAGAATAATAAATGATGGAACCGTGTCCGTACATAAAGATGCATGTGATATTCTGGATAGAATAATAAAGGCGAAATAATAAAAATGGAACCAGGTCCGGCATATAGCACAGACAAGATATTCCGACAGAATAATAAAGACAGAATAATAGAAGAATGTCACCAAGTATAGGGTAGCCCGCGTGTTGCCTAATTTTTAATAGCACTTTACCACGCAAGTATACGCGTTCAATTGTAATATTCAGCAAGCAAGGATATCGTTCCCACGAGGAAATAGACTAATATTTATCAATTACTAATTCTAATGCAATTAATCCTATTTTAAACTACGAAATTTTGTTTGTGATTTGAAATTTAAACTTAACAAAACTAATGATTAAAAATCAAAATTTCACAAGAATAACTGCAGATTTAACAGGTTAAGATTACAACTTCCCTTGGTATTTCATTTAAATCAATTCACTTCCCATTTAAAGCAATTAATTAATATGAATCGTTATCCAAGAATGATTTATAAAATTCACACACTTTTTCCAAAACACGTGAACAAATCCTCCTAACTCCGATCCTTAAGACACAAAATTACAAGAACACCTATTCAATTAATTCACTATATTCCTATGTGAATCAAGTTAATTAGGGTTTACGATAAATTCTTCGAAAGAATACAAAAAGGCACATAGGTATATTCCTATCCTACATGCTAATCATATTAACCCTATTCAGATTATATGAACAGATGTTATCATATCCAGATCTCAATCTATACTCCATCTTCCAATTTTATATAGATTATCACAATAATTGTTGGCCAAACAATTAATCAATAAGCAAAAGATATAATAAACAATTCAATAAAAACCAACTTTCATTCAATGGGAAGGTTCAATTTAAACTACATACCAAGTTCCGTTGCAATCTTAATGAAAATTTAGTTCATGCTAATAATAAAGAAAAACATCATCCAGATTAATAATCCAAACATCCCAGATAATTACAAAAGATAAAACTAGAGAAGAGAAGAAGAAACTCTGAATTTTCTCCAATACTCTCTCTTTGATCTTCAGCCCTTGCAATTTTCCTTCGTGTTTTTCTTCGTTGTCCTCTCTGCAAATCTCTTGAAAAATTCCGTGATATGTCTTTTCTAAAGTCTCCTCCTATTTGTATTAGTCTCCCACCTCATTCAGATTCCTCTTTGGCTTCAAAAACCCACTTGGCAGTAGAAAATCCTCCTTTTTGTTGCATACGAGCGCCTAAAGGCCAACATTAAGTTATTTCAAGCGCTTTAAAGCCGACGAGAGACCACGTAATTACAAAATGCCACTCATCTCTAATTTTAATGATTTTTTGCCTTTTTCTTCTCCGAAATGACCAATTTGTCCCTCCAGCTCCAACCTACAAGAAATAAACACAAAACAGATAAAAAGATACTAAAAAACAATTAAAGATAGCAATAATTAAGTTTAATAATATCGGACTCATAGGTATAAAACCTACTCATCACCGCGTATACAGGTTTGTCAGGAATAAACATGTGAATGATATTCCTATTTAATATATGATTTGATTATGATATATATATGAATGAATATGCACGTATGCTTGCATGAAGAAAAGCTGTAAAGTCCTTTGATAGATAATAGAAATATATGTACAAGGACTTAGAATGAATTGATCAAATATGTTAGGTTGATCCTACATAAGCAAAACAACTTTGTGAAGTCCTTAAAAAGAAATGATGTACAAGGACTATAAATATAGAAAGATCAAGCATGTTAGGTTGATCTTATGTTGTAATAGATAGGCATGCTCGATCGTCGAGCACCTTTGCATCAAAAGTCGTAGATGCATCAGGAGTCGAGTCAACTCTGGAGCTATCGAGGCGAATATAGAGTATGCAAGATAGTGAGATCTCTGAGTTCGTAGACTTCGGAAGCGAAGAAGGATTGTAATTAATGTCGAGAAGAGCTTCCTCGGGATCGTAGTGTCTTTGAGGAAGTCATGTTCGTAATCGTGAGACAAATTGCCTACTGGCCGTTCGAACGACCATCTGCCGAAGCCAAGTATGAAACGTAGACTACACTCAGAGTCGTAGAGTCTAGCGATGCCAAAGCCAAGACAAGGATTGTAGGCTACACTTTGAGATCGTAGAGTCCACTAAATGAATGCAGAGATCGTAGTTGGGCAAGATCAGATGAAGACAACAAGCACAAGGCAGAAATCGTAGAGTGTCAAGATCTGATCTCGGGATCATAAGTGTCTGCAGTACAAGTTTTAATCGAATCGTAGAAGTCAGGCAGAACTACGACTCAAAAGAAGTGCTCACAATGCTAAGTCAGGATCATAGAGCAGATACGGTTCTCAACGAATGAGCACTCCTAGAATATCCAAAGGTACGAAGCCTCTGGTTGGCACTGCAAAGATGCAATCCACAATAAGGGAACCAGAGAGCACTCAACGAATGACATGCAGGCTAGCAGGAGAACTAAGCAACAATCCAATCAGCATCAAGATTGAGTTGAAAGGCCATTCGTGATGAAGTCTTCCACAAGATGATTCAAAGAAGACTTGAAAGAATGACTAAGAAAAGTCGACTAATGCGATTCTTGACAAGAGAAAACAGAAGACAACGACCTTGAAGTAACCAAGATCGTAGTGTTTGCCAAACAAAGAAGAGACCCGATGGAAAGTGAACCGAGATAATCGATCGACCTCAAAAAGCAAGGCTAAAGTGATTAAGTGTTGTGTCAGATCATTGATGATAAGTGAACGGGAGATCACAAGGAGAAAGTAAGCTGGACGCACCACAAATCTGAAGTGTCTTAATATTCAGAAGGGGACCAGGACAAGGAATCAGGCCATCAGTATCTGAGAACTGTCAAAGCAAACAGAAGTATTGAAGCACTGCATAATACAAGGAAGGGGTGTTCTACATTGAAGATCCAATCAACACTCTTCTAGATCGTAGTGTTAACTCTACCAACTGTCAAAGCAAACAGAAGTATTGAAGCACTGCATAATACTAGGCTTGCTTAGTCAGAAGTGCAAAACTCCATTCATTCGGAGGAATCTTCTTCAAAAAAAATTCCATTTCTTTCACACGCTCTTCGGGGATATCTCCGAAGTCAGCAGAGATCCGATCAGAGATAGTCCAATCAGGAAGAGAAGAGATTTCAGGTCCTGTAACAAAAAACCATTTTTCGTGCCAACCCTTGTTGCTTGAAGGGGTATCCATCAGGGGTCTCCTCTCAAATCTGGCGTTGGGACGAGGAGACTGTTTACTCAATATTTTGAAGCATCGTTCTCGGGATTTACAGGCTGAGAAGAGGGTGAAGAAGATGTCGACAGATGGAGGAACCCCTAGTTCGTGGCAGAAGGCAATGAATGCCAGAATGTGGATATAGGAATTAGGAACCAACTGGGAAAATCCCACTCCTATAAACCCTGTGGGGGTAATAGCGAAGACATGGAGGGGTAAAGCGAATTCCTTTTCGAGAAAAGTAACTCGGCATGGAAACCCAACCATCCTGGCCGATGGTACATGCGTTCTCTCTGGAGCCGGAGCCCTTATTGCGTAGACATATCCTAATCTCGATAATGAGTCCCGGAGGATACGATATCTCGACTTAAAAATGGCGGTAGAGGTATTGGCATGAGGAAACTGCTCCTCATCCTTAAAGAAGTCGGTGGGTGGTAGAGAAGGTATTAAGGGTGGATTCTTCCCCATGGTTGTCAGTAGATCGATTTGAACTCGAACCCTCTTGATCAGGGTTTGGATTGGGAGAAACGGTGTTAATTGGAGTCATTCAAGAGGAGAACTCGGTTGGTATTCGTGACCACCATTTATGGGATTTCGCAGAGAGAGGGGAAGAAGAAACCTCAAAGGTTCAAAGTTCAAATTGGCAGGTAAAACTGTCAAAATTGGTAAAGTTTACCTTTTATACTGACGGATTACACGAGTTACGAAGGTGGCAAATTTAATTTCTGGTAATGATGAGAATTCGAATGGGAAGCGTCCAGGTTAATCTTTAGATATTTTATCAAATTGGGCTTCTCGGTTGGGTTTCCGATTTTTAATCCATCTCTTCCAAATTCAGTCCTTTATTGTTTGGGCCTTTCATGTTGGACATTCAGCCGCTTTCTGTCTTCCCTTATAGATCAACTCGGGTATGTCTCAATTACTTCTTGATTTGGATCTTTAGTAAAATATCATGGACCATTTATAGTTTTCTATTAAACATTCTGTTCAACAAAAAACTAGGGGGCAATGTTGGGTCATGATATTTCCCCTCTTTGGGCCGAGTAAATTGGGCTTACTTATTTAATTAATCTATTGGGCCTTCATTATTGAACCTTGAAAGTCACTGGGCCTAGTCACCATATTACTTATTTTTAACCCTGCAAAAAAGATTTGGTTCATTGGACTAACCCATTGGATCTTTTAATATCTATTACTTTGACTTGTAATGATGAAAAAACATGACGATTAACTAAGACACCGCCATGCATTAATGTGGATGGAAATATAATGCACGGCCAAGATAAATCAAGATACCAAAGGTAGTGGGTATCTGACTCGATCGGGAGAATCCATCATATCGTAATGGCTGTGTCGGTAAGATGGGTACTACGAAAGCCGGAAAAGAGAGTATAACCAGAAGACCCCAACTTATTATTAATGAAATTTAATTTTCTCTATTTATTATTTTTAATTAGTAAGGGTTGATTTGATTAATGTGGATAGTTATGGGTAAAATACGCAAATATTTCAAAATAAGCAAGTGGTTATAAAATATTCATTGTTGTTTGGGAATATTCATTTGGTCGTGGAATATTCTTCACATGTCGGGGAATATTCGTGCAACCAGCCAAGCGATCTTTTTGTGGGCCCCATAACTGAAAGCGATTGGATGAAGAAAACGACAAATATAAGTTGTTTAAAAATAACGGCGTAGTTATTTATTAAGTATATCTTGTTAAAATACTCGGTTTAAAACACAAGAAGACTTTGCAAGTATTGCACCAATTAT
Organism: Panax quinquefolius; assembly: GCA_020205615.1. NCBI lineage: Eukaryota > Viridiplantae > Streptophyta > Magnoliopsida > Apiales > Araliaceae > Panax > Panax quinquefolius. The sequence goes on along the minus strand of CM035169.1, from coordinate 2,475,840 downwards.
TGATTCTTACGTGAAGCTGCACTACTCAATAATGGTTACAGTAATTCTTATTCAAAGATTTTATTAATTTAATAATTCTTTGCGTTGATATTTTATATTGTTGTTGTTTCAATAATTGTCATTACACGTATTTTCCATTATCTAGACAATAATTCATATTATCCTAATAATATTATTGGATAACATTATTGGAAATGTCTAGAAAGTTACATCTAAGGAGAGGTTTGGTCACCTAATTGCGCGGCCAAGAAGGAGAGATCCTTATTGGAAAGCCCTGCTCACGAAGCTAACCTGTTTGTCAATATTGTGATTCTGTAATATTATTTGGGAATAATTAATTATTGATTCATATGATGAGGAACATATTAATTTTATGTGGATATAGATGGAGAAAATTTTAATGTGACAATTGTTGAAAATTAAAATTTTATCTTTTTACGATAAAATAATTCATTTAAATATATTATTATATTTTAATAATATAATAACGGTGATATTTTTACAACGAATGTGGGATATATGAGTATACGAGGAGGAAGAGTATTTTTATTGCAATAAATGTTTAAAACATGTTAAATATGCTCGGTGGACCCCATTTATTGAATTGAAATTTGATTATAACTGTGAAATCGCTTGGTTTGTGGATTTCGGTTAATTTACTTTGGAATTTGGAAAAACTTTCTTCTGCAAAGTTGTAGAGAATTGAATTTCCTATAAAAACTCATGAGATTCGAATTTTCTAATAAAAGGGCTATTTATTATGAATTATTGATGTTCAAATTCTGAATAATTGATTTTGGGAGTTTTATTAATTTTATTAAGAAAAACGTTTTTATTGATTTTGGTGAGGGGACCATTTGTTTGGCTGATAATTTGAATCTTAAAAAAAGTGCGTAGGAAATTATAATATATATTAATATTTTATTAAATTTTACTACTTTGGTGTTCTAAGCAATTTCCTATAAATAGGGTCTTAGGGTTAAATTGAAAATCACACCGAAATCAAGTTTTCTCTCTATATTATCGAGCATATTCTTGTGAGTATTTTGAGTATTGCTATATCTGGTGCAAGTCCAAGTCATAGCCTATATCCTGTTTTATTTAGAAATCTTGATCTTTCAAGTAAGGGATGTTATTTTCTTACCAAATGATATTATTTCTTCATATCATTATCTTTGAAATATTGGTTGGAACTTTTATCAAATTTGGAACTTTTTCATGTATCGGGTTACTATTCATGAGTTACTTATTCACGAGTTACTATTCATGAGTTACTATTCACGAAAGTTCTTATTCACGAGTACTATTAAGCGAAGCGTGAAGATGTTTTTGTGGAATTTCTATCTTTTGGTGTGAAGAGTTACTATTCACGATACTCGCACTATTCACCTAAAAAATAAAATTTCTTCTTTTGTCCAAAATATCTATTCGGATACTAAATTTGATTGTATCCATGTTTTGATCATTCTTGAATTTTACTCCACTATGATCATTTTGAGGTATTTTTGAACATGGATAAAACAAAAGTACTGAATCCTTAATCCTTAATCCTTGTCATTTTGTTTCAATCGGATTCGCTTTCTTTAAAAATATTTTCATCATCCTCGGTCTTAAATGATGATATTATTGAATATCTTTGGCCTCATAGTCAAAGATGAATGATTTCTGAAGAATATCTTTGGCCTCAGAGTGCAAAGATGAGCAGTGTTGAGATGAACACGACCGATCGATTAATATCTTTGGCCGTAGTGCAAAGATGAACAGTGTTTAAATGAACATGACCAGGTCGATGAATATCTTTGGCTCAGTAGTGCAAAGATGAATATTTGATTCCGGATGTATATTGATTGATGTTACGAGGATAAAAGATAGATGATGAACTTTTAAATTCATACATGTAAGATAGTAGTTTGCATTCTCTACTTAACTCTTCTAATGAATTATTATTTCATTGCGAATATTGATTTAAAATTTGTTGTCTATTGTATTCTATTAGATTTTTCCTGTTGAAGACTAACGATAATTTGTTGTATATTATCTTAGTCATAATATTCTTCTTGAGCTAGTTGAGCTCACCCTTTTCCTTTTGTTCCATTTTTCTCGGGAGGCGAGAATATAATGAGTACGAGTCTGGGGTATGGAATGAAGGTTCTAGAGAGAGTTGTTTAGTAGTCCTCACCATTTTTGTAAAATAATGTATCAATAAATGTGATGAGGATTTATTTGAGTATAGATATTATACTAGAAGATAATATTTGTATTTAAACTCACAGTTTTACTGTTGTAATAATAAAGTTGTAGTTGTTTCTGTACCATGTATTGACAACTCAGAATGGGTGATGTATACCTATTTTGGGGGCGTCACACTCACCATCATGCATCTCAAAATATATTATCATAAGATAGTTGCATGTATGGATATGTCTGTTGATGATAAATATGATGATTATCCAAATAAGAGGAACAGGGGTTTAGAAAACTAACCTAGCAGGACCCATTTAACTATGGGTACCAAAAATAGAAATATATTTAAACCTGCAGGTATTTGGACAGTCTGACCACACTAAGGAATGATGAAGCAGAAGACTTCAGTCAAGAAAATACAACCAGCAGAAGGCTAAGGACTGTTCAGAAATGAGTCTGATAAAGTTCCTATATGTTCAAGCCTGTCTTGAAGACCCTTGGAGCTAACCGGAATAGAGCTCACATGGCTGCATATCTGTATATGAGAGCATGCCATGAAACAGAAGATAAAGAGGATTCTATGTGCCCATATCAAGAAAGACATGCTTTATGGAAAGGATCCTCGAGGAAGCTCACAATAGAAGATCATTGAGCTTAAGACAAAAGGAGTTCTTTATGAAGCGTAACTTCTCAAAACAAAGGATCGACAAAGAAGACTACGTTAAGATGCTGTCATCGAATGATCGTAGAGTGATCAATCCTCGAAAATACTCATCTCTACGATCTGAGGAAAACTAAGCAACGATGATGATTCGAGTCGTAAGGAGAAATGTCTTTGGGCGACCTTCAATTAACATGAAGAAGGAATCACATCTATCCGAGAAGACAAGATCAACAATGGGGAGCAAGGATCCATTAATGAATAACAACACTATTAAACACGGAAGAGATGTACCACTTCAGAGTCCCAAAACTTTGTGGTCGATGAACCATATGAAGATCCACAATCGGTGGGGGAACGCCTCAAAACGTACTCACCGATAACCCTTCACCACCACCCAATCCATAATCGTGAAGTTCCTACGATCAAACACATGATCGTAGTGTAAGAGCAGAAGGACACCACGATTTCAGCAATGCAGATATCCAGAGCTGGTAGAAAGACCTCCCCATCAGAAAAGGTCTAATGAGATGTCATTGAAAATCACTGTCTTAGTATTTCATCTGGAAAGCGCCTCAGGGACAAACCTGACCCTTAGCTAACTCTAAGAGGTTGGCCCTTCCTGAGCTACCTTATCCCAGAAGGAATGCTTGATCTAGTTCATCTCAAAAGAACCAAGTCAGTCAACGATCGTAGAGTTGAACTTGAAGAGGACTAAACGATTGTAGTACAAACTCAACGATCGTAATGCTGTCTAAACGATCGTAGTGCAACCTCAGCGACAGAAGAAGATAACTCAACGATCGTAGTCCTACCAAAGGGTATTCCAGTTCAAGGAGCATGAAGAATGAGACATCTGCTAAGCCATTCAAGTTGAGGAGATAAGTTCGAATACATCAGTGATTGAGCTATGCTGCATCGAAGTAAGGAGGAAAGACGAAGCCATCCACTGCAGCATCTCTCAGAAATTGATCGTTGAGTAAACAAATGAAATCGTAGAGTCTATAGCTATCTCATCATGTTACTCTACGAATCAAAAGGTCAACGGTCAAAGCCACGTCAATTAAACGTCCACTCCTCTAATAACTGAAAATTTGTGAGGAGTTACAGCTCATTACTGGGCAACGTGCAACCAATGGACAATTGACACATCACTAAGTATGCAGAGTTAGAAGGAACTGCCATAAAGACAAGTTCAAATCTGCAGACAGTTACCAAAAGATATCGAACCTTTCTCCCTCCCATTTTTAAAACCCTAGAAAGCTTTTCAAGAGCAAAATCAGTTAACCTTCTAGAGTCTAACCAAATCTTAGTCAGCCATCTCGCATAATCTCTCTAAATCAAACACCCACGCCTCTTGACGATTCAAATGGAGAACTGGCAAGTTATCACCCCAGATTCACTTGGAACCAAATCGTTTGCAAATTTTGAGAAGAAGTTCGGGGCGCCCTTAGACTCGTAAAGGAAGCTGGGTTTTCGAATGTCTCGGCGGTAGTACTGTATATACATTGACACAGTTAAGGAGTTCTACTCAAACATCTCTATAAACTCGAACTCTATCTACCAAGGTTAAAGGTCATATTTTGAAGCTGAAATCTTCTGACCTTAATCAATGCCTAGGGTTCCCTAGCCAAGGGCTGAAGAACGTTGAAGATGTGAATGTTGAGCAAGCGAAGGAGTTGATGGGATATCAAAGAAACTCTAGCTTCAAAGAAATGAAGAAGAAGGAGTTCCCTGAAGAGTATGAGTTCCTAGCTTAAATTGTAGGAAAGTGCATTCTGTGCAAAAATACTGTTCATGATACGGTGATTGATCAACAACTGAAGATTATGTCAGCTATAGTGCTGAAGAAACAAATTGACTTTGGAGCAATTTTGTTTGATCATATCTCTAAGTGGGTAGAGAAAATTTGAGAAGAAACCACCGACCAAAGTGTTTCATGGAAGGGTCTTGAGTATCATCTTGAAGAAAAAGCTAGGTGGAAAGATCAAGGATGATGAGGAGAAGCCACGAATGTGCACAAAGTAATGTCTCCACAGTTATTTGAAAACCGGAAGAAGAAACCGAAGGAGAAACAAAAGGTCGACAGCTGAGGAGCGTGATAGAGCCTCTGCAAAGAAGATGAAGACAAGAAAGGCAGAGAGAGCTCGAGTCCAAATGACTCTGAAGTAGTGAAATCACACCACCAGAAGAAAATCAAAAGTGGTGAAAAGAGTTTGGTGAAAGTGAAGAAAGCCCAGGCCCCACCAAGGAGAATCTCCTCCTTGAACAAAGATAAGGAAGAAGAAGCCCAAACTGGCCGAGACCACAAAGAAGAAGCAACAGTTTCTTGAGGCCAACAACAAGAAAGCTAAGTCCCCACAACAAGATTCAAAAATGAAAGTGAAGGCGATGTGATGGAAGAAAAGTGCTCAAGCCCCATGGCCAATTCTCGGAGAAGCAACTCGATGAAGAAAAGGAATTCGAATGATCAAAGTGCATCCCCAAGTGCAACCGCCTAACCCCGCCAGAGAATGGGTCAAAAATACTATTCTAGAAGAAGAAGAAAACATGTCCCTCAATCCAAGAAAGCTCTCATGATGGTTCGAGAAAGTGATGAAGCCAAGAAAGAAGAGCCTTTGCCGCCAAAGGCTTGATCTTGAAAGAAGTTTATCGATGAGCAAATGGAGTCGAGACCGAAAAGAAGAAGAGTCTCATCACTCCAATAGTTGAACCTCTACGAAGAAGGAAGAGCTACAGTCGCAAGCCCGGGCTTTGTCTCAAAAGGAACAATAGCCAATCAAATGCCATCATTGAATTAAGTGATGATGAATCTGTATCCCGGGAGAAGATCTTTGAAGAAGAAGCCAGTGATGAAGAAGAAGAAGTATCTAAGAAAGTCTTGATGAAGAAAGTTCAGATAATGAAATTCAAAGAAGAAGGATTCTCTGTTGGAGATGATCAAGAAGAGTCTCGAACATGAAATGCAACATGAAGATGATCCTCTGCTGAAGGTGATCTAAATGGTTACGGTTACGAGAAGGAAGAAGCGAAATGATTCCAACTCAAGATCGAGAATCGAAAAAGGCTCGTAACTCCACCGCTTCTCTCACACGCAAGATTTATTAGGAGAATAGTAGTAGAAGTTCCCAATGAACCATCAGAGACTCCTCCTGACAGATGGATAAACCATGGAGGTGAACAAATCAGAATAGTAAGAATGACCTCCTTTGACTTGGTCAAGAACTGGAACAACATGGAAATAGACAACACAACCATTCTTTACAACCCTGATGATCTGCTAATGAGATGGTTCTTTCAGTGGATGCCATGGCTAAAGGCTGAAAAAGATGGAAGCTACTTCAGTTGGTGTTATAAGCAGTTTCCAAGCATGGAACTGGTGGCTCAGAACTTTCCAAGAGTGAAGAAGTTTGCCACTAAGCTGATCACAAACCAGCCCCACTTCAAGATCTATCGACATGATGGAAATCTCTACATCCCCTACGATCGTAGGGTGGACTCTGAAGGAAGAAAAACCATGTCCAAGAAGCTGATCGCAGAGTCTGATCACTCTACTGCTTATGATATTCAAATCCAATCTCAGAAGTCTCCTTATGATCAAGCATTGCTAACAGACACTCCATCATCCTCCACATGCAATTGGTACTCCACAATTGTTCAAATTATCCACACCTTTGAAAATCTGTCCAAAGATGACAATCGTAGAGTCCAATCCATTGCCCATACTGAAGCTACCAATCAAGAGGATCAAACTGCTTTGGAGCAGGAACTACTGAAGAGCTCTGATGATTTAAGCAAGAAGATATCTATGCTCACTGAAGAATCACAGAAGCAGACCGCAGCAGGAGATGACTCTTTTCAGTACAAGCTTCAAGCTATTTTGGCTGATGTATCTCTCAAACTCCAAGAGAGAGATAACATCTATTAGAAGGCCATCCAAGATCGGGCGCGAAGCTCTACAAGTTCGGAGGCCAATGCAAAGCGGATCAAAGCCCTCTCGACAAGATTGATGATCTGAAAGCATCCTTCTTCTCTGCGTGACTTGAACTCGGACAAAGAAGAGCTAAAGTTTGAAGTTGCAAACTCCTCCCACCGATGGAGCAGACTTATGTCCAACATGGAGCACCTCTCTCAAATGATTGATGACAAAAGGGGAAAAAAGAGGCAAAGAAAAGAAGAAGAAGCGGAGGGGGTAAGGAGAAGAAGTCAAAGAAGAAGGTAGCAACATCGGATAAAGAATCATCATCTGAGGGGGAGCCTGAAGATGATGATACCAAAATCATAGAAGCTGAAAGGAAACCAGATCAGAAAGGTGATGAAGGAGAGCCAATCAAATATAGAAGATCATCATCCGAGGGGCAAGAAGCGAAGCGTAATCGGATGAGTAGGCGATCAACAAGCATCCTGAAACATACATGGAGCCTGTGGCGCCCCCAAAATAGGTATACATCATCCATTCCGAAATTGTCAATACATGGTATGTAAAAGCAACTACAACTTTATTATTACAACAAAGAAAGCTGTGAGTTTAAATACAAATATTATCTTCTGACAATATCTATACTCAAATAAATCCTCATCACATTTATTGATACATTATTTTACAAAATGGTGAGGACTACTAAACAATCCTTTCTAAAACCTTCATTCCATACCTAATTGCATACTTTCCATATATTCTCGCCTCCCGAGAAGAAAAAAATGGAACAAAAGGAAAGGGTGAGCTCAACTAGCTCAAGAAAGAATATTATGACTAAGATAATATACAAAAAAATTATCGTTAGTCTTAAATGTGGGAAAAATCTAATAGAATACAATGATAGACAACAAATTTTAAATCAATATTCGCAATGAAATAATAATTCATTAGAAGAGTTAAGTAGAGAATGCAAACTACTATCTTCTACATGTATGAATTTAAAAGTTCATCGCCTATCTTTTATCCTGTAACATCAATCAATATACATCCGAATCAAATATTCATCTTTGCACTACGTGCCAAAGATATTCATCACCGGTCATGTTCATTTAAACACTGCTCATCTTTGCACTACTACTACCAAAGATATTCTTCAGAAATCATTCATCTTTGCACTACAAAGGCCAAAGATATTCAATAATATCATCACTTAAGACCGAGAATGATGAAAAATATTTTTAAAGGATTTAATCCAAAGAAACAAAATGACAAGGATTAAGGATTAAGGATTCGTACTTTTGTTTTATCCATGTCCAAAAATACCTCAAAAATAATCATAGTGGTGTAAAATTCAAGAATGATCAAAACATGAATACAATCGAAGCTAGTATCCGTAATAGATGTTTTTTGACGAAAAGAATTTTTTTATTTTTCGATGAATAGTCTTACGTATTCGTGAATAATCTGAAGATATCGTGAATAAGAATCTCGACATCAAAAGTTCCAAATTTGATAAAAAAACTTCAGATCAATATTTCAACATAATGATATTGAAGAAATAATATCATTACGAAAAAAATAATATCCCTTACCTCGAAAGATCAAGACTTCTAAATTTGAACACCTGGATATAAAGCTATGACTTGGACTTGCACCGTATAACAATACTCAAAGTATACTCAAAATACTCACAAGAATACGCTCGATAATATAGAGAGAAAAACTTGATTTTAATGTGATTTTCAATTCTAACCTAAGCACCCTATTTATAGAAAATGCTTAGAACACCAAAATAGAAAATTTATTAAAATATTAATATATATATAAAATCTTCACGCACACCTTTGAATCTGAATTTCAGCAATTGAACACATGCCTCACACATGCAAAAAACGTTTTTTGTAAAAAATATTTAAAACTTCAAAAATTAATTATTTTGGAGCTTCAGAACTTCAATAATTCATAATAAATAGCCCTTTTATCAGAAAATTCGAATCTCGCGAGTTTTTATAGGAAATTCAATTCTCTACAACTTTGCAGAAGAAAGTTTTTCCAAATTCCAAATGGAAATTGACCGAAATCCACAAACGGTCGATTTTACAGGCTATAATCAAATTTCAGTCAATAAATGGGGTCCACCGACATGTTTAACATGTTTTAAATATTTATTGCAACAAAAATACTCTTTCTCCTCGTATACTCATATATCCCACATTCGTTGTAAAAATATCACCATTATTATATTATTAAAATATAATAATATATTTAAATGAATTATTTTATCGTAAAAAGATAAAATTTCAATTTTCTACAATTATCACAATAAAAATTTTCTCCATCTATATCCACATAAAATCAATATTTTTCTCATCATATGAATCAATAATTAATTATTCACAAATAATATTACGTAATCACAATATTGACAACCAGGCGCCTCCTGTGAGAAAGAGGGGCTTTCCAATAAGAATTTCTTCTTCTTGTGCCGCAATTAGGTGACCAAACCTCTCCTTGTATGTAACTTTCTAGACATTGCCAATAATGTTATCTAATAATATTATTCGATAATATGAATTATTGCTTCGATAATGAAAAATACCGTGTAATGACAATTATTAAAACAACAACAATATAAAATATCAACGCAACAATTATTAACTCAATGAAATCTTTGAATAAGAATTATCGTAACCATTATTGAGTAGTGCCTTCAATAATTGGTGCAATACCGCATCTTCTTCGTCTGACAACAACGCGTATTATCGTGTTTTAACCAATTTGGTATTCCAATAGTGTTAGCAGTGAATAACTACGCCGTTATTTTTAAACAACTTATATTTGTCATTTTCTTCATCCAATCGCTTTCATGGGGCTCACACATGGTCAACTACTGTCGCATTTAATATTCCCTTGACAAAGATTTAATATTCCACGACCAAGCCGAATATTCTCAAACAACAATGAATATTTTATCACCACTTGCTTATTTTGAAATATTTGCGTATTTTACCCCTAACTATCCACATTAATCAAATCAACCCTTACTATTTCAAAATAATAAATAGAGAAATTAAATTTCATTAATAATAAGTTGGGGTCTTACAACCTCCCTCCTTATGAAATTTCGTCCTCGAAATTGACGTACGCATACTGGTGTTTCAAAATGTGAGGATACCTCGCTTTCATTTCCGCTTCCAATTCCTGTGTCATTTCCTCTATAGCATGATTCCTCCACAAAACTTTAACTTGTGGTATGACCTTTCTTGGCGTGGGACATGCTCCTTCCTATCCAAGATCTTGACAGTACCTCCTCATACGTTAAGTCTTCTACTATCTCTCGTCCCTGTTCTAACTCTATAACGTGGTTCGGGTCTTTCACATATTTACGAAGTACGAGCATATGAAACACATTATGAACACGAGACATACTTTGAGAGGTAACGCGAGTCTATAGGCTACATTTCCTACTCGGTCCGTAATTTGAAATGGACCAATAAATCATGGATTGAGCTTTCCTCTCTTCCCAAATCTTGTAACTCCTTCCATAGAAAGCAACTCATGACAATACATGATCCCCTACACTAAATTCCACGTCCTTTCGATGAAGATCCGCATAACTCTTTTGTCGATCTTGTGCCGCTTTGTATACGTTGTCGAATCATTTGAATCTTTTCGGTGAGTCATATCGTACTAAATCGGGTCCCAACAATGTTGCTTCACCCACCTCATCCCAACATATTGAGAACGACATTTTCGTCCCATATAATGCTTCAATGGAGCCACACCTATACTTGCACGATAAGCATTGTTGTAGGAGAATTCCACCAATGGTAAATACTTATCCCAACCGCCTCAAGTCTAGGACACAGAGTCTTAATAGATCTTCAAGAGTTTGAATAGTCCTCTCGATTGTCTTCGTCCGTTTGGGGATGGTATCTTAAACTAAATCGCAAATCCGTGCCCATAGCTTTTTGCAAGCTAACCCAAAATCTTGAAGTGAATCTTGGGTCACGATCCAAACTATGGATACAAAAAGCCATGCAACCTCACAATCTCATTCACGTACATACTAAAGAAGACGCGTTCAAGGAATAAGTCTCCGACGGCAAAGAAATGAGCAGACTTGGTTAATCTATCAACAATAACCCAAATAGCATTGATGCCTTTGAGAAACCGTAGGAAGACCCGTAAACGAATCCATGGTAATGTGTTCCCACTTCCATTTCGAATCTCAAGTGGTTGCAACGGACCCTTAGGTACTAGATGCTCTTGCCTTTACACGTTGACAAGTTAAACACATTGAGATAAACTTTGCAATCTCTCTTTCATATTGTTCCACCAAAATGTATGTCAAGATCACGATACATTTTAGTACTTCCAGGATGGATTGCAAATGGTGTATTGTGTGCCTCCATCATAATCTTGTACTTCAAATCGTAGTCGTTAGGAACACAAAGTCTAGAGTGGACTCAAGTATTCCTTCTTCATCAATTCTAAGCTTAGAATAGCTCCTTCTTGTACTTTCTTTTCATACGATAAGCTCCGGCCCGGTGGCTCGAGCAACCTTAACTTTTTCTATTAAAGTTGGCTCTACGCGTATACTTGACATCATCGCACTTTTCGTTCCAGATATGATCTTCTACTCAATGCGCCGCCTACCACGTTCATTTTCGAGATGGTATCAAATAGTGTGGTCGTAGTCTTTCAATAGTTCGAGCCAACGTCATTGCGCGCATGTGAGTTCTTTTTGAGTGAAGAAATATTTAAGGCTTTTATGGTCCGAATATATCTCCACTTTCTCCCCATATAGATAGTGCCTCCATATCTTTAGCCTTGCAACGATCGGCCGCTAACTCTAGATCATGAGTAGGATAATTCCTCTCATACTCTTTAAGTTGTCATGAGGCATAGGCTATAACTTTCCCACGTTGCATGAGAACACATCCTAACCCTTTATGCGAAAGCATCATTATGAGATAACAAATCCATCCGAACCGGATGGTATTGTTAGAGCAGTCTTAAAATAAGTCTCCTCTTAAGCTCTTGGAAACTTTTCTCGCATTCTTCGCTCCAAACGAATTTTGTATCCTTCCGAGTTAGGCGAGTTAATGGAGTAGCGATTCGAGAAAACCCTTCCACGAATCTCCGATAATAACCAAATAAGCCCAAAAAGCTACGATCTTGATCAAACCGGTTGCTCCCAACTTTGTATTGATTCAATCTTCACGGGTCCACGGATACTCCATGTTTCGACACCACGTGCCCAAGGAATGCTACTTCCTCGAAGCGAACTCGCATTTCTTCAATTTGGCATATAGTTTGTTTTCACGAAGCCTTTGAGTACCAAATTCAAATGGTGCTCATGATCTTCACGACTTTTGGAATATATAAGGATGTCATCAATAAAGACAACAACAAACCGATCCAAATATTCCTTGAATACTCGGTTCATCATATCCATGAAAGCCAGCAGGAGCATTAGTTAGTCCGAATGACATGACTAAGAATTCATAATGCCCATCTACCGGGTTCTCAAGGCGTCTTTGAATATCCTCGCTTCTAATCTTCACCGATGATATCCGTAATCGAAGATCGATTTTTGAAAAGAATTGTGCCCTTGCAATCGGTCAAACAAGTCATCAATACGAGGTAGAGGATACCTATTCTTGATGGTGACATGGTTCAATTCCCCGATAGTCAATACAAAAGTCGCATACTCCCCGTCTTTCTTCTTTACAAATAAAACAGGAGCACCCCAAGGAGATGTACTAGATCAGATGAAACCGATGTCCAACAATTCCTGTAGTTGGACCTTTAACTCCTCGAAGTTCAATAGAGCCATTCGATATGGGGTTTTAGAAATGGGCTTTGTACTGTGTTCAAGATCAATAAAGAATTCAACTTCACGTTACGGGGGTAGGCCAGGAAGTTCTTCTAAAATACGTCAGGAAAGTCAATAACAACAGGAATATTATTCAAATTTGACGTGTCTTTATTCAAATCCATAACATGGGCTAAGAAAGCTTGACATCCGTTTTTTAATAAACGAATAGCTTTATGATTAGATATGACAATGATTGATTTTAATGGTTTAGTTGCTTGAATTAAATAACAAACAGGTTGGTTAGAATATGAAAACTAACAACCTTACAAAAACAATCAATTTTGGCATGATGAGTAGTTAACCAATCAATCCCTAAAATCACATCAAAAGCAAGTATCTTTAAAGAGATAAGGTCAATGGTAAGTGATGGTGCCAACTTGAATCAAACAAGATTTATAAGCGGTGGATGTGATGAAAGTTTCTCTAACGGAGTTTCCACAGATAGGTCAAAGTCTAATTTCTCCGAGTCAAGTTTAAACGTTGAGCACATGCAGAGAGATAAATGAATGGGTATAGACCGGTGATCAAGTAAGGTATAAACTTTGCAAGAATTTATAAATAAGCTTACCCGTGATAACCTCGTTTGGGTTCCTCGCATTATGACCCGATCCAAATAAACAAACGCTTCTTCCGGAATCGTTGACTTTGACTTTTACGAATGATCTTTTGAGTCACCGCTTCAATGAACTAGGTTTCGTTCTGCGCATAATCTCGAAAGCGATATGTCCTTCCTTTCCATAATTATAGCATACCTTGAATCGTTGTGGACGGTTTGGTGATATGTCCTCTTTCCGCATTTATAAAGATATGAATGGTGGTCGTTTCTCCTCCCTTAAACCGATTCTTCTTGCGCCAGACCGCCGTCTTCACATACGGTCGTTATTAAATCTCCTTTTTAAAATCTCCTCCTCGACTCGCTTCTTCTGCTTTTCATGACCTTGATTACCACCATAGTGGTAACCATTTTTGTCCGTCTGCTTTTTTCTCCATTTGGTTATCATTATTCATTGATCGCTATCTCTGTACGATCCTATTTGTGGTCCCTCGGTTGACCGTACTCGTTATCTCGCCTAATAATTGAGCCCTGCTTTACAACATCTGAATAAAGAGAAAATTTATGAGAAATGAGATCTTGACGTATCTGCCGGTTTCAAACCTCTAAGAAACATCCACACAAATCGTTCCTCATTCTCAACCAAATGAGGTCTGAAACACGATAATCGTCTGAAACTTTGCCTCGTCTTCGAGACACCGCCGTATTGTTTTGTTCCAATCGATGAACTCCACTTCCTTCATATAGCGAACACTTTCGTGAAAGTATTTGTCATTAAATAACTTCAAACGCTCTCCCAAGACATGCCGAGTCTTGTTTGGATGGAGTGCTTCACGAGACTCCACCAATGAATCACTTCGCCACTTTTAACATAAAGGTGGCGAATGGAACCTTCTGTTCTCCGTGCATCCCAAGACATCGAATATCTTGGTAATTTGTTTGACCCATGTTTCCGCCGTGATCGGATCTGGCTTTCCCTTAAATTCGGTGGTCCCAACTCTTTGAATCGCTTGCTGTGACAACCCGTGAATTGCTATCATTTCCTCCTCAGTATTTTGAACACGAGTCTCCTCGTCTGCGATTTTGCATGAATCGCAAAAAACTTCTAAACATCCCTCGTTCATCATCTCGCTTTCAATGGTGTTGTTCACAGGAGGAACATTGCCACTTTTTGACGTTCTCCTCGTTGGTGAGTACAAAAGGTCTCCACGGTCTCATTTCCATTGTTAATATTCTCAATCGACATTCTCAAATCATCGTCGTAAAACAAGGGTTAATTAAGGAAATCAATATATCACATAATATCCCTATATCTTGACCAACTAACAAATAAGCTTAGGTAGGACACACTAGCCAAGGATTTACTCGCCTCCCCTCCTAGTTTCTATTCCCCGATCTCCGCCAGAGATCATATCCCTAAGCTTTGATACCAACCGTGACGCCCCAAAATAGGTATACATCACCCATTCCGAGTTGTCAATACATGGTATGTAAACAACTACAACTTTATTATTACAACAATGAAAGCGTGAGTTTAAATACAAATATTATCTTCTGACAATATCTATACTCAAATAAATCCTCATCACATTTATTGATACATTATTTTACAAAAATGGTGAGGACTACTAAACAATCCTTTCTAAAACCTTCATTCCATACCCACTGCATACTTCGCTATATTCTCGCCTCCCGAGAAGAAAAATGGAACAAAAGGAAAAGGGTGAGCTCAACTAGCTCAAGAAAAGAATATTATGACTAAGATAATATACAAAAATTATCGTTAGTCTTAAACAGGAAAAATCTAATAGAATACAATAGACAACAAATTTTAAATCAATATTCGCAATGAAATAATAATTCATTAGAAGAGTTAAGTAGAGAATGCAAACTACTATCTTCTATGTATAAATTTAAAAGTTCATCGCCTATCTTTTATCCCCTGTAACATCAATCAATATACATCCGGAATCAAATATTCATCTTTGCACTACTGGCCAAAGATATTCATCATTAATCATGTTTCATTTAAACACTTGCTCATCTTTGCACTACGACCAAAGATATTCTTCCTAAATCATTCATGTTTGCACTGAGTGCCAAAGATATTCAATAATATCATCACTTAAGACCGAGGATGATGAAAATATTTTTAAAGGATCTAATCCAATGAAACAAAATGACAAGGATTAAGGATTAAGGATTAAGTACTTTGTTTTATCCATGTCCAAAAATACCTCAAAAATAATCATAGTGGTGTAAAATTCAAGAATGATCAAAACATGAATACAATCGAGCTAGTATCCGGAATAGATGTTTTTGACTGAAAAGAAATTTTTTATTTTTCGATGAATAGTGCCAGTATTCGTGAATAAGACAGTATATCGTGAATAAAGGCCGAGTATCGTGAATAGTAACTCACATCAAAAGTTCCAAATTTGATAAAAACTTCAGATCAATATTTCAACATAATGATATTGAAGAAATAATATCATTACGAAAAAAAATAATATCCCTTACCTCGAAAGATCGATCTTAATTTGAAACACCTGGATATAAAGCATGACTTGGACTTGCAATCAGTATAGCAATACTCAAAGTATACTCAAAATACTCACAAGAATACGCTCGATAATATAGAGAGGAAAACTTGATTTACGATGTGATTTTCAATTCTAACCCAAGCCCTATTTATAGAAAATGCTTTAGAACACCAAAGTAGAAAATTTATTAAAATATTAATATATATATATATAAATCTTCACGCACACCTTTGAATCTGAATTTCAGCAATTGAACACATGCCTCACACATGCAAAAAACGTTTTTGTAAAAAAATATTTAAAACTTCAAAAATTAATTATTTTGGAGCTTCGAACTTCAATAATTCATAATAAATAGCCCTTTTATCAGAAAAATTCAATTTCATGAGTTTTTATAGGAAATTCAATTCTCTACAACTTTGCAGAAGAAAGTTTTTCCAAATTCCAAATGGAAATTGACCGAAATTCACAAACGGTCGATTTTACAGCTATAATCAAATTTCGATCAATAAATGGGGTCCAATTTAGCGTATTTTAACATGTTTTAAATATTTATTGCAACAAAAATACTCTTCCTCCTCGTATACTCATATATCCCACATTCGTTGTAAAAATATCACCATTATTATATTATTAAAATATAATAATATATTTAAATGAATTATTTTATCGAGAAAAAGATAAAATTTCAATTTTCAACAATTGTCACAATAAAAATTTTCTCCATCTATATCCACATAAAATCAATATTTTTCTCTCATCATATGAATCAATAATTAATTATTCACAAATAATATTACGTAATCACAATATTGACAACCGCGCGGTTCTCCTGGAAAGAGGGGCTTTCAATAAGAATTTCTTCTTATTATGCCGCAATTAGGTGACCAAGCCTCTCCTTAGATGTAAACTTTCTAGACATTGCCAATAATGTTATCTAATAATATTATTCGATAATATGAATTATTGCTTCGATAATGAAAAATACCGTGTAATGACAATTATTGAAACAACAAAGAATATAAAATATCAACGCAAAGAATTATTAACTCAATGAAATATTTGAATAAGAATTATCGTAACCATTATTGAGTAGTGCCTTCAATAATTGGTGCAATACTGTATCTTCTTGTGCAAACAACGCGTATTACATCGTGTTTTTTAACCAACGGGTATTCCAATAGTGTTACTTGAATAACAACTCTGTAGATTTATTTTAAACAACTTATATTTGTCGTTTTCTTCAACCAATCGCTTTCCGTTATGGGGCCCACACATGGTCATACCTGCAAATCATACGAATATTCCCAACAGCATTTAATATTCCACGACCAAACGAATATTCTCCGACAACAATGAATATTTTATAACCACTTGCTTATTTTGAAATATTTAATATTTTACCCCTAACTATCCACATTAATCAAATCAACCCTTACTATTTCAAAATATTAAATAGAGAAAATTAAATTTCATTAATAATAAGTTGGGGTCTTACAGAGCCAAGGAGGTACATCTCTAGTCTGTTAGTATGTTCTGGATCCAAGATGTAGAATGTCTGAATATATAATTGCCATATTAATATAAATGACATTGATGATTAATCATTTAGAAATACAATTGCTCAACGTATCTAAGATTCATTCATAACATGCATATGCACTTATTATTTTTATGTCATAATCAAATAGGGGAGATTGTTAGGAATAAACATGTGAATGATATTCCTATTTAATATATGATTTGATTATGATATATATATGAATGAATATGCAAGTATGCTTCGCATGAAGAAAAGTCAGAAAATCCTTTGATAGATAATAGAAATATATGTACAAGGACTTAGAATGAATTGATCAAATATATTAGGTTGATCCTACATAAGCAAAAAACTTGACTTTGTGAAGTCCTTAAAAAGAAATGATGTACAAGGACTATAAATATAGAAAGATCAAACATGTTAGGTTGATCTTATGTTGTAATAGATAAAGCATGCGATCGTCGAGCACTACATCAAGAGTCGTAGTCTGTCAGGAGAGTCAGAGTCAACTCGGGAGCTATCAAGGCAGAATAGGAGTATGCAAGATAGTGAGATCTCGAGTTCGTAGACTTCCGGGGAAACGAAGGGATCGTGGTGTGTCGAGAAGAGCTTCCTCGGGATCGTGGTGTCTTTGAGGAAGTCATGTTTAGAATCGTGAGAGAGGCACATCTGTCTGGTAGTTTAACGACCATTTCTTAGAAGCCAAGTATGAAGCGTAGACTACACTCGAGTCGTAGAGTCTAGCGATGCCAAAGCCAAGACAAAGATCGTAGGCTACACTCGAGATCGTAGAGTCCACTAAATGAATCGCGAGATCGTAGTGGGCGATCGGATGAAGACAACAAGCCAAGGCGTAAATCGTAGAGTGTCGAGATCGATCTCGGGATCATAGTGTTCTGCAGGTAAAAAGGCCAATCGTAGAGTCGTAACTACGACTCAAAAGAAGTGCTCACAATGCTAAGTCGGGGATCGTAGAAGCGGATACGGTTCTCAACGAATGAGCACTCCCGGAATATCCAAAGGTACGGCCTCTCTGGTTGGCACTCGCAAAGATGCAATCCACGATAAAGGGAACCGAGAGAACACTCAACGAATGACATGCAAAGCTAGCAGAGAACTAAAGCAACAATCCAATCAAGATCAAGATTGAGTTGAAAAGCGATTCGTGATGAAGTCTTCCACAAGATGATTCAAAGAAGACTTCAAGAATTTGACTAAGAAAAAGTCACTAATGCGATTCTTGACAAGAGAATCGAAGACAACGACCTTGGAAGTAACCAAGATCGTAGTGTTTGCCAAACAAAGAAGGGGATGATGGAAAGTGAACCGAGATAATGATCACCTCCGAAAAGCAAGGCTAAAGTGATTAAGTCACCGTGTCGGATCATTGATGATAAGTGAGCGGAGATCACAAGGAGAAAGTAAGTTGGACGCACCACAAATCAAGTGTCTTAATATTGAGAAGGGACCAGGACAAGGAATCGAAGCCATCGATCTCGAGAACCGTCAAAGCAAAGCAGAAGTATTGAAGCACCGTGCATAATCTGAGGAAGGGGTGTTCTACATCAAGATCCAATCAACACTCTTCAGATCGTAGTGTTAACTCTACCAACCAACGAGCAACACTCAACAAGACACTACGATCAGGTCCTTGAAGACATGCATCGAATTGTAGAGTTGAATACCAAGACCAAGCATTGGCAACCCGTTCAATCTGAAGAGTAATATTCGAACAAGTGCTTATCGAGAGCATCAATGCAAAAGGACAACCTCGATCTAGAAATCAAGAGATAAAGTCTTCAACCCGCCCGAGACAAGAAAGTGATACATCCGACAGGCGGGTGAAACGATGAGAGCTGCGATGTCGTAAAAAAGTATGACATGTCACATCAAGCGCCTACCTCAAGCAACTCGAGATCTGCGAAGACATTTGAATAGCTTCAACAAACCTACTTTCCAACGGAAGAATTGGGAAGATGTATAAATATAGAAGAGTTTCAAAGATCAAAGGTCACTGGAGTTGTGAGTTTTGGAGAGAAGGTGGATCGATCGAATCAAGTGATAGTGAGTCCAGAGGCTCACTCTACGATCCACCAAGAACACTCAAAAGTCGATCAAGCAAGAAGTAGAAGTGTGAGTTCTACTATGTAGAAGTGAGAGCTCTACTACACATGAAGAGTGTTACGAATCACGAGAAAGAAGAGCATCATGCCATCCGGATGTCCATCATGGGAAGATTCTAAGTACAACAGAGAAGAGCTTACGGTCAACTTAACAAGTCCATCATGGGAAGGCATCGAGTAGCAAGAAGGGAGATCACAAAAGCCATCTTGGTGTCAAGCATGAGAAAGATTTTAAGTACCTAGCAGAAGAGCTTACAGTCATCTTAGAAGCCTCTCATGTGCAGCCATCAAGTACCAAGGAAAATGATCTTCAAGGCAGTTCATTAAGGGGTCATCTGGAGTAGTTGAGCAACCTAAGAAGCTGAGCATCATGCAACACTCAACTGCTCTTCAAGGATGATCAAGCCAAGCTGCTAGGGATAGAAGATGTTCAGAGCACGTAAGACATCTAAAGCAACAAAGACCGACTCCAACAACAACAAACAAACAACTCAACGAAGCCAGGGCCTGAGGGGTCCTTGTCCAGAGGGGCTAAATGAAGCAGGGCCAAAAGGTCCTTGTCCGGAGGGACTAAACAAAGCAGGGCCAAAGGGTCCTTGTCCGGAGGGACTAAACAAAGTTCCAAGCTCTTTGGGCAAAAGAGTTCTAGGGAACTAGAAGAGTCCCAAGGCTGTTGGCCTCAAGGAATCGTAGAGATTCGAGTCTTGCCGCCTTCCTTGGTGGAAATCCTGCTAGTTGAAAGCGGAAAGAGTGGATTAGGAGCTTGAGTCTCCGAACCACTTAAAACCTCTTGTGTCTTTTACATTATGTCTATAATCTGCTATAATCATATGTATGTTTTAACTCGCTACAAACTAAACTAACCCAATGAATATCAGACGATAATTATGAATATATCAATGAAGGGAATCTTTTACTTATTCCATTTGTCTTTGAAAAAGATTCTTATGTTTGTTATATACTCTAATATGAACAATACATCATAAACCGTAAAAGTATTTGAAATAAAAAGGATCTATTCAACCCCCCTTCTACAGATCTATTGTGCCCTCCTGGGAACTAACAAGGTTATTCCAATGTAACAATAAAGAAATGGAATAACGAAGTTCTCTTCTTGAATACAAAAGAATAATATCCCTTACGGTAAAATAATACTTGATATAAGAGTAGTGAAGTAGCGAGAAAACTTTTCTTCTATCTCTCTATAGTCTCACTCTATAGTTTCTCTAGCAGAGTTCGATTGAATTAAATGAAAATAAAATAATGGGGAATGAAACTTATTTATAGGAAAATGGAATCGTATAAGAATTAATCCATGAACTAATTCTGATTGATTTACTTTAATCGGACGGTCCATATTTAAAGAATTTTTTTTAAATAAAATATAATATATTCTATTTATATAAAAAGATTTTTACTACGAAATACTATCGCGAAAGACTATCTGAACACTATCGATAATAAAATATAATATATTCTATTTATAGAATAACATTAATAAAGTATTCTCATTTTATATAAAAAGATTTTACTACGAAAACACTATGATAATAGAATATAATATATTCTATTTATCAAATAACTTTAATAAAGTATTATGTTTTATATAAAAAGATGTTTCTATTTTATTACTTAATAAAACAAAACTTCTAAATCAACAATAATTGAATCAAATAATGTAAGATACTACGCAAAGAACTATTATAGTAATAATTGAACAAAACAGGTGACTTCCTCACATAAATATCAATAATCAATACCGGTATTGCTACTACGCAACAACGCCAGACATCTTTGTTCTTTTACTACCGAAGGTAGTTCAACAAGATCAACCAGTAAAACTTCCGCCATTATTTTCAATAAAATATTTTTGTCGTTTTCTTAATCCGAATGATAATTCCGTTAATGAGTCAACGATGATTGTCTTTGCATCTAATATTTCGCATTTTAAAACGAATATTCCCCAATTAATCTAATATAATATGAAAACTTGCGTATTTTTCAGAAAATTTATAAATATTACCCACAACTATAACATTATCTCAAATTCACACCATAATATAAAAAAAATTATTTCAAGAAAATTAATTCTTTATTCATACAATCTGGGTTTCACATAATTGCCCATGCCCATGAATGTTGTTATCTTATGGAATTCTGCCTTCTTTGGGTTTAGCGCCGGAGGATGGAGGGGTATTCTGTGTACTGTAAAAGAGTCAAAAGTGGTCGAATGGAGGATCAGTACTCAGCCGTTGGTGGACTTGAAGGAGATTCTAAACAGGTTTGTTAAATTAAAATTAAAAATTTTATCTTCTGGGAAAAAAATGAAAATTGGATTATTATATTTAATAATTTGAAAGTCAAATGTTTGTATCGACTAAAGTGGAATTTTTTTAACTTATCATCAATCAATTCCTATATATGCTTTGTGTTTTCTTTCGTTGGATTTAAGAATTTCTCACTTTCTTTGTTTATAGTATGCGGGTTTAAAAAATTATGTTTTTGAGATGATGAATATTGAAGCTCGATTTTTGATGTAATCATTGACTGATGTGAAACATGATTGAGTGTGTATGTGATCAGCTATATGTGAGTTGAAATTCTACATTCATGGAAAGTTATTTTGCAGTGGCTTACCTTGCAATTGCTTCAATTTAAGAAATGACCCAATTGACATTTCAAAGTACAGATAAATTTTCTCAAAAGAGGCTGGATATGGCCGGTCTCAAGCCCATCACCGTATCGGTCAGTTAGCTATGACTCATACTCGCAAATTCCAAAAAGTACGTATATATATATATATATTCGTATATATTTATCTGCCTAAATATTAATTAGGGAAACTATAAATCCTTTGACCTTAGCATTACATATTTTTCCTTGATTTGGGCAATTTTGTTTTTACTTTTGTAGTTTATTGTAGCTACAACCTTGCAAATGATATAAGGATTCAATTTTTATTTGGGGTTTATATGCTTTAGGTTTCTGAGAAATCAAACCATGTGTGTATCCATCTTTGGGTCTTCTTGGAATGGATGCAAAGTAAAGAAAACAATTTTATTTGTGTTTTTATGCTATGGCTACCCCCATTTCCCATACAGCACTTACGAAGAACTTACAATCATTAACACCTTGGTAAAACAAAAGGCTAATTATTGAGAAAAAAAATGACATCCAAGCAGGTTGGTGAATTGGCAATTAGTCATCAATGCCAACATATATTAAACAATGCTAATATATGTTGGCATTGATCACGTCTAGCCCCTAAAAAGTACACTTGAAATTATAAAATAACTACAAAACATAATACAGTTTGTTTTGGGGAGAACATGATGTCGATATATCTTAGTCCTTTGGTTGTAAGATATACTCTTCTATTGTTGAAACAATTGTTGGGTTGATTTATGAATAGTAAAGGTGTATTCCTACAATTATTTAGGACATTCTTTTTACTGGAGATGTATCATGTATAGGCATTCATTACATTATACATGTGTAACGCTCAAGATAAATTTGGAATTGTAACAGGGAATTGGGGTTGTGGTGCTTTTGGCGGAGATCTTGAACTAAACGCCATAATTCAGTGGATTGCTGCTTCTCAGGTGATTACTCTTCCGATCATTTGTTAGCAACTTTGCTTTTTTGTTATCTGTTCAATTACTAATGGTTAGAATCATCCAATTTTGTGCATGATCATGTCCATAAATTTCATTATAATAAGCTTTTTCTAATAGAGGCTGTACATTCAACTGATGATCATTAAAACAAACTAAAAATGACTTCTGTACTTTTCAAAAGAAAAAAAGAAGCTAACATTGTTGAATTGTTGTTTGCTATAGAATTGTCTTGATATTTTTTTGCATATTGAATTTCCTCATTGTGGTTTTGTATGTTAGTTGGTGCTAATTATATATCTTCTGGAATGGTATAATGATGCTCATGTGTAAATTTTCAGATTGCTATTTAAATATGTTGGACTTTGGTCAAGTTTGGAGTCTATGTTGTGACTATTTAAAAATTTGTTTTTGATCCTATAATTTGTTTATATTTGATTTGAAATAATTGAATTTGGTAATGACCATACAAGTGATGCAAAACCTGAACGATGAAGAAAATTACCCAATTTATAAACTAGGGAGTTACCCTTTTGTTGATGAGACTTATGAATTGTCGATGGAAGCCGGATGGATGTGATATTCCAAGGTTAGTGTTCTTCGATCCCATATTTAATAACGTGATAAAGGTTTGCATTCTTTATATTTATTTTCCTATCGAATGTTATGAGAGTATACTAATGTATGGAATTATCTGGATGATTTTCTGCATATTGAATTTCCTCATTGTACTTTTGTATGTTGATGCTAATTATATATCATCTGGAATAGTATAATGATGCTCATGTGTAAATTTTCAGATTGTTTTTTAAATCCAATGGACTTTGGTCAAGTGTGGAGTATATGCTGTGACTATTTAAAAATTTGTTTTTGATCTTATAGTACAGTACTAATATGCTTCCTTTTTTTTTTTCTTTTTCAGCCCCTGCACTTAGCTATTTAATGTGCATGAGAACTTCAATGATTTTATTAAGTATCATATTAAGTTTGAGACTTATTCATTATATAGCTGAGGTATCATTTTAGATGACATTGGCCTGGAAACAACGCTTGACAAGTTAATGCAACTCTATATTCTTCTTATATGACTATATCTAAAGGTAATAAATCTGTTCACAACTATAAAATTTGAGCAACAATTATATATATATATATATATATATATATATATAAACATAAAATGGGTAACATAGTTTAATGATGGAGTATTGACTCTCTAAATCCTCTTTCTACTTTGTGCTAACTTAGTTTATGTACAGTTTTCTTTCCTGAAGTTGGTGGAGCGACATTTGCTTCTCATTATGCATTCGTCGTCGTGTATGGAATGAATAAAAGCGTTGACCTTGGTAGGTCAGAAGAAGAAATTTATCAATTTCTATTTTAACCCTCAATTAATGTGCAACTCAGAAGGTAAGAGTTATTAAAAAAAATTATTTAATAAAAGACTTTTTCAATAGTATGGTTGAATTTATGTTTTCATGTAATGGAAATACAAGTACATGAACTCTTACAAATTTTTGTAATCTTATGAAATCAAGACAAGTCATTTAATTATATTGGATCTTGACATTTTTTTTAAGTAGCCATTTACAGATTTGTAATAAATGAAATTTCTCCTATTTCTTTCTGTGTTAAAACTGACTCCTCCTACTCCTCCTTCTCCTTTAGGATAGGATCGTCGTTGGTCCTTCTTTCACTAATGATCTCACCATTTTCTAGTAGTTCGCGCGAGGGACTATCCTTTCTATCGCTTGCCCTTGCTTTTCTCTCTTTTATGTATATTATATGCGTGAATATTTGGACTTCACTGTCATTATTTATACTACAAGTTTCATTTATGATTGATATCTTTATGTGGACTTCTGTGAACATATGGACCAAAGAATTTGATGTCTAACATGCTTCCATATATCATAAAACTATGATTATAAATAATCTATTGAATCAATAAGAAATTCATGCCAAGTAATTATAGGATGAATGATCTCTAAAGTCATTTTTAATTGTTAAGTAATTATAGGATGAATGGCCTCTAAAGTCATTTTTAATTGTTATAACAGGTAATACATTTTCAATTTTGAGGTTGACCATGCTAATAAAGATAATTCAATATTTCATCTTTTTAGATGATTAACATGCATTCAAAACAAAATAAGGGTATGGACATAATGAGTATCTTTCTGTTTCTTGGGAAGGAATCGCTTTGTCCCTCTCATCTTATCTGCTTCGCAAATGTATAATGAATTTGGTACTGATGGTGCAACAATTGAATGACTTTTAATACAATCTTTATCGCATTAAAGGTGAAAGTATTATTATAGCAAAATCAATATACTTACAAATGTACTTGATATGTGATGCAAAAATGTATTGAAAAGTTTATAAAAAAGAATACATTTAAAAATTTTAAAAAATCATCGTAATTTTAACAAATTATACAATTTATTATTAAACTAAATTTCGCATTGCATTCACCTAGCCTATCAACTAAGTAATTATAAAATGATATAATCATAAGTTTATCAATACATTATAAATTAGTATTAACTAATCAGATATTGCTACCTTATTTAATATTTTATACTATCTAACAATTCTTTAGTAATCACTAATCATATTAAGACTTGGATTTCCCCATTAATTTCATCTCCCCGTAAAAGCCCAATCCAGATTCAATAAACAAATAATATTATAATCATACACATATATTATATTAAAGAACACACGATATACCATCAATTTGGCAATCACTAAAATCTATTGGGTTGGTTAAATTTATAATTTGAAAAATAAGTCAACTTGGATTCGATCCATAACTATTTTATGCAACACAAAACTATTTTTTGTCAGGTTTAGTCTGATGAATTCATAAGATATTTTCATACTTTACAATGATTTACGCACCGAACAATATTTTTTAGGAACGGAGGTAGTAAATTGTAATTGATGAATGATTAGTAGCAATCAAGTCACGCAATACATATACATGTGTCGTGTGGCATATACTAAATCCCCACTTATTATGGAAAGTAAAGAAAGGAAGAAAGTGCATGCAGTGCAATCGAGCTACGTTTTCTTATTTGTTTTTCTTGTTTAGTGCTAACTTTTTCCTATTTTATTTTATTTATTGCTAATCAACGTCATCATATATGCTTTCTCTTTAACCAATTCATTTGATTTGGTGAACCATGCAAATTAGGAGTCATTTTAAAATCATACTCTTATCATATTAGTTTTCAATTTCAAGATGATTTTATGAATATAGGTTTTGAAGAGAACTCGCATTTTGAGGAATTTTTTTTAATTATTTTTAGACAATTCAATCCTCAAAAAGATCGATTCATTTTTTTCTATTAATATATGGTAGTATACAATAAAATAATATTTTTATGTATAATAACATAAAATAAAACTATTTTGGTGAAATATGTAAAATATTTAATTTAAATATAATGTTCAAGAAACTCTTCTAGGTGAACATAAAAATTAAATTTCATTTATTTATACTTTTATCTACTATTGGAGTTAAAATAAAAATAAGTGATTCAAATACATTTATATCATAAAAATTTTTATGTAAGAGATAAAGCTTTTGATGTTCAAGAGGTAATATAAACTCCACCAGATGAACCAATTGACATAAAGCTTTTGATGTTCAAGAGGTAATAGTAGATGAACCTGCCTGCCTGCCTGCCTGCCTTAAAAGGTTTTAAAATACTCTACTCCTAGGTCTAAGTTTAGGTTTAGGTTTTAGTTATAGGGAATGTGTTTTTATTTCTACATATAAAGACAACAATAAGATGTAAGCAGTCAAGGGTCTCAAGGACATTGCTGTGTCCCGTAGTATGAAATCATTTTACTGGATCGGTGGGGTAGTGAACATAAAAATGCCCACCTCGCATTGGTGAATAGTGGGTATGTAGAAGTAGAGTTTTCAACTTTTTGACCCCCTCCACTCTATGGGCAGGCCTTGTTAATTTTATGATGACACTAATCTAAAAAGAGAATGAGATGGGTATATTCCATCACGAGTTCCGGAATGCGATTCAGTTCTAAGCCACGCCTAGCTTAGTAGCCCATCCTATCCTGCTGAGAATTTAATTCCCACCGAATATTCTCATATTCCCGCGTCTTCTTTTTCCTTTCAAATATGGCCACCCTTTGAACCGTCCGATCGACCATACCAGATAAAGACACGTTTCTATTTCTAGCGAGAGAGTCCATACTTTTCGCCTTCTCCTCTACTTCACGTAATATATTCTTTTGGAATCTTAAACAAATCCTTTCCACTTTTTCCTGCCTATATAAACCCTTCTCTATCGGCTGCCTCAAATTTATACCTACAACAATTATCAAGTCCTTTGGTTTTATTTGGGCCGCGGAAAATGGATGGCGGAATCGTGGTGGTTTTCGACTTCGACAAGACTATTATCGATCTGGATAGCGATAACTGGGTCATCGACGAATTGGGTGCTACCGATTTATTCAATCAGCTCCTCCCCACCATGCCTTGGAATTCTGTCATGGTCAGTTTTCTAGCTTGTACTATTTATTATTTCCCTTAATTTGCATCCCAATAGAAGAAAAAAATGATACATCAAATACACTACTACTATATTAACTGTGTGTTTACAGGATCAAATGATGAAGCAGCTTCACTCGCAGGGGAAAAAAATTGAAGACATTGCGGATGTACTGAAACGGGTTCCAATCCATCCCAGGATTATTCCAGCCATCAAAGCAGCTCATGCTCTAGGGTAAATATATCAACCTCTCTCTCTCATTGAATTGAATTAAATTAATTTTGTACGAGCGACAGACATTATACTCCTCCTGGTTGTCGTAGATAATATATTAATCTATTTTATTTTATGGACAATGCAGGTGTGATTTGAGAATAGTAAGCGATGCAAATCTGTTTTATATAGAGACAATTCTGAATCATCTTGGATTGAGGGAATATTTCTCTGAAATCAACACCAACCCGGGTTTTGTGGATGAGGAAGGGAAGTTAAGAATCTTCCCTTACGTCGATTTTCATACTTCCCCACATGGCTGCACCAACCTCTGTCCTCCAAATATGTGCAAGGTAAAACATACATACATATATATAAATGGATTGACACCATTAAATATGCATATTCATAAGAATAATTAATTAAGGATAGATAGTGACGACATATGGTCATTGTATAAACTACTAGTTTATTAATAATTTCCTGATCATGTTGTTTACTTTCTTCTTAATCTTAACAGGGTCTAATAATTGAAAGGATACAAGCTTCCCTTGCAGAGGAGGGCAATATTAAAAAGATAATCTATGTTGGAGATGGCGTGGGTGATTTTTGCCCAATCTTGAAGCTAAAAGACAGAGACTATGCAATGCCAAGGAAGAATTTCCCGGTTTGGGATTTGATAAGGGAAAACCGTGGTCTAGTAAAGGCGGAAATTCATGAATGGAGTGATGGAGAGGAACTGGAGGGCGTCCTGATTCAACTTATTGCTGCGGAAGAGAGCAACAATACTATATCGGCCCAGTTGTTTTCGGCCGATTGCAAGTTTCAGACAATTGCTCATGAAGCCCTGCCACAAGCTCTCCCTGTTCGTCTTTAGTTTAGTGGACACTAACTTGTTTTCTTAGTGGTTATGGTTTTTCAATGGTTTTGTAATTGCAATTTGTGTTGATCAACAAGAAATTGACAGCCATTTTTGCGCTTCTTCCTAATTGTTGGAGCAGTGTTCCTAATTGTTTTTCAGTGTTTCTAATTGTGGTTTGTAGTTTTTTGTATAGTTGTTGCGGCTGGTGGGTGTACATTGGGATGGGGATCATATTCCTTAGAATAAATTGATATCAGAATCATATAGTAGTAAGTGTAGCTCTAGACACAAGAGAAAAATACGAGTGATGAGCAAGGTGATACTATATCCATCACTCCCAAAGTAATAAATTAACTCACTTGAATATCCGATACCATCTGAATTTCTGATCAAGTGATGCCCTGTTTTAAGGTAAGTTAAATAGGCAACGGTGACGGAAGCAAAAATTTAATTAAGGGCGGTTACTATTTCAACTTTTAAAAAAATAGATTAATGACGTATCGATTTGTTGTTTTCGGCTCGGGTTCTCCTGGTTGATCCATTATATTTTTTCCGGGTCGGGTTTTCCTGCTGATCCAGTATCATTCTCTATTTCCTCTCACTCTCGAATAAAATGTTTAATTATTCTTAATTTGCGTATTTACGACAATTAAAAATTTCCAAGTTTCTGAGGGACAGCCGCAAGTATAAACTCGATCCGTGAATAGCGGAACGTGACGGCGACAGGCATCATAGGCCCGCCGTCGAGTTGCAGTGATATAAATGCCGGTTACCGTGACAGTTGAGTTAGGTCAGGTAACAAAGGAACGTTAGCGTTTGCATCGGGTATTGTTCGAAAGGATCAAGGGGTGGGGTTTACTTTGGTTTGACGGAGATGGATAACGGCGGTGGGTCCCACTTCCAATTTTAAAAGCAGTCTGTCTGTGCACGTGGTTGTTCGTTCCATTTATGGGGCCAAATTCAAAAACTAAACGTCAAACAAAAAGATGTATGACAGAAAAATGGACGAAAAGGTTCTTCAGGTAGGTTAGGAACTCCTACATTTTGGGCCTATAATCACTACAATCTACTACTTCTTTTTCAACAAGTCTAGGGGACATTTTTTAGTTAAATTTTTAGTGATATTTTTATTTTTTATTTTTTTTGGTTTTTTTTATAGTACCTTTCTCAAAAAATGTATATTATTTATTTCAACTGAAATTTTTATAAAAAATAATTTTTTAGGTGTAATTTGGATACATACAAGAATCATGATTGTACCGACCTTGTTTATTATATGTATCTAAATTACACCTAAAACACTGTTTTTTACAAAAATTCCGGTCGGAATAAATACTTTATATTTTTTGGGATGTACTTTCTGAGTTTTGAACAGAAAAGAAAAGAATAGAAAACTTAAATTAGAACAGAAAAGAAAAGAATAGAAAACTTAAAGTTTTTTTTTTTGTGTTGTTTCTGAGTTTTTAATGGAAAATGATAGAAAATTTAAAATTGAGGACATGAGTTGTAATTTAAAATTTATTATATTAAAAGTTGAGGATAATATGAGAATTATAAAAATATTACTTATTCTAATTTGTTTTCCGTCCAAATCACGCCATTTTGAATTTGAAAACTTTAAAAAAAAAAGTGGTGGTAGTTTTCTATCCATTTTTTTTCTTTTTCGTTTATTAAAAAACTCAAAAACATGAGAATTGAAAAGAAAACTTAAATTTTTCGTCCATTTCTTTTCTTTTTTGTCAATTTTAAAACTCATAAACAGAGCTTAAAGTAAAACATGGGAGTTGAGTTGATTTACATTTTCAACACAGGAAAATTGTTCAGAAGAGCAGAGTTTGTCAACCTGCAGAAATTGATTGATTGTATATAGCGATTAGCGAGGAAGGCGTCACACACACACACACACAGTTATTAATAACGAAGGAACATATGTAAGACTATTAGTTTTTATACTGAAGAATAGACCCTATAATAACAACTAAAATTAGTTCCTATATTGACTAGTGGATAACATTTTTGATCCATAACCTACTATATATACTAGTTAGTTATTGCTCTTATTTTCTTTATCCCATTCATGCCAACAAAAAATATGATATAGTAACAGTTTCTGAGTTTTTGACACGGGGTAACAATACTACTCACCAGCGAAGCGTTGATGGTTTAATTGCACAACTGCGGTATCAATAATACTATCTTCATTGATTGATTGATTGAGTCGGTCAGTTTGTTGAAACACATTTGTTTATTTCACACGTTATTTACTCTCTTTCTCTCATTCAATTTCCTGATATTAATAATATCTCTTATTTTTTTTTATGTTTGTGGCTGATTTGATATCGGCTAGATTTGGGCAAAAAAACAAAACATCTACAATTCCCATTACTAACTTTGCAGTGAGCTCTCATTCATCTTTATTTTCCTTAATTGTCTACTGTTTTTATATAGGTATGTTTGTTTTTGTATATTTGTATCTGTACTTTTGTGCATATTTGATTCTCTTCTACTTTTTTTCTTTTTTCTTTTTGATTTTGCAGGTTGATTGTGATATTAGTGAATGTTCTTTTGTAGAGATGAAATTTCATGGAGTGAAGATTGCTGGTTCAGTCTTTTTCTTGGGAGTTATTAGGACTCCTCTCTCGGTAATATCAATTGAAGTAGAGAGTTAAAGGGTGCTGTATTGTATTGTATTGTATTGTATTGTATTGTAGGTGTAATCTGAGTTTGCTTGTTTCTTCATTATTCCATTTTTGATATATAAAGGGGTGAAGGGAGAATTTCATTTATGGATCTGGGAACCGTCCAACCAGCTCATTCATTCACGTATGTCTTGTTGCCTCTTTGATCGAAAAGTCTAGGGAGGTCCATTTTTGGTGCTGCCTTGTTTTCTGTGAATACACACATCTCGTGTCAAACACACTGTTTTCTTCCCCAATAATTTTTGGATCCATTTGGGCTTTTGTTTCTAAAGGAAATTTCTTGCAGAGTTGGAATATCCATTCCGTGCAAATATTCATATCTCTTGTTTGGTAACAAGAAGTTTTTCCAATTGATCAAGTTGTTTCCAGTTTCCAGGGGTAGTTACTGGAGTAATTTGGGGGAATGTTTAGCTCAATTTCTTGTTTTACTTGATAAATCTGCTTAGATTTTTCTGTTGAAAGGTTCTTGTCTTGGGAATCATTCTGGCCCATTTACTGTTAGAAAACAGTGAGCATGTCGGTCCTACATGCATGAGTATCATGCCTTTCATGGTAGGGCACAGGTCATACCAATTGCGAATAATGTTTTGCTCGTTTTATTTACTATTTAGTAGACATATAATGTTTTGCTCTTGTTTAATTTACTATTTAGTAGATATATTTGCTTTCTTCAGTTACTGTACCATATGATAATGGGCGGGATGGCTTTGGAGGGTTAATAGTTCTGTTGGAAAAAAAAAGATTGGAAACAATTATATATCCCTATTCTGGTGATATTGGGATAATGACTAGGGAATTGAAGCCGGGGATGCAGGAAAAGGGCCCAGATGTTGTGGGGAAGGTCCTTGTGGCAGTCAAGGCGTCCAAGGAAGTACCTAAAACTGCTTTGGTGTGGGCTTTGACTCATGTTGTTCAGCCTGGGGACTGCATCACACTGCTTGTGGTTGTCCCTTCACAAGGTTCTGGTATTATTTTTCTTGCCTTGACATAATTTCATTTCTTTATAGTTGGGAGTAATTATAGTATGCTCATCTTTGATGATGACTGGACTTTTATAGCAAGAGATTTTATCTGTTTTGTCCAACTTGTAGAACTCTATGAATTTTTTTATTCCTTGACCTGCTGTTGTCTGTTGCCATTGGTGCGAATCAGAGGTCTGTAGTCTTTTGCGTTAGTCTTGAGCTTGTTGATATATCTCAATAGACTTGTCAAATTTTGATTCAATTTAGGTCATAAATTTCTTTGATTGTGCAATTCTAGAGCTATTTGGCATTTATTATGTTTACTGTTGGAACTGTCAATCTGACATGTATTTATTTTTAAGTGAAGGACTGTAGATTAGGTTCTCCTTTTAATTAATGTCATCATCTCCTTGCTCTAAATTGGTGATGTTGATCAGTTTTAACATGTTATAGTTTTGTTATGGTTGCATTAAGTTTTTATTTGGTACAAAACATGAAGTTTAGGACCACATCTTTGTAGGAAATGTTTTACAATCATAATGGACTATGGAAATAGATGGTTGCCACTTTCTTGATGAGAATTGTTTTTTGGGGCTGAGCCATAGATTCCAATTTTTTTTCTTCTGTTAATTCTATGCTGATCTGGTGACGTGCAAACACAAATTACATGTATATTACTAGTCTTTTCATGCTTAAGATGTCTGGCTTTCCTGTGGTCATTGATCTCATGCTACAGCATGAAAAGTTTGGAATACATTGTAGTAGATTTTGATCCATAATCCCCTTTTGAGTGTCATAGTACTGACAATTAATCCCTCATTTAGGTAGAAAATGGGGTTTCCCAAGGTTTGTGGGAGATTGTGCTAGTAGCCACCAAAGGTCTCATTCAGGAACAAGTTCAGAACAGAAAAATAATATTACAGATTCCTGCTCTCAGATGATCCTTCAGCTCCATGATGTTTATGATCTTAACAAGGTCAGTGCACCTCAAGTTATGGGTCACTGTTTGATATTGTAGTCTCCCTGATAACTGATGTAGTGATGTGCCATTCTTGTGCTTATTCTGTTACAGATAAATGTAAAGATAAAACTTGTTTCTGGATCGCCATGTGGGGCAGTAGCTGTGGAGGCAAAGAGAACTCAAGCTAGTTGGGTTGTATTGGACAAGTAATATTCTTTGTATATGATGGACCATTCATGGCGAACTAAATTTCAGTTGCCCATGTTAACTTATTGCTCACTTTTATTGCCATTGTTTGCAGACAGCTCAAACATGAGGAGAAACGTTGCATAGAAGAGCTACAATGCAACATTGTGATTATGAAGAGATCGCAGCCGAAAGTTCTACGTCTAAATTTTGTTGGATCACCTAAAAAGGAACCAGAAGCAGGTTGTCAGTTACCTTCTGAGCTAGATCAGTCGTCTGATAAACAATTGAAAAAGAATGAATATCTGGATTCCATTCGAGGAGCACTTGTTACTCCAACCAGTAGTCCTGAACTTTTTACTGCTACCGAAGCTGGAACTTCATCAGTTTCAAGCTCTGACCCTGGAACTTCACCATTTTTCATTCCCGAAATAAGTGGAGACTTGAAGGAGCAATTATTAATTGGAAAAGAAAATCATGATCTCAATGAATCAAGTTCCGAGTCAGACTGAAAAGTTTTCTACTACTTCCTCAAGTTTGGGGTTTCAACCATGGATGGCAGACATTGCCAGTTCACAATGTCAATCCTCCTGCCACGTGGAAGAAAGTTCAGAAAAATATAAATACAGGACTCAAACCTCTATAACAAAGGTCTTGCATGAGAAGTTCCCTAAACTTGATCGAGATACTGGATTTGGAATTCCAAACTACAGACCTAATCTGGAATTCAGTGGAAATTTTAGAGAAGCAATTTCTCTATCCAGAATTGCACCTCTTGGGCCCCCTCCATTATGTTCAATATGTCAACACAAGACACCTGCTTTTGGGAAGCCGCCAAGATGGTTCACCTTTGCTGAATTGGAGCTTGCTACTGGAGGATTTTCTCAAGCTAATTTCTTGGCTGAAGGGGGGTTTGGATCTGTTCACAGAGGAGTCCTCCCAGATGGTCAGGCAGTTGCTGTCAAGCAGTACAAACTGGCAAGTTCTCAAGGGGATCAAGAATTTTGCTCAGAAGTGGAAGTTCTTAGCTATGCTCAACACCGGAACGTTGTTATGCTGATTGGATTCTGTATTGAGGATGGACGAAGACTACTGGTTTATGAATATATATGCCATGGCTCATTGGATTCTCATCTCTATGGTAATTCTTTTTACCATTTTAGCTTGTGCAATCCTCCCATAAGGCAAATGTAATATATGTCTGATGATTATAACAGAATGCTAGCATTTTCCCCTCTCCTCGTTTTCTCCTTGGAATGTCACAAGAAGGATTTCCAAGTATGTCAGACACAAGTGGTCCATGTTCATCATTAAGATTTAATACCTTGGCATATTATGATAGGGATGCATGTTTCGGCCGAAGAGTCCAGGAAAGGTGTTGTCCTTTGGTTGGACTGAAGTGTAAAAACAAATAGCAGATATATTTTGATAGATTCATGGTTGCATGAGCTGACAAACACTTGATACGAGTATTTCACTTTGTTCCTAATAGTTTTAACTTGTATTTGCATATATAAAAGAGTTCAAAGACTTAATTTGGCTTCTTAGAATGCTTTTCTTTTTATTAAAATTTCCTGTAAGCTGTATACTCATCAATAAATATGGTATACTCAGGACATCATCGAGATCCATTAAAGTGGTCTGCACGCCAAAAAATTGCAGTGGGAGCTGCTCGAGGAGTGCGATATCTGCATGAAGAATGTAGAGTGGGTTGCATTGTCCACCGTGATATGCGGCCCAACAACATTCTTATTACCCATGATTTTGAACCACTGGTATGGCAACATCTTACTTTTCACTTGGTAGTTCATTCTGAATTTTTTAAATATATGGCTGCAACGCCTGCAATGATCATGTGCTGTAAGTTATGGTTTCATTCCAAATTGCATCTCTTTTCATTTTTGTATCATAGAGAACTATTGTCATTAGTTATCACATAAAAAAGAATCATATTGTTGGTAAATAATTATAAGATATCCTGAGTTTCGTAACTCAAACTTTTGCTTGGTTGAGGTGAGTGTCCAGCTCTCCAGTTACAGGCACTCAAATTTTTCCTTGGTTGCCTTCTTTGATAAAGTCCACAAATCCACAAACTCAAGTTTCAATTTTTTTTTATCAAAGATGTTATGGAGGGAAAATCATGAGTTTGGACCCTTGGGAGGGAGGGTGGAGTGGAATAAGTCACTTCTGATGACTTGTCCTAATCATACCTATGATATTATTGTTTCTTTTATGCAGAACCCTGCTTTAATGTTTAAGCATGTAGATGTGAGATTCTATAGTTTACTTCAATTAACTGCTTACGAGATGTAATATCAACTAGGGTCTGAACTGAAACATCCAGAAGGCATAGCATATCCTAGAAATACAGAAGAAATAGATGGAAAATAATTGCAAGAACGTTGTCATTTTGCTTATTATTTTGAAGTTTACTTCTGACATTTAGCTTCCTTTAATTTTGACATCTTGTAAAAATTCAACGATTAAGTTGCATCCTTCTGGTTTTGAGAGATCGATTTGATTTGGCTATTGATATACGTATGAAATGCTAATAATTTTTGTGTACATTGTGGAGTGTTAGGGTTTATAGTGTAATTATGTTACCTTGATTCTTGGTATGCAAGGTTGGAGATTTTGGGTTAGCGAGGTGGCAGCCTGATGGGGATGCTGGGGTGGATACCAGAGTAATTGGTACATTTGGGTAAATCTTTAGTGTTGGTTTTTATTTTGATTTGGACCATCTCCATGCTTTTAATGAATTAATTTAGCTACTCTGTTCTATTCAGATATTTAGCTCCGGAATATGCTCAAAGCGGCCAAATTACAGAAAAAGCTGATGTTTATTTTTTTTGGGTGGTGCTAGTGGAGCTTGTTACCGGATGAAAAGCAGTGGATCTTAACCGGCCCAAGGGTCAGCAGTGCCTCACAGAATGGGTGTGTGTGTTTCCTGTTCTGCTATAAATGGGTGTGCTTAGCAAATCTGGTTGTCCATTACAATTTAAATATCAATTCCCGCCTTCCTGGTTCAAATATGAAATTCAAATTTCCATTAGAATGGAAGTGTTCTAGTATCACCATTCACCACCAACACTAAAGCATGAAACAAGTTCATCAATCCCTAAGCTCAAATTTTTATGTTCTTGGATTTGTAACAGGCACGACCACTGTTGGAAGAATATGCTTTTGATGAGTTGGTCGACCCTCGGCTAGAGAACCACTATTCGGAACAGGAGGTCTATTGCATGTTGCACGCTGCATCCTTGTGCATTAGCCGGGATCCTCATTCACGGCCACGCATGTCACAGGTAAGAAGCTTCAGCTAGAACTCAGAACTTTAATACTTGGGTCCAATATGTCCAAACACCATATGAAGCATTAGTAGCCTTTTCTATCTACAGTGACACAGTCTACTGGTCTAGTGTATTGGTCTGGGAAATCTATCTTAAGTTGCTTCCTCAAAACATTTAACAACAAACTATATAGATTGCTATTTTATTTTTTTTATTTGCTGGGACTTCTGAATTTGAAAGAGTCCCTATTATTTTTAGTTTTGGTCTACAGAGGTGTTTTCCAACAGATTGTGGAAAATGTAACATTAGTTAATGAAGCCAAAGACAGTAAAATTTTCAAACATGTCTAGTTAACATTAAATTCAAGCTGCGAGTTAATTTATATTTGTATTTTTATATGCCTCACATAATTAGGAAAAAATAGGTTTTACATGCATTTTCCTATTATCCACCCCCTAGGTAGTGGAAGCCTGTTTTAGACACTTTAGCCTGGAATGGGTTCTTAGAGATGCAATGGTTTTTGTATAAATATGCATCGTTCTCAAAATAGTGACCAAAGAGTTTTCTTATTTGATAAATATGGTTTGATAACTCGAGGGAGACACAATCATGGACTCAAGTCACATGTCAACACCTGGACATGATGCAGGCAGTCGGAGTGGAAGGATCACCTATTATACCAATTAAGCGCTGCAATATGAACACTTGAGTGGTCCATTGATAAACAAGACTCTGGAAGGGTTTAGTGAAAAGCTCTCTCTTGACGAGATAATGTCTGCTTTATGGGAAAGGAATAGAGCCAGGAGAGCATATCATGTGAGAATGAAATGTAAACAAGTCCCATCTTGTTGAATACACTATATAATATAATATGCAGAAGATGTTTTTACCACCCTCTGTTTAGCTATAATATAGTTGTTCTATATTTTGACCTTGTATAGAAGGGAACATTTGAGTTGGTATGTTTTGTAGTTCTTTAGAAATGATGTGGACCCCGGTACCAAATAGCTAGATTATAGCATGCTGTTTGTAAGTTTGGGAAGGTTTTTTCCCTCCTTTTTGTTTCAAAAAACAGAGACTCCTTTCCTTTGTATTTAATTCGACCCGTCTTCACTCTTGAGCATGCCATGCTTCCACTTCTATCTGCCACAGGGAAACGATTACATAACTGGTTTTATTTCCTACTCTCACTCACCGTGTATTTAAATTTGGCAAAAAGTACTTTTTTACCAATCGCTGGTTGTAGTGTTTTTAAGAATTAAATTCTTGTCTTTTAAAATATTCAATTAAATTTCATTGAACTTTTTAAAATTTGTTAATCGGGTCATTCCGTCCAATTTCTTGGACGGACGTTAAATTCAATTGTATATTTACATACGTGGCAGCTAGAACAAAAACAAAAAACAAAATATTTAATGACTGGGCAATGATGTGGCAACTAAATAATATTTTCCTATTATTTCTCTCTCTTCCCAAGTTCTTCTTTATTTACTTAAAAGAAATTAATATAAATTTATACATTTATACAAAGGAATTTAAATCACTCCATGAATTCCGACTACAAAGTCAAGGAAACCCACCATGGATTCCGATGAAATTGTGAGCAAACCAGCGGTCAAACAATCAGATGAAAATGAAAGTGATGGTGTAGGTGGGGGTTTTGGAACCCTAGATACTCGAGATCTTTCTATTACAATTAATTCCATACTCTCTTCTGAGCTTCTGAAAATGCTGTTAGTTTTCTGCTTTTCATTTCTGCTGTAATTATAATTTTCAAGGAATGCCCCATTTTTATGTTAATTAATAATTATGTACTTACTTTTTTTAATAAGATGGTTAAAATTAAAAATAAGGTTCGTCGATGTTGTATGGCAGATCTTTCAGGCCGGTGCCAGATCCGGCTACGACGCCTTTGAGGAATTTCAGCATCTTCCTCTTTCTATCGAGCTATATCTCTCACCGGAGCTCAGACAGCGAGAGATTTTAATGTCTTGATTTGGATATTTCTTTTTTGTTTTGAAGATGAACAGTAGCATATTTTAATGTCTTGATTTGGATATTTCTTTATTTATCAGGAAGAAGATGAACAATAGCATATTTCTTAATTAATGATTTTTTATTTTTAATTTTTGTAGGAATTAATATAATGTTGTAATAGATCTCATTGATATATTATTTGTATTATTTGAAATTAATTGTTAAAATAAAAATAATTATTAAAAGAAAGGAAAAGATATAAGGAAAAGAAAAAATTATAAAAAATGAATTAAAATATTTATTTTAATTTTATTATTATTTTAATTTTTTTTACCACATAATGATTTTATTATTTTATTTTTTGCCATAAAAAAATGAATTAAAACATTTATTTTAATTTTATTATTTTAATTATTTTTTGCCACGTAATTAATGATTTTTATTTTTTTATTTTTGTAAAAATTAATGTAATGTTGTAATATATCTCATTGATATAAAAATTTTGATATATTATTTGTATTATTTGGAATTAATTTTTAAAATAAAAATAATTATTAAAAGAAAGGAAAAGAAAAATTATAAAAAAATGAATTAAAATATTTATTTTAATTTTATTATTATTTTAATTATTATTTTTACCACATAATGATTTTATTATTATTTTTTTTTGTTTGAGAAGAAAAAGTTATAAAAAAAATTCATTAAAAAATTATTTTGTTGCCACATAAGATATACCACGTAATTGTTTATTTTTTTAAAAAAAGCCACGTAGAAAATAAGAGCAAATTTGTTAACGTCCGTTTACAAAAATGAATGAATACCGATTGAATATTTTTAAAAAGCAACGTTAAATTTAATTGAATATTTTAAAAAGCACAATGGTAATCGCTTAAAAACGCTTATAACTAGCGATTACTAAAAAAGTCTTTTTGCCATTTAAATTTTGTTTTGTAAAAACTTGCTGCGTCCACATGCACGAGTGTCACTTGCTCAGGGAGTGCAAAATTAATTTTCCAAAAGAAATGTAGCTTGATGACATACTAGTTAGAAGTCGATCTATTTGAAATACTACTGACATGTTAGAAATTTATGTTCTACATATGTATCTTCTCTTTTATTTTTTCTGAACGGACTGAATTTTTTTAAAAAAAAAAATGAATTTCTCCTTTAAAACAGAGCAGGTAGTCATAATTACAACCATGATCAAAAACTCTAGCGTGCTTATCAACAAAGCGTACTACTATATTTGCTGTCACAATCATTTACATTGCCGATCCTGCTGGAAAGGGGGAGCTAATTATTTTCGTAGCACTCTAGTTCATCAAAATGCTTCTAGGGCTTGCTTTCCTTGTCCCAGAAACAAATTTTACACACAATACAATCACACTAGCAAAAGCATGCTTGGTTAATGAAACGGATGGACTGAAAAAATACGACAATATTACAATACAGTAAATAGCATTTACTGTCTGGAAAAAGAATTACCAGTTTCATAGGAAATTAAAAGGAAGTAGGAATCTTTTGGCTATAGGAATTACAAAACTGAACAAGTTTCATTCTCAGTTGCAAAAAAGGTTTTGCTGGGAATTCTTTCATCTTAACAAATCTCCTCCTTTAGGTTTCCTCATTTTAGACCTTGCATACCTGAAGGGAATGAACACTAAGTTTCAGTAAATGGAATGTTAAACCGGAGAAGTATAACAGAATAATGAAACAAAGCATTGTATAGATAGATACTCTATATGCATGCCACCACGATCTGATGATGGCAATGTGCTGTCCTGAAGTGCATTCATGGCCACATTAGCTTGTTCAATCTCCTGTCAATAAGTAAACAAGCAGATGAACAATCTCAAATATAAAAATTATGCTTTGCTATCAGGGTAGCATTTTTAGTTGGATTTTTTTTTACTTGATTAGGTACTACTTTTTGAAGCATATGCAAGGGACATCTATTGATGATTGTTTCTTTTGTTATTAAAAACTGCCTTATTAATAAACCTTTTTCACCAAAAGAAAAAAGAATGTCTTGCAGTGGGTTTCAGCTTATTATGGTTAAAGCACCAACAATATTATTTGTAAAAAGAGATGTTCTATGTAGAAGACAAGTAAGGGTGTGTCTGAGTAGCTCTTAATGGATGAGGCAAAACTTGTTTGATAAATATTTTTTTCCCCTCTTAATACCTCTTAATCGGTTAGACAAAAATATAAAGCTAAACAATCTAGAGGCATGTCGGAGCGATTTTTTCTTTTTCTTGGACAAAAATAACCTATTCAATATTACAAATTCCCTTTTGTATTCCTCTCCCTCTTTCCAGATGCTCAAATTGATCATCAAATGCGGTGTTCTTGAGAAATAAGCAGCAGACCAACAAAATAACAAATAGAAAAAAGTAGTAGATTAGAGCACGGGCATCCGATCGGCAACAATTGTGATTTTGGTTCAGAGCATATTTGATATGTAGAGACAGAATTGAAAGAATCAAGGGAAAAAAATCCTCTTTAAGGAGTTACATAGATGACCCACTCGTCTCTATCATAACTAATTTTGATTTGTAGGATGAAGACAGGTTCAATTAGAAGTGAGGGTCTATCAATTGCTCGCCAGAGATAGAGATTTTTCTGTGGTGGCATGGAGGATTAGCCGGAGGAGTCGGGCGGTGATGGTGGGTTTTGAGATAAAATTTTATTGAAACAATTTGAACTACAAATTAAGAAGCAAGAAAAGGGACAAAACCCTTGTGGGTTTTTGTGTAGATTGAATACTTTCTATGAGAAAAAAGTCATGGATTATTAGAGAGAAAAGGAGAGAGATGGGTGGCCTTAGTTGCGCATAGTAAAGTGGGTTTGCGAAATTGTTCAAGGGCGAAGAGAGAGAATGAAGGGAAGAAAATAGAGTAGAGGAGTTTTTTTTTGCTGAAATTGGGGTGGAGGGTTAAAATGGTAAAATAGTGTTATTAAGACATTTAGAAAAGATTAATTATCAAACAACATTTCAGATACAATTCTACACAGATGCTCTATATTATTTAGATGTCTAAACTATTCAGATCTTAACATTCAATTTTATCAAACACAACCTAAGTCTTGCGAAGGGGATCCTCCATTTAAATGTCAGCTTATTATGGTTAAAGCACCCAAGAATATTATCTGCAAAAAGAGATGTTCTGTGTAGAAGAAGGATACAAAACTAGATTTCATGACAAGAAAGTTATTATTTGGGAAAGAGAGATACATAAATATGCTTATAAGTTATAATGAAAAAGGTTACTTGTGAGTTGTGATCTTCCTAGCATGTGATTTTTATTTTATTGGTAATTAGTTGTTAGATCCTACTGCCTGTCAAATGGGAAAATGAGGACAACAATTGTAATTAGCAGAATGGGGTACCTCAAAATCAGCAAATGCAACAGGCATTCCACCTCTATCACGCACCTTGAGTGTGTTGAATCCAGGATACCTGATACCAAATGAATACATGCTTTTAATCATTTTTAAAATTAATATATCACTGCATATTTTAATTGAGTAAAGACAGGAGGTACTAACACCAACAGGAGAACAAACCTAAGAATACAAAATGAACAGGAGTAAAATCCATTAGAATTTGAAGGTAGCGTTCTGTGATAACTTACTGAGAAAGAACCTGCTGGAGTTCATCCTTGGTGCAATTCGGACCTAAATTTGCTATAAACAAAGTTGAACAAGGTTTGGCACCATCGCCAATCGTCTCTATCTGCTCATGTTGCTGCAAAATGCAACCAAAAGCAGGCGCCCAGTCATACATGCTTCTGACTGTTTTTCCCTCTCCGTAAGTCATAAATATTCAGACAAAAAGATAATTAAACATGTTGGTGATCCTAGCACAAATGGTTAAATATTGAAGAAGAATTCCATCGAGGAAAAATAATCAGAACCATATTACATCAATTGTAAAAAACAGTTCGTCCTCTCAAAACAGCATTTAAAATCCAAAGTATTTTGTTGAAGATAAATTGTGAAGAACAGATAGAAGCGCAGGAAGGCCACACGTGTATATTTTGCTGCATATGTAACCGTATTCAAGAAGATCACATTCTAAGGAATGGGAAAGCCAATGAGAAATGTACATCAATTCATCAAATAGCAAGATACATTTTTTTTCTTCTTATCTGTCACAGTAACCATTTCTGCTGCGCAATATTCTTGGGTTAACACTGAAAGGCTGAAAGCACTTGCACACTAACAGGTCGTACCATACACTGCATTTATAGTTTATAGTAGATATAAAGTTAAAGCTATCTGAGAAGGAAAATGATTTTTTCTCTTCATACACACACACACATAGGTGGTCATTTTACTTTTGAAAAAACACCATACATTCAGCAGAAAAGCAAAACAGAACAGTATCACAATTTTCACTTACATTTTCTGCAATGACAGCATTGTCGGCATCAGCCACTGTTTCGCCACTGATCAATAACAGATGAAACAGGTGAGAGATGAACGAATAGGAATACATGTAAGAACCTAACATCTTGTATATTTTACCAACAAATTGCAGCAATCATAAAGATAGATTCCAAAATTAAACAGTTAATTTGCTTTCTGAGTGCTTTCAACCTCTTTGGGATCGCTATATCATCCTTGTCTTTGTCGGAAGAATCAGGGTTGCTGGGTCCGGATGGTAGATCACATTCAGCGTCTCCTGGTGTGCAATAACTTGTCAACATGTTCTTGTGAGGGTATTTATGTGAATAAACAGCATCTATATCTATTATTAATGAACTTCATTATATACATAACCAATTACCATCCTCACTCGATGTTTCTTGGGCATCGGCAGCAGAGTTGGTTCTTCTATCAATAACGACATAAGGCCCACTTCCTGTAAACAGCAAAAAGTGTTCAAATACAATCTCAAGAAAAATTATGGAGTAAAAGAATCAAAACTAAACCAAAATTTCAGCAGTCAATAATGGAAAGAATAAAAGGATAACTATCACCTACCTGGCCTTTTTATCCGACGAGAATTTGATCTGGCAAGTTCGATATGCAAAAGGTGTCCAGTTTGAGGATCAAATTTTACACCCTGAAAAACATCATTATCCAAATTTCAGAATTCAGAATGTGATAACTGAATTTTTAAAGAGGTCCATTCTTCTAGACAAATTAGAACTGAAGTCCATAATGGATGAAAGCTAGAAAGAGAATATTTATTAATTAAAAGAACCTAGTAAGAGAAGGAATGTAGGAGGATGGAAAAGGTATCCCTCACAAAATGGGCGCCTGGGTGGTCATTACCACCTGTAGTTTGGCGGACAAGAAGGAGGAATCTATGAAAATGATCTTAGTTTACTTTACCGCTATATTGTAACCCATCCTATAAGATTTTGCCAGTTGGTTTACCCATGAAGACAAGAATGATAGTTCAATAATATTAATTGATGTTTTGATAACTTCACTTTTTGTTCAAGGTTTTAGACAAACTCAAAGGTTACGAAAAGATCCTACATTTCTATTTTGACACCGTCAG
The DNA here is from genome assembly GCA_020205615.1 of Panax quinquefolius. Lineage (NCBI taxonomy): Eukaryota > Viridiplantae > Streptophyta > Magnoliopsida > Apiales > Araliaceae > Panax > Panax quinquefolius. Next base: position 2,431,631 of record CM035169.1, on the reverse strand, counting down.
AATACCTTAGGATTGCAAAAATAAAGCACAAGTATTTAACATAATGACAAAATCAATGAGTTAAGTTTTTTGTGCAAATTTTAACTCTTTTCTTAACCAATAAGAACTTTATGTGAATGAAATTCAAATGGGATATTCACAAAACAATATCTTTGGAAGTGTTATAATTCATCTAAGCAAAAATTTCTTAGCAATGAGATCATCTTAACTATCTAGAGTTGCTTGGCTTCCAAACCCAGATCCGAAATTGTACTTTTTGGACCAAGAACAGGAAAGAACTCAGGGAGAGCACAGTTAATGGAAAAATTTCTCAGCATCTAAACCACTAGGATCTCTTCAACCAAAATAATTGATCGCAACCAAAGAGTCAAATTTATCTCTTAATATCAATAATAATAGTCTGCTTAACCTTGGGGATTACAACACATATTTGAAGGAAAAATAAAACCCAAATGGAACAGGAAAGTAATGAAAGACCAAATTACCCTAATGACCTGACAATATGACTACTAGTTTATGAAAGACCACTTATTCAACATGTGGCACGTCTTTGGAAAAGTATATCCATCACAACTGAGTTATCTAAGATAATCTAAACAATACATTCGCTAACTGCGATAAAAAAAACCAAGTGAATGCATTTACTATTTACCTAAGGTTCACAAAAGGACAGATACTATATTGAAAAGGTAAAATACTGATAATTGCTCACATTCAGTGAATGCAAAGCTGCTATTGCTGAGTGATGATTTTCAAATGTAGCAAATGCAACCACCTGCAGCATGCAAAGTAAGCAAAAAAACATACAAAAATGTGAAGAGATAAAGATTCAAACCGAATATACAATGAACTAAAACCAACAAAATCTACGTAAAAAATCCGTTGCTCAAACAATGTTAAAAGGCAAAAGAAGTTAAAACCCTAATTTTACTCCCAAATCAGAGGAATGATTGTATTCTCTCCACAGTAACACAAAATTATCAGCATTTGTAAACATAAATCAACAATTTTTGTTGATGGGACAATAAGAAAGTAAAAGAAATTAACAAACAGGTTTCAAAGATGGACCTGATTACCACGACCGGTGTACTTGAGCTGGCAAGAGTCGAAGCCGGGTCGGCGTCGGAAGAGGTTGTGAATCTCTCGAGCTTTAACGTCGTCCGGCAGGCCCGACACGAACAGTGTGTTTATGCCGTTCCCGTCGTCCGAGAATCCGTAGTTCTCCGGTGCAGCGTTGGCGTAACTATATGGATCATACGGCGGATGACTTATTAATGACATCACGGCGCGGCCGAGTATACCGATAGGAATTTTCACTTGAGTTGGGTTGGGTTGAGTAGAGTAGGGATAAGAGGACTAGGGGTAGAAGTCGATTTTTAAAAAAACCAAACATTTTACTTTTTATTTATTTTAAAAAAGAAATATTTAAATGAAGAGTTAAATTTATATTGAATTATAATTATGAAATTTATTAATATTACTACATTTACTAATATTTAAAAAGAGAAAAATTGGGGAGTGATTTTGCCTCTAAAAAAGCTACGTTACACGATAAAAAATTAGAAATAAAAAACGCTATTTTTAATGATGATGCAGATACTTCAAAATTAATGGCCTGTTTGGTTTGGGAAAATGGAATGGGCATTCAAAAAAAAAGATCCATTTTTATGTTTGATTACTTTAAATGGAAGAAAATGAGTATTAGTATAATAGAATGCTTATATATATGTTTAATAAAATACTTATTCCATCAAGATGGATAAAAGATTGATCAAACGCATTTCAATGGTGTAACCAAACAAACCATAAAAGTTCATTCCAATTATAATATAAAATAAGTTGCCAAACCAAACTATACATAAAAAGTTGCAATTCTTGAAATAAAAGGTCTTGAATCTTGATGTCACTGGTGGTCACATGATAATAATAATAATGCAACAATAACCACATTTTATCTACGAGAGTGGTTAGCATGAAGTGAAGCTTAACTTGGTAGTAAGTTACTTCACGACAGCATATCTTGGGAGGGTGATCTCTCCGCCCACACGTCATCATCTTACGGGTACGGTCAACTTTTATGCTCCTTCATCACCGATCAATTTCAAGTTGAAGTACAATAATTGCACCTCTTTGCTCATGTGCAACTCTCCTAATTTGTGCTAAAGGCCCGGCCCTACATGCACACATTCGCTTTGTTCATATACTCTTGGTCAAACATAATGTAAATGTGAGAAGAAACTAATAGTATTTTGTCCCTCCGATTTTTCACTTGAACATCTTCTTAGTTTGGAGTGTTTCTTTAAATATTGACCATTGAAAAGGTGACAGACTTCAAAGATATTAGTAAGCTTTTTTGGTCCGCTATTATTTTGGCAAGGCGGTGGAAATATATGGTAAGTGAAACTACTTTCATATAAACATATTTGACAAGTTACTTTTAAAAATATTACTAGTAAATTACAAGAAAAAAGAACAAGAATAACAAATGATGATTACAATGCTAACAGGAATTACAAGAAAAATTGAAATGAGACAGCTTCAATCCAACGCACACAGACACGAGCACGAAAAAGAATATGGGAAGACCTGCTAAAACAATGATCTCGGATACTGATTAACATATAAAATACAAGATCAAGGAGAACTAGTCAACAAACCGCCAGTCTCCGCCGATTCTTCATCCAGAAACAAGTCATCCATTTTCCTGAGAGCCGCGTGAATCGCCACAACCACCAGTCCAAACAGCACCGACAACAATATATTCCACGTAGCGCCGGTCAACAGAAGTAAAACCAGCGAAACCACGGACAGAACGATCAGAACTGTACGATCATTGATCAAGTGGTGGAAAATCCACCAACGGCTCGTCGCGGAGAAAGTAGAGGAACAGCCAGACCGCCATCAATGCCACGAACACGATCAACGAGATCGGGTGCCACAAGAGGCTCAAAAACAGAATCAATAGCACAATGATTACGTAATTCATTCGGAAGTAGCCGACGTTCGTTTTGATCCGTCCGACTGCATCTCGGAATCCCGAGGGTAAGTTGATTGAGTGGATTTGGAACATCTGTTTCCATGGCCGGCGCGTGGCGAGCCCTGATTTCAGCAGATTTTTTGCGCGGGAGACGAATTCTATGCTTGTGCCTCCGGATGATGACGACGTTGATATTGTGCCGTAATTCGTCATTCTCCGGTGAATCTGGAGTGAATTATTAGAACCTTTTAACTATGATGAGAGAGAATTGGAGCAGAACACGAAGGACACGAGGCTGTGCAAACGAGGAGACCAGATCCTCTGTCCTCATTTTTCCTGTCCCATTTGTGTCCCTCCATTTAAATTTTGACACCTAGCCTCTTATTTAATTTTAGAATTATTTGGTGTTAAGTAAAAGGATATGTGTCAAAATTTAAGTGGGAAGACAGAGAAAATAGGGACAGAAGATTTGCTCTCGCAAACGAAAGAGAGAGAGAGAGAGAGAGAGAGAGAGAGAGAATAGGATAGGATAGGATAGGACGTGTTGCATTGAATTACTTAATTACTCCATATATATATTTATTTATTTATTCAGTGTGTGCTCTTATAAGGTGCGACTAAGGTGTATGATAACAATAAGGAAAAGGTGTTTAACACGTCCTTTCTCATTTTCATTATTATATAAGTCGTTTTTTTATAAAAAAAAATTCTTTATAATATAATACATTTTACATATAGTTAGAAAAAAAAACAATCATTTTTTATTTTATTCCTAAAAAAATAAAATAATTGAGAAAGAAGAGTAAGAGTAATTAATTAGTATATGAATAACAATAAAATTTCAAACCAATCACTAAATACCTAATATTAGAATTAATGAAATTTTTTAATGTGTGATTATATATATATATATATATATATATATAAAACACCCATCAATTATTAGACTTGAAACACTCATCCTCCGATCCTCCCCTTATATAATTTTTTTTTTTTTTTTTTTTTTGGGGGGGGGGGTGGAGTGGGGTTTGTGTAGTATTAAATAAAAAGGGAACTTGTTGGGGGCTCAGGGGATAAGACCACACCCAACTTCGCGGGACGGAGATTATATAAAGACGGACAGCAACGTCCAAACTTGGTCGCTGATTTCTTTTTTTAATCAAATAGAAATACTCCTAAACAGAAGAAAAGGTTAGTACTCCCCTCTCCCTACTGGCTACTCCGGAAAAATAAATAAATAAATAGTAGCGTGGACTGTTGGACATAAAAAGATTAGCCTCAAAGCTAGAGGGAGGGGATAAACTAAAAAACGTACGTACACAATGACAAATAAAATTTCATTTTCAAGAAAAGGTCGTAACCTTTAAATTCAAATTTCACCACCACCAATGTTGTTTGTATGTTGATAAGCTTTTTAACATCTAAATACCAGTGTAACTTTATTATATTTATTTAGAGTATTGTAATACATATAAAAAATACTGTCAAAATTTTTACTATATTGATCCGTTAGTCATTTAAACAGGAGGGATAGGAATCCCCTTTTTTTTAGGAAATATAAAATATATCATCTGTAAATATGCTATTTTATATGGTTATACTCGCTTAAATGATCCACAACAGATGTCAAAATATTAATTCCCCTAATCTATTTCCTTCACATAAGGACCATAATTATGATAAAATTAAAAAGAAAAATAGATGAAAATAAAAGTCAAATATAAGGCAAGTAAAAGAAGAAGGATATAAATCATTTTGGGTTTAATTAATTACTAGAAGCAACAAACTTCAACTTAAAGGAAAAACTAACAGTCAAAAGTTGCCTCCCAAGACTAGATTTTAAGATGTTCACAAGTTACTTCAACTCCCTCCCCATTCAACAATGCTTTCAACCTATCCATTCATTTCTTAAATTGCAATAACAGAATATTGACCTACCCCTATATATGATCAATATGGTCTCAAATTCTTCAACTACATGCCCAAACAAGAAAGATGGAGGCATATCACAAGTTTCTACATGGCACACTTGAAGCTACCATCTTCCATGCCACCCCTTATACACCATCTTTCCCCTTCAATGTAAGGGCACTCTTTTTTGCTTTCCTTCTGTCTAAATAATTATTCAACATTTTTGCTTATTAGATTACACTTGCATCACTAAATGAATGTAAATAGACCATTTTAATTATCAAACAAAAATATGAAAATTTCTTTTTTGCAGTGCATATTTGCAAATGGAAAGCCAACCTATGTGACCATCAAGATCAATAATCAAAAGGTAGCATCAACAAGCCATGAAATTGACAGGGTTTGGAATCAAACCTTACAAATTTTGTGTGCTCATCCACCCGATTCAACAATCACAATCTCCCTGAAAACCAACTGCTCTACCTTGGGGAAAATCCGCATTAGCGCACACCAGATATTAACTGAAGCAAGTTTAATCAATGGTTTCTTTCCACTCTGCATGGAAAATGGAAAGACAGATCAAGAACTAAAACTACGATTTATGTTATGGTTTAAACCGGCAGAACTTGAACCAAGCTGGGATAAATTACTTGAAAATTGTGGATTCCAAGGTCTAAAGAATGCTAGTTTCCCACAACGATCCAACTGCAGTGTCACACTGTATCAAGATGCTCATCATCACCCTTCTTTTCAACCACCGGTCAATCTTTGTAGGACACCAAGAAAACTATGGGAGGATGTGTATAAAGCCATCGAGGATGCACAGCATTTGATATACATTGCAGGATGGTCTTTCAACCCCAAGTTGGTTCTGGTAAGTGAAAAAAGTGTCATTTCTCCCTCAATTCTTCTCTCTGTTCTTCACATTTCAAAGATAATAATACTTGGCCGCGCAGGTTCGCGATTCTCAAACAGAAATTCCACATGCAGTAGGAGTTAAACTTGGTGATTTGTTGAAGCGGAAAGCAGAAGAAGGTGTGGCTGTGAGAATCATGCTTTGGGACGATGAAACATCATTGCCTATCATTAAGAACAAAGGAGTAATGAGAACTCATGATGAAGATGCATTTTCCTACTTTAAACATACCAAGGTAATATGTAAACTTTGCCCCAGATTACACAACAAATTCCCCACACTCTTTGCCCACCATCAGAAAACCATAACTTTGGACACTCGTGGACACTTGTCTTCAAATAATCTTGAAATCACTAGTTTTATTGGCGGCTTAGATCTTTGTGATGGACGGTATGATACAGAGGAACATTCCTTGTTTCGAACACTCAATACAGAATCCCATTCTCAAGACTTCTATCAGATAAACCTTGCAGGAGCAAGCCTTCATAAAGGTGGACCAAGAGAACCATGGCATGACGTTCATGCTTGTATTTCTGGGGAGGTTGCTTGGGATGTGATGGCCAATTTTGAGCAAAGGTGGACAAAGCAATGTGATCCCTCTTTGCTAGTCCCCCAAAGCACCATAACACAAATACTTTCTCGGCAGCCAAATCCTACAAGCAGCATTCACACTGAAAAGAATTGGAAAGTTCAAGTCTTTCGATCAATTGACCATGTCTCAGCAAAGAGCAACTTTCGAATTGAGAGAAGCATCCATGAAGCTTATGTAGAAGCAATTAGGCGTGCCGACAGATTTATATATATTGAGAACCAATATTTCATTGGAGGATGCCATTTCTGGGAGAAAGATCAGCACTGTGGCTGCACAAACTTAATCCCAATCGAGATTGCCCTGAAAATAGCAAATAAAATCAAAGCAAATGAGAGATTCGCAGTTTATATTCTTATACCAATGTGGCCAGAAGGAGTTCCAGAGAGTGAAACAGTACAGGACATATTACATTGGACTAGGGAAACTATGAAGATGATGTATAGACTAGTAGGTGAAGCTTTACAAGAGAGTACTGAAACAGGGCACCCAAAAGATTACTTAAACTTTTTCTGCCTTGCTAACAGGGAAGAAGAGAGAAATGGAGAGTTCATTCCTCCATACTCACCTCATCGAGCAACACAGTACTGGAATGCTCAAAAACATAGGAGGTTCATGGTTTATCTCCATTCCAAACTCATGATAGGTATGTATAGGCATGAATTAAATTTCACAAAATTATTAGTTACTATGTCTAATTCGACTCCGTAATCAACTTTAAAAAAACTTACGACATCATTGGCAATATGTTCGAGAAAATGTTTCAAGTCTAATCATAGCAAGAAATTATAGAATGAAAAATTATAATGCTAATGCAAAGATATGGCAATTCTGATAAACATTTTTGTTTATGAAAATGCTAGTTCTCTACTAACTACTATGCTTTTGCTGGTGACTTGCTATATATTCTTTCAGTGGATGACACATACTTGTTGATTGGATCTGCAAATGTAAACCAAAGATCCATGGATGGCCAGCGCGACACTGAAATTGCAATAGGATGCTACCAGTTGAGCAACGAAGAAGGCAAAATAATTCGCGGCAATATTCATGAATACCGAAATTCATTGTGGTACGAACATACTGGACGAGCTGAAGAAATCTTTAAGGAGCCTCAAAGTTTGGAATGTGTGCGAAGATTGAGTTCAATAGGAGAGCAGATGTGGATAATTTATTGTGGAGAAGAAGTAGTAGACATGGAAGGTGTTCATTTAGTCACGTATCCAGTGAGGGTAAAAGAGGATGGTCTCATTGAAGACCTTGTGGAAAACAATAGCCAATTTCCGGACACAAAAGCACCAGTTAAGGGGAAGAGATCCAAAGTTCTACCATCTCTTTGCACCACATAATGGCGATGAAATCTCTACTCTGGCCCACATTTGTTGACACAATTGCTAAATCTTAAATCCCTCAATGTATTGTTATCCACAGAAGGTGGTTAATCCGGAATAAATTGAAGTCCAAAGTTATTGGAAATCTTGAATTTTAATATAAAAAATTCATGATTCTTACATGTACTGTAGGCTTTTTTTTTATATACTGGTAAATATTAACAACTAATTTAATAAATTTAAACATTTCATGCATTTGCAATATGTTAAGAAACAAATCCTGATTTTGTAATGCATATCACTCATTGTGGGTGATCATGCATTTGTAATATAATGACATATTGTTAGGTAACTCCTTGAATCCTATTATGAAAAGGTACCCCATTCGTAGTGGGAATGTTATTTAGGAAGAAGTTCTATTTTACATAGAAATAATATTATTATATTGTAGGGTCCTGTTTTGAATAGGGGAATGAGAGGTATGGGTACTCTATTTATGTTTAGTTGTTAAATTGTAGCACAATGAAAAGTAATGTAGCATCCTAGAGAGAGGGTGTAAGTGAATTTTTTTGTGTGAGAGGGTTTTGCAGCTTTTATATTCCTACAAAAAAGTTGTAATAAAGGAGTGAGGATTTTTTAGTATTATCACATGAAAAAAGTTGAGAGTATATTGAGGTTGTTTTATGGATTAGGTCAATTTAAATTGTTTTATCTATATCTTTACTTAATTGTTTAATTTGCGTCAACTTAATTCCCAACACATGATAAGAAACAATAAAAGACGCAATCAAATGTAAATAATGAGCTTGGAACATGCATCATGTTTGAGACTCGAGTGTAGGGAGTTGAGGTAAGAATTGGGTGGTTAAATTTTTTACTACAGCTATTGGAGATTTTTTATATAATAGACTAACAGATAAATGATTAAAGATGCTATATTTAACAGCCATAATGATAATAGCTAAATATATGTTGAGAGAATCTTTTATAATCCTACTGCAACTTCAAAAAGAGTAAAGCTAGGAGGTCTCAAATTTTGTCTCAAATGATGTGCATCATTACATTAGTCGAGTACATATATTGTAATTGGCTATATATAATAAAGTATCATTTGTCTTATTCAATGCAACTCCATTTGAGAAAAAATTTGCAACCCCTATAGCATTGACTTAAAAAGAAAAGGGCTTCGAAGAAGATCAACAAGTAACATTATACTACCATATTTCATTATATATACTCCAAGAAAGGTAACTGATAAGAATTTATTTAATTTGGTAAAGTAAGATCTACATCCGGATGGACTCAGCTAGACACTTTAAATAAGACTCAACTTTTAACGAATGAAAGGAGAAAAGAACTGCATTACCATTTTCTTGCTCTTTTGCAAGTCCATGTCCAACAGCTACCATCTTTCAACCTGAATAATTGAAAATATTATTTGATGAAAGAAATAACAGATTCAAAACAATAATGATTTTCGCTAACCAAGCACGTATGGGATAGATAAACAACAGCTGGAAAAAGAAATAACTTAAAAACAAAATTGATTTACGCAAGCACTTAAGTGGTGAATGCAAAACTAACAAGGACTACTACTTTCGGAGTATGTCAAAGGCTATTATAATATCGACACTCTTACTGCCTTCATTTTCAATTGAACTTTGGTAGATATGCAGTAACACAATGAGTCAACCACTCAGTCTGCTTCCATTTACTATATAGCATTGGTGGATATTCAGTCAAACAATGAATCACATCAAGTAAATACATTAACAGCCAGGCACAAATTTCTTCTAATAACTTCTAATGTTTAGAAAACATGACTTAGAGATACTTCATTCCCTTCCACCAAATTCTGAAAGTATCCCATCTTCATCTCTTTTCCAAATTACATGAAAAAATTTCAGTTTGGCATTAATCTAGTGCTTGGACCAACCTATCTATCATAATGTAGGTAGTAATAACAAAAGAACCATTGCTAATAACCAATTTCTCCAAAAGAAATGAACACGCAAAACAATTATGCCACTTAATATCTATCTGTGGCATTGAATTTCCTTGTGCTAAGCGATATTCACTTTTCCTACAGCTCCAACTCTACTAGGAAATTCAGCATGTGTAGTAACATCTCTATCCACAATATCTATTTTTCTCCTAATGTGTTACTAGGGAAACACCTGCAACTGCTACTACTTCTGAAACCACATTTTGATCTTACTGGTTATATGCTTAGAGCTCCTCTTTACTATATTCTTCCTTCAACAGAGCTCTAGCTATTCCATATTCCTAATAAATAGTCACAGAAAAGCAAAGGATTTTCAGTTGTATCTGAAATGAGAATAAGTTGTATTTCCTGAATATATCATTTAGAACGAAGAAAACCAGCATTAATCTGCTTGTTGATCTACAAGTACTACCAAAAAACTGAATAGCAAGTACTATCAAACGAGGTAATTAGGCAACGAGGCAAACAAAATTTGCTATCACTTGATCTAACCAATTAGTTGCTTGATGTTAACTTCTGCTTCCCATTCCCTCCAAGTCTATGAAATAAAGCACGGATATTTTTTACCTAAACTAAAAGAACCAGTTAAGGATAAGCTGCAAGTCTTCAACATAAGGATCTCAAGAATCCATCCAAAAACTTCACACATTCTATAGAACTGTATCATGCTGCAATACAATAACACACTAGCTTCTTCTGTAATGTTTCACACGGTTCAACAATTGTTCGGCAGCTCCATCAAAATGACAAATATCAGCAAATGTTGTGACAGGTACCAGCTAGTCCATTTCTATATGCTTGTTTTTCTACGGGATTTAGTGCTTTTAGAAGCTCCAAAAGCACCCAACGCACTTTGAGAATCTTGTTCGTCTAACACCAATGTATTCAAACACAGTTTAATAGTTTATTTAACTCACAAACATGTTTGTGGCTCAAATGCAACACACCAAAAATAATGCACTCCAAACACAATGCTACTGCTCCAAACGCAACATATGCTACCACTCCGAACGCACCAAAAGTTAGCAACTAAACAAACCCTTATAGAGAGGAGACACATCTATATAAATAGCCAACATAAACCAACCATCTGAATCCAATTTGCCGTTCGTGACAGTAACAGGTGTTTACATATCCACTTTTACGATTCCAAAACTACCCTATTCAAGGTGTTATACATATTCTTGATCTTGAAACTCCTACAATTAGGCAAAACAGCAAAAAAATCCTACTTATCCTTGAGAATGATGTTAGAACTGTCAGTTGAGGACCACATAAAATCCAACAGCTTTTCAGAAAACTGTGCCATCGTAAGCAAAGTGAAAGTGGCAACCATATGAATTCCCAGCAAAAACAAAAGAAGACTAGAAAGGGAGGACTTGAACCTACGGTTCAGCAATAAACAAGCAGCTTTAACAGCTATAGCAGATTAGCATATCCCAAGCTCCATTTGTCCCCTCTCTACCGCTAATTATTATTTGCATCTAATCAAGGAACTACCCAACCACCGCCAGAGAGACGACCAGATAACTAATCTTTGAAACCAACTGTCAGCAGCAAAACTGGATAATACTTAATAGAACCTATCTAGGCTGTTTCATTATAAAGGGAGGAGGGGGAGGGGGAGGGGGAGGAGGAGGTGGGGTTGGTAAGCATATCAAGGACAACATCTAACTAAAAAGGAGAAGGGGGAGTGAACCCTAGAAGATAAAAAACAACTTCCCACAGAGAGAGAGAGAGAGAGAGAGAGAGAGAGAGAGAGAAATGGGCAGATGAATCTAATTCAAAAGTGAACAAACACCCAAGAACAGAGACAAAAATGTTACCACATTAAGTACAATTTCTAGCTTGAAAAATTACAAACATATAATTCAGGACCCATTGACCCATATAACAGAGACAGAATACTTGCCTATGATGTACAGGTCAGAAGTCGGGCTCTCTTCAAAATGGCACGCCAGCCATCCTTCCATCCAATGTTCCAAGCTGATATCAACGCATAAAGAAGTAACTTTTCCAGCATGCAGGCGGCCAGACAACTCGACTACGGAACTATATTGCAGAGCTACAATCAAATGAACAATTACATAGAAAAAAGGTGTACTATAACAAGAGACATGGGATACTGCATAACCATGGTCTACATGGCTGAATACAGATCAGAAGTATCTGTAGTAACACTTAAATCTCATAACCCAACAAGATATGCGTTCACAATTACTCTTCGTATCTGGAGGCACATAAATCATCAGATAAGACAACTCGTCCAGAGGCTATCCAAAGATATGTAATATATGGCACCTTAAACAAGCACTACCGATGTGTACTATCAGGCAGAACAATGAAGTTCACTTTTGGAGATAAAGACATGGGTTAATAGAGCAGCCCAATCAAAACTTGAATCATACAGCCTCAAATACCATTCCAGTTTTCAATACAGTAGCTTTTCTTACAAACTAATCTAAATCGCAGTTCAGCCAAAAGGTCTCTCTTACTGACATACATCATGACTAGATACTTGTATACTTCAATCAAATTCATAAACATTTTTAACCTGTTCACACACTACATCTTTTTGTGGCTGGTTTTGCAACTAAGACGAACAGTTGCAACAAACTTAAAGCCATAAAGCCCTTAGAAAACAGTTTAATTCTATATCTCATGCAAAGCAGTAACAGCTGTCTCTCCCACCCTTCAAATGCCGCCTTAAACCAAAGAAACTGTAACTTGTAACAGTGCATAAGGCAACTAACTAATTTTGTATTTACGGGTTCAACGTGCAGAAAAGGCTTAGGTATACCTAGTTTAAAAGCCACTAAAACCAATTATCCTCCAATTCAAGATGCCATTGTATTCTGTCTGTTAGATCCAAGCAAAACATAGAATTAAAATACAAATATAGGAAACACAACCCACTAAGAACCTTCAAACAACTATAGAAACCTGATGACTTGTAACTCCACATCACAACTTTGACATGCAACTAAAATAGTTAAATGAAAATATCAAAGAGTGCCATTTAGAATAGCAGTTGGACAAGCACTCACCCCATCTATTCTTCAACTATAAATCATAATGAAAATGATTACTCGAGTACCCAACCAATGTCAGCCCTCCAAGTTTCCTAGATGTATATTCTTTATTGTCCTTACTAAACATCTAAAGCTTTGGAACTCTGTGGTCTCCAAATTAATACAAACTTGAGTATCTTTGAAGCCGACAACAGAAGAAACTCCACAATCTATGCATTGGGATCACTATCTTTACAATCGATATCATCCACAATAACCAGTACTACTTCTCAGCTCACACCTCGTGACAACTCAATTAACAAGACTTGTCTGAACAAATAATGTCGAGAGAAATTTTCTTAGAAGTCATGCAATTAAATGAAGAGCTCACTAATGAAACGAAATAGCTTAAAAAGTTCTAGTATTCAAGAGATATCAATTTACCATTTCAAAAAGAAATTTAACCATTACAAGATGTATCAAAAACAAAAAAGGGTCAATGGTATGACCAATAAAGCAACAGCCATTAATACGTAAATCGAGAAATATTCAAATGACCAATAAAAGCAACAGCCATAAATAGGTAAATTGAGAAATATTCAAATTACTATGTGATACTTTGTAAGCAGGAAAGGAATACATGGTCTTAAGTTTAGTAAACCAACCCTAATACATATATATGAAGTAGTGAAGATAACCAACGGAGTTCAAATGAAAGACTACTGATAAGAAATGCAAACAAAAGAAGGATCATACACTTCAACTCCATTCTATACTGGATAGCAAACAAACAAGTAAGCGAAGATGCTCCTTTTCTGCTATTTATGTATGAATCCATCAAGGTCTCAACGACGAGTCATGCGATGTTTCTCAAGTCCTCCCCACGAACCCGAACCCGAACCCGAACCATACAGAGGACCCTTGTCAGCAGCACCCTAAGAATGTATGAAACACCAACCCATTAAAATTTTACTGCGTATAACATGTTGTCTAATAGTAACGGAAATAAAATTCAAACACTTATTAGCATCCACACCATATGAACCCCATATCCATTGCCATAAGGTGCATGGAAACCTCCCTCTGAGCTGCTGAGATTCATCCCATATGGTCCACCTGTAGCAGAAATATACAAACATAAAAGTATTTAGAAAATCACCAGATACCTGAGAGCTGTATCAGATGTGCTGTATTGCACAATTGCTAGGAGTAACTTTAATAAATTGAGCGTGTTTAAGTATTGATTTCTAGGAAGGTAGAATCAAACACAACAACAACAAAATAGCTGGAAGACAGCCCCAATTATTCCAGCCAAGAATGGTTGTACAAGTCCATAACTTGCCTCTTGATCCCTCCACCTCCTCATCAACCAAGAGGAGCATAATGATAAATTTCACTTAAATGTGATGTATTTGCTGTGCTAATGCAGGAATGTAGAAGTCATGTAATGTGCTGAGCAACAGGGAAAAAATTAATGATAGATTAACCACAAAAGTATTTGAAGGAATTGTAAGGAGTCAACAGCTTTCCAAGTATATAATACATTTCTCCAACTCCGATTTAACTGTAGTCACGACATTAATGTTCCTTCAAATTTTCACTCTATTCCACACAGCCCCTAAACAAGATCCTCTTGACACATTAAAGCGCACCTTACAATCTTTCTAACCATAAAACCCAATAAATTAACAAAAAAATCAACCAAAGTGAAATTTTATGTATATTTTGAAAAAACTAACCTCAATTTAATGACCCAGGAAACTCATATTTCGACTTTCATAATCCAGGTTACCTGCCTAATTAAGGCAATAAAGAGTGATATCGTTCAAGTGAAAGGAGAAAATAATCAAAAGAAAATTTGTCATGGACTGGGCTAAGATTATAAGACAACTTTTTTCATATATATAAATATTACTATGTCGCGACTGAAAGGAAAGAAAACTCTAAAATGTTCATCATTCCACGTGTAGGACATCTTTATGATGCCCACACTGTAATGGAAAGAGAATATAGTAGCTTTCACATGTATCGCTGATGTGGAAGTTAAAAGGACAATATATAAATTAGACTATATAGTAAATCGAATATAATGTTACATAGTTCTATACAACATTTGTTTTTTTGACAACTTGACATGTACATTTTGTACTGCATATAAAGGAGACAATACATCATTCATATCAGACAACACAACAAATATAATGAATAAGACATTCTCTCTTATACATGTAAGCAGGCATTGCAAAAAAAGAAAGTGAGGTAAATACGATAGAATTACCAGCGCCCCATGGTCTAACATCAGTAGTTGCACGTTCAGCACGAAGTTTTTCAACTTCGCGTGCCATAGACACCAAGTTCTTCTCCATTGCTTGTCTCTGTTCCATCAGCTCAGTGTTTCCCTTCTTTTCATAATCGATCGCAGTTCTGAGATCCAATTCGTTGTGTTAGCAGTATATGAACAAAAATATAAATTAATTATTTAGTAAACACCACATTCATCATATGCAGGATATAGTAAACCAAAGGGAAAACAGAAACCTGGCACGCATAAGCTCCTGGTGCAGCCCATCAAACTCAGCCCTCAAGAGTGGAATCTGCTTGTTATCAGCTTGCAGTTTCCCAAGGTCTTTTGTGAGAGCCTGAACTTGCGCAGATAGATCCTGCTTAATGGAATTCAACCTCAGAACTTCAGCGCGGAGTAGAGCAGCCTCATTTTTCAAAGGCTCGGTAGCACGAAGATCAGCTTCCAGCTTCAAACCTCTCTCAATAAGCTCTCTTGAATGAAGTTCTTGTTCTGCATGTATGTCAGTGATGGCAAGATTCATCCGATGAAGTTCTTCTTTAGCAGCACCCAACTCTCGCTGCATAGCAATTCGATCATCGACTAGCCTCCGATTTTCACCCAAAAGCCTGCGGATTTTAAGATGTTGCAATTCAAGTTCTTCTTCCAAAAAAGCCGGATGAGGTGGTACTGGTCGAGGCAAAGGGCCGCGAACAACAGGTCCTTCTGGGAGATATACACGACGGTTGTCAAATGCCTCACGAGGAATGCGATTTCTACCCGCCATTGCAATTCAGCCTACTCACCAAAGATGAAGGAAAAAGAAAAACAGAAATAAAGGTAATGGTAGAAAGATACCGTGTGATATCAAACTGGAAACATTGTAAAGTTATTATTTTTATTTAACTAGTGTAAAAATTATTAAATTTCGATATCCTCCTTTCTTTTTTTGAACAATCTAAAACATCACCTTTGAATTTTCAATTGCACAAAATTTCGTAAGGTTTTTCCATTTACTTTATGTGTAGGGTCCGTAAAGTGACCCAACAGGGGTGACTCCATTAACACCAATTTTAACTCATTCACTTATGGAGGGATGCAATTTGGAATAATGCAAACTATATAACTTGAAACCATTTTCTTTTGTTCATCAATGAGTGAAATGGTGACAATTAAATAAGGATGAAAACAAGTACTACCTTGTGAATAACATAATTATTAAAATTAAAATCCTAATTATGGTACCTACGCCCCGTTATTAGGTTGTCATTATTGAATTGGCAATAGAAGTTATGTTAAGTTTATTTAAGAAACAAATAATACTGTCTTATACAGTTATACAAGTAACTGTATAAATATGTTAAGTTTATTTATATGTGAAAAACAGAAAACAAGAACACAGAAATTTATTCATTAGCTCAACCATTAAAAAAAAATTAGAATTTTCACCAATTGAGATAAACGCGGTGATTCCGTCTATTAGCTAAAACCATAATTTTTATTATTATTATTATTATTAACAGAACTCAAAGTTTTACTTTACCTCGATTTCCCTCGAGAACAAAAATCGCGGAGGGTTATAAACAGCTAAATACAAGCCCTAGTTATGAAGTAATTGAAACTTGAAGCATAAAAATTACCGAACAAAACCCTAAGTTGGGAATTTCTGCTTAATAAAGAAAGACAAAAAGGCTGCATGGTATGATTCAAACCTTTCGCAGTAGATGAAGATGATCGAGCCCTGAGCTTTTTGTCCCTGAATACGTATGACTCTCTCTCTCAGAGATAGGTTTCGTAGTTTTATATATTTCGTATGTAATGTATGTAGTATTTGGGGAAAAAAAAGTAGGGTAAATCGTTCCGAAGATGAATAATATTGGGAAATGATATTTATTTATATATATATATATATATATATATTTGGACCCACTCCACTCCACACTATTACTCTAATAGTATAAAAGGTAATCATGTAAAAATAGTGCTTCCGTATTATTTTCTAATAGGACGTTTGACCTATAAAAGTCAGCTTAATAGCGGCTCTTGAAACCTTAAAACCATAACACAAATTAAACAAAGATTCTAATATAATAAATATCTCTAACGTGTATGTATTGTTGAGATAATTATCTAGTTATTTAATAAAAAGATTTTAAAAAATCATTATTTATAAATATAGCATCTCTGTTTTTAACAGAAAAATAAAATATTTCATAAGTAGACAACAAAGTTAAATTGGTATTGTATTCACATAAAAAGAAGCATAGTTGAAAAATAAAATACTAAACTAGATTTAAATTATCTTGTAACACCGCACTATTTTTAATTAATTGTTTTGTGATTTAGATGAGTTGCATTGGACACAAATAAGATTTTTAAACACAAAAAGTTTCAATAATGAAATTGAAAGTATTCTGAATTTGAAGTTGTTCCGGCCCGAGTATTATTAAAGTGAAACCGGGATACACACTCCAACATCTATCTCCAACAGAGAGCAGGCGTATCTTCCCAGGCTCTGTGATATGACATGCAGGTAGTAATGGATTTTCACCCACAGAAGCAACATTAGTGTGTGTTCCCGTGGTATAAAAACTAAAATTATAAGAAAAGCTAGTGTCAAATTTGGCGTTCCTCGCTAATTTACAACATATTCTAATGTAAAGCAGAACATGAAAGTTACTAGACCGACTTGGTCTCAACACATGTGACTTCTTCCTACGCTTTTCCTCCTCTATTCAATATATACCTTGACCATCCAATTCGCAAGTCAAATTTATTTGCTCCAAGGGTGACCACCACCGTAGCCCCGACCACGATCTCGGATACCCCCATGACCTGTTTAATGACCAACAAAATGAAGTTTTAACCGTAGATGCCAATTAGGTTTTAATCAATCCAATTTGTCAAGTTAACAAAATGAAGCTTCAGGGGTTCATTAGGCACAGTGCAAACATCAGAGCTGTAAATTGCAATTAAACCGAAACGAAACATTAACTTTGGGGTGCCCACTATTATCTTCTTTAGTGCAATAATACTAATTTCAATTTACCAGTGTCAAAAGGTTCTGTCAAACACTAAAGAATCGTTCAATTTTTCGTGCGGAATCTATTTGCGACTAACATTGTACAACTTTTAGAAGATTAAGACATGTTACGTTGTAGTCAAAAATACTACTGGCATGAGATGATTTTAGAATGTTCATTCCTTTTGCAATGGATGCTGAGAGGAAGAAATGACCAAATTGGAGGTCCATTTTGGAAACTCTAATCCATGTGTGGCTCAGGTAAAAGTTTAGAGAAACTGACATAGTGTAAACTCAACCAACCTGATGGAGGAGGTGCACCGCGGCCCATTGCTGCCAACTCAGGGCTGATCTTCTGCCCAGCCTCCTCAAGGATTGTAATAAGATCTTTTGCAAATCTGGCATTTGCAGCTGTAAAGAAAGAATATGCTGTTCCTTTGGCCCCAGCCCTTCCTGTTCGACCAATGCGATGAACATAATCCTCTAGAGATCCAGGAAAGTCATAGTTGATCACATATTTAACGTCTTTCACATCTGAAATACACTAAGTTTTAGAAAAGTATAACATGACCACACCCATATATAAGTAATCTTATCTCGAGACAAAATTTAAGGGTCACAACCACCCCCTTGTAATTTGCAAAAGTATGCATCACCCACAACTGTTCACAGTTCTGAATTCATTAACAGTTCTTCTACAGACCCAATCAGGCAAACCAAGATACCAAAAATCTTACACCAAATATAATCCACTGATCACCAAATAAAATATCGGAATTTAATCAAACCTTAAAATTGAAGCTTAAACAAATTAACCTCGCTAAGAATACATGATATCAAGAGAATATCGTGGATAAATGATAGTTGCCGATAACATATTACGGTAGAAAAGAGGCAAAAACAGAGTGGAAACAGAATGAATGTACAGCCGAAAAATGATGCAACCTGAAAAGATGAATTACGATGGAGTGAAATGAAACTTTCACTGGAGGAGTGAAAAACAAATCAGCAAACCTTTCAAAAGGTATCTCAATTATGACTTATGAGAGAAAAGGATAAATAATTAGACAATATATGGTGTCTCTGAGTTTGCTCACAGCACATTAAGTGAATGTAGAAATACAAAATTAAAGAAAACTGAAACTTTAGCTAGCGTAGTGTACAACAAATGTTGAATCCTTTTAAAAGTTCTAAATAAGTTCTTTCACTAGGGAAGAAGACAAATAATTAGGGATCATCTAATGAATGATGTATCTGAGTCTGAGGTTGCATTTGCTCTATACACTAGTGACTTTTAAAATTTTCAAAGTTCCTGCTCTCTCTCTCTCTCAGCCACACACAAGACACAAAGATCAGATGAAAGTAATGATGACAACAACTATGAATACAAGTTGTTACAATTCTCATAAATACAACATAGATTCAGATGCAATAGATGAAAAAGTAGAGCACATTCAAATGTATTGTGGATGTCAGACAGAACTTGAAACTCTAGAATAGTAGGTACAACTACTAAGCTTTCCCTGTACAACTACTAAGCTTTCCCTAACTACACATACCTAAACCACGAGCTGCAACATCTGTTGCAGTCATTATAGGGCTCTTGCCAGCTTTAAACTCCGAGAGGACCCAATCCCTTTCTGCTTGACTCTTATCTCCGTGAATGGAGAGAGCGGGCCAGCCATCCATTCTTAGCTGCCGAGTAATTTGATCACACCCTTTCTTGGTGTCCATGAATATCAAAATCCGGCTACCATCCATTATATCCTCCAGTAACTTCACCAATCTAAATTTATTAAAAACCCAAAAGTTTTGAAGGGCCAGAAACAGTTGATGATATTACATCAAAAGGTACAAAAATATCCAAGAACAAAAAGATAAAATAAAAGATCAACCTACTTATTGTATTTCTGATTCTCAGAAACGATGTCAACATGCTGACGAATTGCATGGTTAGCTTTCAAATCGGGTGACCCAATAATCACCTGTGCAAATTCCAATAAGAGAATGATAAAACAATAAGCACATAACTTTGTGTTGAAACTCGATAACTCCAGAAGTTTGCGACACAATATACCAGAATTTTTATTTCCGGCAATGGGAATAAAATCACAGGATTGTCTATAGACGTGTTTATTACTTCTAATAAACAAAGAGCCTATTTAATTGTGCAAATAACGAAGCAAGTGCAGAAGATGATTTAGAGATTTGTATGAATTGCCAATAAACTGAAAGGTGGGGAAATTTCTACTGACAAAACAGTGCCTCAAATTAATACTCCCTCCATCTCAAGGTAAGTGTCCTCTATCAACTTTCATCAAATTGACCATATTAAAAACTAATACTTAAGCATGTATATTTAAATTTTCCATAATTGCAAATCTTGGTAATAGAACTAAATTATATGTAGTTTATTATGGTCATAGTCTCTCTGCATAAATCTATAAGAATAGTAATATTATTGATTTTGAAAATGATCAATTTGATCATAAAAGTGGATGGATGACAGTTATCCTGTGACGGAGAGAGTAATCAACTAATATGGTCAAGATTCATTACTTTGTATGCATTGTAAAGGAATTGCCTTGCCAGTTGTTCAACCTCCTTCGGCCACGTAGCACTCCAGTACAGAGTTTGACGATCAGGGCGAATCTGCACACCAAAAGCCATTGAGCAACAAGAATCAACTGATAAAAAGCAGAAATTGTATTACTAAAACAGAGGTAAGAACATAGAGACAATTGAAACCAGATCCTTCTCAAACATAATATGACAATGTACTTTGTTACATGTATATTGTATAGTACCCATCATATACATATATTAAATAATAGCAGCTGAAATTCTGTCATTTTCACGTCTAAATTATTTAGGATTTTACAACTAGAATGCAAAGACTAAATCATAAAGTGAATTTTCATAAATTAAGATCCTTCTCTCCTGCATTTCTCTTCTCAGGAGGTGGTTACAGTGGGGGTGGTGTGAAAAGAAAGACGGGCATAATAGAGAAGATAGGGCTGCAGCCTGCAACTGAACTGAATAGCATATGAGGCTAAAGAGTAAAGATTGTGTCTAAACTCAGTTGTTTACGAGGGTATGAACTTAAGCGAGCTTGCTCAGAACATAACTCAAGATACTTACAAGCTCGCTTTGTAAATTTTTAAAAGTTATAGATAGAAGAAAAAAATTAGAATTGTACTGTCCTGCTGTTTTAAAAAAAGTTTTAACAGAATTAAACTTAATGACATAAAATTCAGTAATAGGCATGTTTAAGTTAAATAAATTAAAATTATATCATTGGAAGTCAAAGAACGACATGAAACTAGCTTAAGACTTGACTCAACCACAATTAAAAAAGGTAATATTAATAACAACATCCCTTTTCAAAGGCATTACTTGTACTATATATACTGTTAATTATTATAAATGGATCAAGAAAAAAAGAGAGAGTAAATCATCTTAAATATCAGGACAAAGGATATGTACTGTAATATGGTAAAGATCACAATGTTCTTGAGCTTATCCAAGCCAAGCTTTGAGATGTTCAAGCTTGGCTTGTTGATTATATGGCCCACACATTTGAGCTCAAGAGCCGCTCATTAACAAATGAGTTGCGACAAGCCAAAAACCGAGCTTTAAGTGAACAGCTTGGATACATTACAGCTTCAGAGACAACACCACATAAGGAATAACTCAAAATTATAGGGAGCATGACTATTGCCACCCAAAAAGAGGGGAGTGGGGGAGAGAGAAGAAAACAAAATATTATTATTGATAACACAGTTCATAATCAGGTTGAAGTGAAAATGCCACTCAAATTTTCACCAAGCTAAAAATCACCAAATTCATTTAGTTCAGTAACCAGGAATCATCCAAAAATACTCGATGCAGAGTAAAGTTTTACTAAATCACTTATACAGTTCTGAATATTACTAATACTTTATGATTGTTGATTCATAGAGAAATTACCACCCAGCTATTAAAGCCAAGGCATCTTTTCCTGAAAAAAATAAATAAATAGGTAAAAGCATACAGCCAACAGATGTTACTGTAACCACTTTTAAAAAATTAACAAACAGGTTAAATCCGTTAATACTCCAATGCAATTTTCTTACCATATTAAGATATCAAAACATCATCACCTAAATAGGAGGATTTTTATAGAAGCTGGAGTAAATCATCCTTTAAGAGAAAACTGTACACATACAAGTCTGATGCACTCATTTAAGGAAAATTATGTTTTTTTGTGAGAAGTCATTCCAATGGCACATTATAACAAATCCAAATGTCTTAGATAAATGATTTAAAAATGGATATGGTAACAATGGATATGCAATCTATCCAGAACATATAATTTCTGGTTGACCATGAACTTACTCTTTCTCAAAGCAAAAGATACTGAAATCACTAGTATATACCCTGTTCAAGACAATTCCTATATTTTGGTTGACTAATTCATACAAACATTAATTCCACCATGTAATTGGATGGTAATGCATAAGTAGATATATAAGACATGATGAATGTATACATAAGAAACAAACCTGCGAAACAATTTTTCGGATCTGAGGTTCAAATCCCATATCAAGCATACGATCAGCCTCATCCAACACAAGATATGTGACCCTTCGCAAGTTTGTATGATGAGTTTCCAACATGTCAATTAACCTTCCTGGTGTAGCAATAACGATTTCAACACCTAAGGCAAAATTTATGATGATGATGTCATCATGGTGTTAATTACCATCAGGATGATGGTGATACTTGATAGTAAGAAATAGAAGAGGAAGCACTAGGGTATACCCGTTTTATGAACATCACGATACAGTAGTAAAGTCATCTTGAGCTTATCACCACCTACCTTTCTGGAGATCACGAACTTGGGGTCCTTTTGGAACCCCACCATATATGCAAGTATTTTTAATCCTTGATGACGCACCAAATTTAGTAGCTTCTTGCTGTATCTGAACAGCAAGTTCACGAGTTGGAGCTAAAACTAGAACAATTGGACCATCACCAGGAGCTGAGAATATAAAGTGGATGTCAAGGATTTATTCCATCTTAGTGAACACAAAGGAAATAAATAAAAGGACAACCGTGAATACAAAAGCATAAAGATACAATTAAAAATAAACTATACACCTAAAAAAGGCTGCGCATTAACATGGACAATTGCAGGCAGTAGGTATGCAAGTGTCTTTCCAGATCCTGTTTCAGCGATTCCAATGAGATCGCGCCCCTTTAAAGCCATTGGCCATCCTTGAGCTTGAATAGCTGTAGGTTCAGAAAAGCCGGCCTTTTCAATCTCTTGCATTACATAATCTGCAGTCAGATAATAACAATCAATTACTTAATATCAAACAAAACAATAAAACAATAACTCTAGGACAGTGATCAAATGTACAAATCATATCCAGAATTACCAAATACTCTCGTAGACCTAGCGTGCCACGTATTGGTACTTGTGCACCCAAACTCTTACGTACCAATACTTTAAATTTAACGTACCAAAAAATTTCTTTGTTGTTTAACTATAATTGCGCAAATATCGATATTATAACGTAGTATTAGTTGTTCAAACATTACAGTTATACTAAAATATTTATAAAACAAACAATTGTTGATTTAACTAAAAATCTTCTATAAAACTTAGATTTATTACATTTAGATTTTAAGAGAAATCCTAACTATAAGAACGTATATAAATATACCCTAATGTATCGCGTTTTATCTATGTAGCGTACAATGTTCTAAAAGACGGGAGGCGGGCGGTCGGGGGCCTAGGAGGGGCCTAGTAGGAATTTTTTATTTTAAGCCAATTTTAATATTTTATCTTACATTTATCCAAACAAAACAATAATATAAATCAAAACAATTTATAATAAAGATAATAAAGACCTTTGCTTAAAGTTCAAACACATATCCATATTACCAATGTCAAAAGTTCAAACACAAACATGCAATTGTTCAAAATTCAAACACAAACAAACAATCAAAAATACAAACTAATAGTCCTCATCTTCATATCCCTCTATATCTCTAACCATTCTTCTCCATATCCCTCCAAGATAATGCCTCCATCGGACTCACTCATCTCCCTCTTCCTCATCAGACAAAAAATCTTCATCTTGGAATTCTCTTACTCCAACATTTCTATAACTTCTCCTAGGTTCTAGCACATTATCCGCTCCGGATGCTTCACCATCCACCTCACCAACCGCTTCACCAACCGCCTCCCAAGATTGTAATATCTTTTTATTATAAAATTAATATTAATTTCTTAAAAATCAATTTGAGATATTTTTAATTTTAAATAAATGTTATTTTTAAAAATTAGTGTGAAGTTTATTGAATAAGATATTTGATATTATCAATTATGAAATTATTTTTATTTGTGTAATCTTTAAAATTGAGGACTTAAAGAAAATGACAAATACCATATGATAAGTATAGCTAACATTTTTTTAACGTATTAGTTTTATTCATAAACAAGATTACTATTAAATAATAAAATTTAAAATTTCAAGAATTCAAATCAATATTAAAACTTAAAAAACTAAATATAAATTTAATAATTATATTGAATTAAACTAAATATTACAAATGTATCATCATTTATAATTAATTTAAAGTTGGTACAAGTTCAAAAAACTACAACTATAATAAAATTATTCATTTTGACTTGATCTTGTTCACTTCTTGTTGTAATTTGATATGCTACAACCTGCATTATGAATATGACAAATCATTAAAAAAATAAAGATATCAAGATATGGTTTGGGTAGTTATTAAAATTTAAAAAAAACTCCGCCTAGGCCCGCCTTTCCCATCTAAGCCCCACCTTGTCTGCCTAGGCCCGACTTTCCCGCCTATCTGCCTAGGCCGCCTAATTTTCTGGAGAGATTTTTTGTCGTCTCGAGTCTAAACGAGGCGCCAGGGGGTCTAGCGCCTAGGCCGATTTTTAAAACACTGGTAGCGTATCGCGTATCCATATTTGTACCACGTACCGATATGTACCACGTTTCAGGTAACACTGAATTCACATCCAATGATATATGTTTATCGTAAAATGTGATATTACATAGACAGTGAAAATACAATCTGTTAGTTACTGCAGTACTTTATAGAGTGGACATGGTACATACTATATAAAATGCATCCATAATCCATATATAGCATTACTAAAAACCCCACTTAGCAGTACTTTACAGTATTCCGACGGGCAATAGAGATAGGGTCAATGATGCATTTACATGAAACAGTTATTTTTTTATATAATGGATAAATAAAAAAATCCCCTCCCCAGTAAAAAAACATACACAAAGCATACATGAGAAAATACTCAAAAGGGGATAGAGAAGCATGAGACAGAAATAGAATTGATATGATGAAATACAAAAGAGAATACTGCAAGGGGGGAGGAAGCATCAGACAGAAAGAGAGAATGGAAACAATGAAGCAATGGTTTCACACCTGAAGAAAAGAAGATGAGTTGAAGAAGAGAAAAAAGAGGATAAATCCAGGGATGGAGCATGGAGAAAGGAAGGTTGAAAGAAACAGGGAGAATAAGGAGGAACGAGTCCTATAATATCCCCACATAGTATGCTAGGAAACCAACTACAACACATAATAATATAACATCAATCCTTAAGTTGTGTGCTGTAGAACACCACATTAAGCATATTTTTCATATTCTTACGAAGTAAAGTCATCCAAGGGATCAAATAATTATGTTAACCATGAATGGATGCATACTATGTCAAAGCCGCTTTTGGCATATAAATTGTATAGGGCAAGAATTCTAACTCAACCTAAGCTAAAAAATATAGTACTATCTAGTTCTAGGGGGATAAATTCATCTCTTAGGAGTTTAAAATATCTAGCTGAAGTGCTTCAATTCCTTGATTCCCTCATTTATGTGTTTGTTATATAATTATTTAGTACATAAGAAAACAAAGGATGGTGAGATAATATCTATATTTGTTCATTACAACCATGATTTATCAAAGGCCCCAGTCCGTCAATTCTTTTGCACCATGGTTTTCATCATTTGACTCTAGGCCCTTTCAGTTTCCCCATATAAGAAGCCAATTGAATTAAGATTCATGACTCAGCAAGTCAGCATGAGTCTATATGTACATTAACATTTTCTTTCTTAGTTATAAAGCCCAAGGAAGCTCCGGGGCAGGGGCAACTTCAAATAGATTCCTAAAGGATGGTACTGATAGTTTATGGATAAGTGACATGGCAAGGATGGTAGGTGACCTCTGTTAAATGTGTGGTACAGAGAAACAAGTAACTACAGCATACAAAACAAACTCAATAAGGACATTTCTTGAATCTTGATATATGAAGAAGGAACATTTGTGGATGAAGTTGGTTGGAAAACAGGGGGGACTAGTTAGAGTTACGAGCCAAAGACTGAGGTTATAAAAAGGGATTGAAATACTTCTCTAAAATTCATTTTCTTAAACATGGAACAGTGTGAAATACTCCCTCCGTTCCAAATTAAAAAATTATCGTTGACTTTTGAAAGTCAATTTTAAGTCTTTTCAAACTAAAAATTGAGATGATTCATTAAAATTATGAAACAATAAATCTTATAATGAGTAGTACTTTTTAGATAGTTTACAGTTTACAATATCCACCATTGTACTGGAAAAAAACTAAAGAAATTCATGTTAATTTTAAGTTTGAAAATATCTTAAGTTGACTTTAAATGTCAATAATGATCTTATATTTTGAAACGGATGGAGTATTAATTTTCTACTAGTGTGGTCCTGCTTCAAATTATAGTGCCCCAATACACCCAAAGAATATAAAAAGACAAAAGACAAAATATCTTCTAATTAATTAATAAAGTAACCACATCAATGCCAACCAAAGGCCTACTAATAAGGTCAAATAGTAAAGGCCGAGTATACCTTTGCTTTAAGTTTCCCTGTAGAGATTTTTCCTTTTCTGGTACCAACTAGTATATTTATCATCTCATTTTATTTTCTAGATGAAAGCGCTTTAGTTGAGATGGGGATGCACTAATCCACCTTCACTTCCTCTTCCAATTGTTTCAAATAAGATAAAACATAGTATTTAAAAACGGAGATGCAATACAATTTTTCATATAATATATGATCCTCAATTGTTAGGCAACTAGGTACAAAGTGCAAATCTTAACAGAATGCCAAAGTAACAGCAAAATTACCAACTGAGCAACCAATTCTAATTGATTGATATCCCTCACAACATCAGACCATGATAAAGCAAAAGGCCAAAACAGTGTAGCTATTAGAAAAGCGGGGTAAGGGTAGGGGAAGACGTCATAAACAATGTCCTCAAGTTCAACATTACTAGAGAAAAATTTTCTCCTTTTTGCAACTAGAAAAGCATTTCAACTCAATATACCTGGAAAGCGTACATCGCGGAAAGTTTTAATAGGCTTTGGCACATCCCGACCTTCAACAGTGATTTCTCGCCGCCGCCGATATTCCTCGACATCACTCTCTGACATAGCAGAAATTGCTGACGACTCCACATAGAAATTCTTCTCAAACGGAGTCAATCCATCCAAATCTAACTTACGTGGCGACTCTGCACCATCAAAGTCAACCCTCCTGCCGGAGGATGAACGAGGTCCACCATAACCCGAACCCCCACCCCCACCAAACCCTGAATCACTGGTAAAACAACAAAGTTATGTTATACCATGACAAACTCAAGCACAATGGGACAAAAACTGATTACATATGTTATTATGCTTATCAACAGGGCTCAAACCCTCTAAAACACAAACTTACATACAATCAACTACTTTCTAGCAAGATGGACATTTGTCATTGTGGTCATGCTGCATACGGTATTTCAAGGTAATTTTACACTGAAAACATTCAGTTTTTATAGTAAAACAGACAAACCCCCTCACCTTTGTGTAATGACTCAGACCTCTCTGGCTCTCTTGTTGAAACTATAACGTCAGTAAGCAAATAATAAATAATTATGCCAAAAAACACCCTTTAATTGACTCAATCAAAAACATTCACAATGATTTAAATAATCTAATATAAATGAGTGGAATATGAACTTCTGTTATGTTGGGAACCCAGTTAATATCATTTTACAAAAGATAGAGATGACAACTGACTAACTGTGGGGGTCCAACAATAATTCATCCTTGCCTTACAGAACTTAAACAATAACAAGGAAATGAACTTGGATACATCAACATACTACATACAAACAGAAACCAATAATTCACAACAATTAATGAAAATAAATTTGACCAAAGTGAAACAAAACTTTAATTCATTAATCATTGTGATCATGATACAGAACTCAAACCCTAAACAAAATGCACACTTGTATATGATCGACATTCAGCATACAAATATAGCCCATAAATTCACACTTGCTGAAGATAAATTCACACTTGTATATGAACTTTGATTTCACTAGCCCTCGTGGCCCAGCTTAAACCCTAAATAACTGCAACTTGCATGGAATAAACTATATATACAAATACGTAAAAGCATGTATGTATAGATGGGGAAAAAATAACAGTGGGACATATTTATTTGAGCTAGGGTTACCTTCTGCGGTCACGATACGAAGCGGGGTCACCAGAACGGCTGTCGTATCGACTCATGGTGTGAGTTTGAACCGGAAGGAAGATCTTTACACTTTTGCAGACTATACACAGTCAGGACTACAAAACTGGGACGACGAGAAGTGTCTGTTTACTCTCCGCCCTTTTTCTTTCGTGATTTGTGACTTGGCAAATGGCAATAGGTGAACAAAAGCCCGACGTGGCCGGCCCAGCCCGTGAATGTTGACCGGCCCTTTACCCTAACGCTTATAAACAATGTTATTTTTTCTTTCTTAATGTCATCCTAAAATGCCTAGTTGTTTTTGAAGGGTTTATATATTAGAGTCCTCCAATATATATTACGAAACTAAAATGTCTAGTTGGTTATGACCATATCGTTTTATATTCCAGCCTTCTCATATTTTTTGTTTTATTATATCCCTATTTAGAAAGGTCATCAACTGGCCTTACAATTATTTTAGTCAATTGGGTTAATGATTGTTTGGGTTTATATAGTGTTTGAAGCTAAGATCTTCTCTTAGAGCGGTTTGATTATAGTTTGTAAATATTTATGCTTAGTTTGGAATAAAATTATTTACGTTTTGTTCTGTTAGGAATAATTTTTTTTAGGTAGTGCATCAACAAAATAATTACAAAAAGAGTGCAATTATGACTCATATTACAAAAATAGTACAATTCACATTAATAAGGAAACTTAAAATCGAGGAGAAATAACTACCATAATTAATAATTCAAATTCAAATATCTGAGATCTAAAAACAAAAACAAAAACAAATTCAAATTCAAAATAATAATTCAAATCCAAATCTTCATCTCCCTCGCATACACTTTAAAATAATAGTTAACAAATAAGTAAAAAAATAAATAAAATATATGTACATGTAAATTGGCCTCTGTTTCAATTTATACTTTTTTAGTTCTCTTTCTCTCCTAAAACTCTTCCGCCATTCACTCAACTTTCTTCGCTGCAGCGAATCTCAGGTTGTCCAAAACGCCTTGATGAGAAGAAGAAGAAGATTAAGCCTACAAAAAGTTTAAAAATAAATAGGCGTAACTTTTTACTTGTTACAAATTTTTTTATTACTATTTTGTTACTCATAAAAACTAAAATGGTTACCTTTGTATGAATGGTTGGCTACCAACTACATCACATTTAAACAAAATTGTTAACTTAATAAAACTGAATTGGTTACCTTGGTCTGAAGGTTTGGCTACCAACTGCACTATGAAAAAACTGCAGGTGTGGATGTGAATTGGTTACCTTGGTATGAAGGTTTTGTGACGCCCCCAAAATAGGTATACATCACCTATTCTGAGTCGCCAAATACATGGTACAAAATATAAATACAATCTTAATTATACAACAAGAGAACTGTGAGTTTAAATACAAATCTCATCTTA
Organism: Panax quinquefolius; assembly: GCA_020205615.1. Lineage (NCBI taxonomy): Eukaryota > Viridiplantae > Streptophyta > Magnoliopsida > Apiales > Araliaceae > Panax > Panax quinquefolius. The sequence goes on along the minus strand of CM035169.1, from coordinate 2,401,587 downwards.
CAGACATAATAACTACTCTCAGAATAAGTCCTCATTACATTTATTGTCACACTATTTAATAGAATAGTGATGACTACTAGCTAATACTATCATCCAGACCATCACTCCGCTTCTGACTAAATCCCAAATTCGTTTTCATTTCACAGAAAAAAGCAGTGAAAAGAAATGGTGAGCTCAACTAGCCCGATGAAATATTATGACTAAGATAATGCATAATAAATTATCATTAGCCTTAAACGATTGTTAAGCGATACAATATAACAAACATCAAGTTTAACTGCAGCGGAACAAGCAATCCATTAAAAGAGTCAAGTAGAGAATAAAATCTACTATTTTTGGGTTTGGATGTTAAAGGTTGTTGTGACGCCCCCAAAATAGGTATACATCACCCATTATGAGTCGTCAAATACATGGTACAGAATTCAAATACAAACTTAATACGACAACCGTAAACTGTGAGTTTTAACACGAATATTGTCTCGTAGACAATATCCAAACTCAAATGAAGTCTTCATTACAATTATTATCACACTATTTCATATAATAGTGATGACTACTAAAACAACCATCTGGACCGTCACTCCATTCCCCGACTAGTCCTCGCTATATTCTCATTTCCTGAAGAGAACAATAAAAGAAAAGAGTGAGCTCAACTAGTCCAGTAAAAAATATTATGACTTAGATAATGCAGAATAAATTATCGTTAGCATTCAGCAGTGTTAAACTGATAGAATACAATAAACAATAAGTTTAACTGCAGCGGAACAACAATCCATTAGAAGAGTCGAGTAGAGCATGATATCTACTATCTTCTATGATTTAAAAGTTTATCATCAATATTTTATCGTTGTAACACAGCTCAATAAATAATTCACATCATCGAACTATCCATGCACTACGGGTCAAGGATATTCGTTAGTATCACATCCATGAATTATTCATGCACTACGGGCCAAGGATATTCATTATTATCACATCCACGAATTATTCATGCACTACGGGTCAAGGACATTCATGTATTCATCAATGGTCATGATCATGCCAACAATGGTCCATCAATGCACTACGGGCCAATGAGGACTTTTACCACATCATTTATAACATTACGGTCATGATTACACCGAATAATTTCTTGTCATAATCATACCAAGTTCATCTATGCACTACAGGCCACAGATGACTTTCAAAAAATATAAACATGAGGATGATGACAATGATATAAGAATTTAATAAAAACAAGTTCAAGAATTAATTTATTCAGGAACTAATAACGTCCAAATTGTCAACATGATACTTCTTTGTAGAGTAAAATTCAAGAATGCTCAGAAGAATATTTCCATGAAAAGATACTGGATGAAGCACAAATATCAAGAATATTCCACTAATTTCATGGAGTATAAAAGTCAAAACTTCAACTAACTGAGTATAATAAGGAATGAAATAACAAAAGAAATCACCAAGCATGCGATAGACCGCACATGCAAGTTATTCCAATAGAATAATAATTAACGGAACCAGGTCCGGTGTAAAACGCACAAACAGGATATTCCAACAGAATAATAAAGACGGAATCGGTCCGGCGTAAAAAACGCATTGAACAAAATATTCCAATGTAATAATAAAGAGCGAGAATCGGTCCGGTGTAAAAGCATGCATGTGATATTCCAATGAGAATAATAAAGACGAAATCAGTGCAGTAAAAGCCGCGCATGCATGGATATTCCAACAAAATAATAACGAATGGAATAACAAAAAGAATTTCACCAAGTATAGGGTAATTGGCAGCGTATCTGAGTTATTCAATGAATAATAAATAATGGAATAACAGAAGTTCTCTTCATAAATACAAAAGAAATAATACCCCTTACTGTAAAAGAAACTGGATATATGAAAAAAAAAAAAAAAAGGTAGCAGACTTCTCTTCTTATCTCTCTCTATAATTTTCTCTCTCTAGAGTTTCAGTAAATTCGTAAGAAATAACGAAGGAATGAGCTTCTATTTATAGAAGAATGGATTTCATAGTAACTAATTCATGAACGGTCCAGATTGATTTACTTTTAATCGGACGGTCCATATTTAAAGCAAAATCTTTTAAATATAATATATATTATATATATATATAAACTCACGGGCGCTTAACAATTCGTCTGATAATTCACGGGTTGATTCTGTTGATCATCAAATGCCTAGCAATTCAACTGATACCATAATGATCAAATAAAACAAATTTATTATATAATATTTATATATATATAACAGATGCCTTTGAAAATTTTACTCCACCCGTGACAACATCAATCCCCCACCCCAAAGTCACTTTCAATAAGAATATATATATATATATATATATATATATATAAATGCTAACATGCCACATACGGCATCTATATATATAATATAATCACACTTGCACACACCCACATGGCACACACATAAATTATTTATATATATACTTTATAACTTCTTAACGATTATTTTGAAAATGAGTAAGCGGGGTTCAAAATAAACCAAACCTACAACAAATACTTCATAAAAATCTTTTTAACATTTTTAACAACATTTATCATCATTATTATAATTTACAATATTAATCGACCGTGTCGTTCCTGTGAAAGAGGGGCTTTCGATAAAGATTTCTCTCCTTATTGGCGCATGATTGGGTGACCAAACCTCTCCTTGTGAACTTTTAGACATCGTTAATATTGTAAATAATAATATTAATAATTTTTCGTCTTAATTATTGATTTAATAATATATAAAATATCGACAATAATTGAATCAAATAACGTGAGATCTTATCACGCAACAATTATTGTAGCAATAATTGAACAAAATTGAGTGACTTCTCATGTAAGCATCAATAATCAATACAGGTGTCTTCTTTGTGCAACTCTGGCGTATTCTTGTACTTTTAACACCGGGTGTTTCAACAGCTTAACAGTAAAACTTCCGCCGTTATTTTTATAAAAAGTATTTTTATCGGTTTCTCGATCCGAACATGATAATTTCATTAATAGGGTCCACCAATGATTGTGCTTAGTTATATCTGAATATTCCCTGTTAAAATGAATATTCCCAGCCAATCGAATATTATATAACAACTTGCGAACTTTGCAAAATTTATAAATATTACCCACAACTATAACATTATATCAAATTTATTCCATAATATTCAAAAATGATATTTATAGAAAATTGATTTTTATTTATAAAAGTTGGGGTCTTACAATCTCCCCTTCTTGTGAAATTTTGCCCTCGAAATTAGGGTACGTACCTGGTATGTCAAAGTGGTAAGGATACCTTGATTTCATTTCTGATTCTAACTCACAGGTCATTTCCTCAACATCGTGGTTCCTCCATAAAACTTTGACTTGAGGTATAATCTTGGTGCGTAGAATATGTTCTTTCTTATCCAAGATTTGAACAGGAACCTCTTCATACGTTAAATCTTCTGTTATTTCGTCCGGTTCTAACTCAATAATGTGGTTCGGATCTTCCACATATTTACGTAACATGGATATGTGAAAAACGTTATAAACACGAGACATACTTGGCGGTAAAACGAGTTTATAGGCCACAGTTCCTACTCGATTGAGGATTAAAAATGGGCCAATGAATCGAGGATTGAGCTTTCCTCTCTTTCCAAATCTCCTAACTCCTTTCCATGGAGCAACACGTAACAACACATGATCTCCAATATTGAATTCTACATCCTTTCAATGAAGATCAACATAACTCTTTTGTCGATCTTGTGAGGTTTTTATACGTTGCCGGATCGTTTAAATCTTTTCCGTAGTCATACGCACCAACTCCGGTCCCAACAACGTTGCTTCACCTACCTCATCCCAGCATACTGAAGAACGACACTTTCTTCCATATAACGCCTCAAATGGAGCCATGCCAATACTTGTCTGATAACTGTTATTGTAGGAAAACTCCACCAATAATAAGAACGTGTACCAACTTCCCTTTAAGTCAAGGACACAGAGTCTTAATAAATCTTCAAGAGTTTGAATAGTCCTCTCCGACTGCCCGTCCGTCTGAGGATTATATGTCGAGCTAAATCGTAAATCTGTGCCAATAGCTTTCTGCAAACTAACCCAAAATCGTGAAGTGAATCTTGGGTCTCAATCAGAAACTATGGATACTGGCATACCATGCAGTCTTACAATCTCGTTTATGTACATACGAGCAAGACGTTCAAGTGTATAAGTTTCTCGTATTGGTAATAAGTGAGCAGACTTGGTCAATCTATCAACAATGACCCAAATTGCATCTATGCCTTGAGAAACCTTGGGAAGACCAGTAACGAAATCCATGGTAATGTGCTCCCACTTCCATTCTGGAATTTCAAGTGGTTGCAATGGACCTTTTAGTACTTGATGCTCCGCCTTGACTCATTGACAAATTAGACACCTTGAGATAACATCACTATCTCTCTCTTCATATTGCTTCACCAAAATGTATGACGAAGATCACAATACATTTTGGTACTCCCAGGATGGATTGCAAACGATGTGTTGTGCGCCTCCATCATGATTTTATACTTTATATCAGAGTCGTTAGGAACACAAAGTCTGGATTTGACTCGAAGTATTCCTTCTTCGTCGATTCTTGCGTCCGGCATAGCACCTTCTTGCACTTTCTTCCTCATACGCATCAGCTCCGGATCTGTAACTTGAGCAACTTTAACTTTATCAATTAAAGTCGGTTCTACTCGTATATTCGCCATCATCACGTGGGTCCCTGGAGTCTTTATCTCTATCTCCATCCTTTGCAAGTCACACAAAATGGGCCTTTGCGTTGACAATATCGCACTCGTACCCGCATATGATCTTCTACTCAATGCGTCAGCTACCACGTTTGCTTTTCCAGGATGGTATTGGATGGTATGATCATAATCTTTCAATAGTTCAAGCCAATGTCGTTGTCGCATGTTGAGTTCCTTTTGAGTGAAAAAATATTTGAGGCTTTTATGATCCGTAAAGATCTCCACTTTCTCCCCATACAAGTAATGCCTCCAAATCTTTAGTGCGAAAACAACAGCTGCCAACTCTATATCATGAGTAGGATAATTCCTCTCATATTCTTTGAGTTGTAGTGAGGCATAGGCTATAACTTTCCCATGTTGCATGAGAACACATCCTAACCCTTTGCCCGAAGCATCACTGTAGATGACAAATCCTTCCGAGCCAGATGGTATTGTTAGAACAGGTGCTGAAATGAGTCTCCTCTTGAGTTCTTGAAAACTCTTCTCACATTCTTCGCTCCAACCGAAATTTGTATCTTTCCGAGTCAGCTGAGTTAATGGAGTAGCGATTCGAGAAAATCCTTCCACGAATCTCCGATAATAACCAGCTAAACCGAGAAAGCTACATACTTCGGTCATTGATTTAGGTTGCTCCCAGCTTTGAATTGCTTCAATTTTTGCCGGGTCAACAGATATTCCATGACTTGATACTACGTGCCCATGGAATGCTACTTCCTCAAGCCAGAACTCGTATTTCTTCAACTTGGCATAAAGCTTGTATTCACGAAGCTTTTGGAGTATCAGCCTCAAGTGTTGCTCATGATCTTCACGGCTTTTGGAATAAATAAGGATGTCGTCAATAAAGACGACCACAAAGTGATCTAAATATTCTTTGAATACTCGGTTCATCATATCCATGAAGGCAGCATGAGCATTAGTCAATCCAAAGGACATGACTAGGAATTCATAATGCCCGTATCGAGTTCTGGCGCGTCTTTGGAATGTCACTCGGTTCTAATCTTCAATTGGTGATATCCTAACAAAGATCAATCTTTGAAAAGAATTTGGCTCCTTTACTGTTGGTCAAACAGTGTCATTAATACGTGTGTAATGGGTACTTATTTTTGATGGTGACATGATTCAACTCCAGATAATTAATACAAAGTTGCATACTCCCATCTTTCTTCTTCACGAATAGAACAGGAGCACCCCAAGGAAACGTACTAGGACAAATGAAACCAATATCTAACAATTCTTGCAATTGGGTCTTTAACTCCTGAAGTTCAATAAGAGTCATTCGATATGGGGCTTTGGAAATGGGTTTTGTACTGGGTTCAAGGTCGATACAAAATTCAATTTCACGCTCTGGGGGTATGCCAGGAAGTTCTTCAGGGAATACGTCAGAAAATTTATTAACAATAGAAATATCATTCAAAACTGACGTATTTTTGTTTAGATCCGTGAAATGTGATAAGAAAGCTTGACATCCATTTTTTAATAAACGAATAGCTTTATGACTTGAGATGACAGTGATTGATTTTAATGGTTTGGTTGCTTGAATTCGCATAATAGGTTGGTTAGGATTATGAAAGCTAACAAACTTACGAAAACAATCAATTTTTGCATGATGAGTAGTTAACCAATCAATCCCTAGAATCACATCAAATGCAAGTATTTTTAATAAAATAAGATCTACAGGTAATGTGAGGGTACTGATTTGAACCAAACAAGACTTATAAACAGTGGATGTAATGAAGGTTTCTCCCAACAGAGTTTCCACAGATAAGTCAAAGTCTAATTTCTCCGGAGTCCAATTTAATCGTTGAGCGCAAGTAGGAGAAATAAAAGAATGGGTAGAATCGGTATCAAATAAAGTATAGACTTATTTAGAGTTTATGATAAGCTTACCCGTGATGACCTCATTCGGGTTCCTTGCTTTCGGGAGGTCACTACAAACGCTTCTCCTTGCTTACCTTCTGGCCATGACTTTTACGGGGCGACCTTTGGTGCTCGCATCCTAGGCGAACTTGTCTTGATGAGCGATAAAATTGGGCTAGGTGACCTTCTCTTCCATAATTATAACATGCTTTGGATGGCATCGCGCAGTTTGGACTGATGTGTCCCTCTCCTCCACATTTAAAGCATATGATAGGTGGTCGTTCTCCTTCCTTAACAATGGGTGTTGGTGCTGACGTCTTTCCATCATTGTTGAATCTCCCCTTCTTGAAATGTCCATTCTTATTATTTTGGCCCTGATTACCACCGAAGTGATTACCATTTCTGGCCTGTTGATTCCCTCCACGCTTGTTGTCACTACTTCGATGACTGCTCTCACTGGTATTATCATTTTGTCGGCCGCTCTCTTTTAATTACGTTGACTCGTTATCGCACTCCAATAACTGAGCCCTATTTACAACATCTGAATACAAACACAGTTTATGAGAAATAAGATATTGACGTATCTCCGGTTTCAAACCTCTTAAAAATATTCGCGTCATTCTCTCCTCATTATCAACCAAATAGACGCAAACCGGGACAACTCGGCAAACTTGGCTTCGTACTGCGATACGGTCATGTTGTTTTGCTCCAGCTTGATGAATTCTACTTCTTTCTTGTGACGAATACTTTTGGGAAAGTACTTGTCGTTGAACAATTCTTGGAACTTCTCCCAAGTCATCTTTAGTGCGGCAGTTTGAGTACGCTTTACCGATTCCCACCAGTAATCTGCCTTTATTCGCAACATAAAGGTGGCAAAGGGAACCTTTTTCTCCTCAAAGCATCCCAAGACATCAAATATCTTGGTGATCTGCTTTATCCATGCTTCCGCCTTATGTGGTTTTGGCTCTCCAATAAACTCCGGTGGTCCCAGCTCCTTGAACTGTTTAGCGGTGACCGTATGAGAGTTTCCAGTGTTTCCACCTACATTTTGAACAGGAGCCGTTCTCACCTGATGTTGCATGAATTGCATAAAGCCTCTGAACATTCCATCATTCATCATTTGGTCAGTGTTGTTGTTTGCATGAGGATTGTCGCCTTCCTGATGCACATTCTCCTGATTATTGATATATGGAGACTCAACGGTCTCCTGTTCTCCATTGCTATTCTGAACATTCTCGGATGTCATTTTCAGATACTGCCACAAAACAAGGGTTAGTTGACATGTGACGCCCCCAAAATTAGGTATACATCACCCATCTTGGGTCGCCAGATACATGGTACAAAATTCAAATACAACTTAATAATACAGCTGTCGTGTAAAATACGACAAAACATATGTTGTGAGTTTTAATACAAATATTATCATCTAGACAATATCCACACTCAATGGAGTCCTCATTACATTTATTATTACACTATTACACTTAGCATTTTGAGCACTTCTGTTGGAGTCGTAGTCCTGCACTCTACGATTCAGCTTTGGCTTTGCCGACACTACGATCCCGAGATCAGATCTTGACACTCTACGATTTCTGCCTTGTGTTTGTTGTCTTCATCTGATCTTGCCCGACTACGATCTCTGCATTTATTCAGTAGACTTTACGATCTCAAAGTGTAGCCTACGATCCTTGTCTTGGCTTTGGCATCGATAGATTCTACGACTCTGAGTGTAGTCTACGTTTCATACTTGGCTTCGACAGATGGTCGTTCGGCTTATAGACAGGCTGTCTCTACGATTCTGAACATGACTTCTTCAGCACACTACGATCCCGAGGAAGCTCTTCTCGATACACTACGTTCCTTCTTCGTTTCCACTGGAAGTCTACGAACTCTGAGATCTCACTATCTTGCATACTCCTATTCTGCCTCGATAGCTCCCGAGTTAACTCTGACTCTCCTGGCAGACTCGACTTCGGTGCGCGGTGCTCGACGATCGACACAGCTATCTATTACATCATAAGATCAACCTAACAAGCTTGATCTTTCTATATTTATAGTCCTTGTACATCATTTCTTGTTAAGGACTTTACAAAGTTATTTTGCTTATGTAGGATCAACTAGCATATTTGATCAATTCATTCTAAGTCCTTGTACATATATTTCTATTATCTATCAAAGGACTTTCTGACTTTTTCTTCATGCAAGCATACTTGCATATTCATTCATATATATATCATAATTAAATCATATATTAAATAGAATATCATTCACATGTTTATTCTTGACAATCTCCATTATTTGATTATGACAAAAAATAATAAGTGCATATGCGTGTTATGAATGAATCTTAGATACGGTGAGCAATTTGTATTTCTAAACAGTTAATCATGAATGTCATTTATATTAATATGACAATTATATATTCAGACATTCTACATCCTGGATCCAGAACATACTAACAGACTAGAGATGTACCTCCTTGGCTCCATGTATGTTTCCAGGATGCTTGTTGATCAGCTACTCATCTGATTCTGCTTCTTGTTCTTGCTCCCCCTCAGATGATGATCTTCTATCTTTGCTTGGCTCCCCTTCATCACCTTTCTGATCTGGTTTCCTTTCAGCTTCTATGATTTTGGTATCATCATCTTCAGGCTCCCCCTCAGATGATGATTCTTTATCTGCTGCTGCTACCTTCTTCTTTGACTTCTTCTCCCTTAACCCTCTGCTCTTCTTCTTTCTTTGCCTCTTTTTCTCCCCCTTTTTGTCATCAATCATTTGAGAGAGCTGCTCCATGTTGGACATAAGCTGCTCCATCAGGTAGGAGGAGTTGCTTCAAACTTTAGCTCTTCTTTGTCCAGGAGTTCAAGTTGCACAGAGAAGGACTGTTTCAGATTGTCAATCTTGTCAGAGAGGACTTCGATCTGCTTTGCATTGGCCTCCTGAACTTGTAGAGCTTCTGCCTTCTGATCTTGGATGGCCTTCTAATAGATGTTATCCCTCTTTTGTAGTTTGAGAGATACATCAACCAAGATGGCTTGAAGTTTGTGCTTGAAAGAATCATCTCCTGCTTCTATCTGCTTCTGTGATTCTTTTGTGAACATAGAGATCTTTTTGCTTAAATCATCAGAACTTTTCTATAATTCCTGCTCCAAAGCAGTTTGATCCTCTTGATTGGAAGCTTCAGTTTGGGCAATGGATTGGACTCTACGATTGTCATCTTTGGACAGATTTTTAAATGTTTGGATAATCTGAACAATCGTGGAATACCAATTGCTTGTGGAGGATGATGGAGTGTCTGATAGCAGTGCTTGATCATAAGAAGGCTTCTTGGATTGGGCTTGGACATCATCAGCCGTAGAGTTAACAGACTCTACGATCGGCTCCTTAGTCATGACCCTTCTTCCTTCGAATCTACTTCTACGATCGTGGGGATGTAGAGATTTTCAACTTGTCGATAGACCTTGAAGTGAGGTTTGGTCTCGATCGGTTTGGTAGCAAACTTCTTTACTTTTGGAAAGTTAAAGGCCACCGTTCTATGCTTGAAACCGCCAGAACACCAATTGAAGGAGCTTCCATCTTTTTCGGTGTGTGCATTGAGCCATGGCATCCAATTGAAAGAACCATCTTTACTGGTGGAGCATCCACAAATCATTTGATACTTCCTCTACGATACTTCATCAAAATCTTTCGGGAGAGGGAACTGGATAATCTTCTTGTTAAATTCGCTTGGCAGAGGTGCGTAACCGAAATCTCCTTTAATCTCTTTTCTCTCGGAGCCTGAACTTTCTTGATTATTTTCAGTAGGGAATTCATCTAGCTGTATTTCATTATCAGATTCTTCTTGCTCATCTTCAACAGAGAAACCTTCTTGCTGAGTTTCATTATTAGAACTTTCTTTAGCAAGTCTTTCCTTAGATTCTTCTTCTTCCCTGCTGGCTTCTTCTTCAGCATCTTCTCCTGAGGATACAGATTCATCATCACTCAATTCAATGCTGGCATTTGATTGGTTGTTGTTCCTTTTGGAGGCAAACTGGGCTTACAACCTGTAGCTTCTCCTTCTTCGTGGAGGTTCAATTAATGGAGACACTGACTTTTCTTCTTCTTCTTCTTCTTCTTCTTCTTCTTCTTTTTCTTCTTCAGTCTCTGACTCCTCTTGCTCATTAGATAGACTTCTTTGGAGATCAGAATTGGCAGGAGTAGACTCTTCTTTCTTGGCCTCATCACTTTTTGAGCCATCATGAGAGCATTCTTCTTCTTCTTTTTGAATAGTATTTTCTGACCCATTCTCTGGGCTGGTTGGGACAGTTACATTTGGGGATGTACTTTGATCATCATGAATTTCTTTTCTTCATCGTGAGTGGCTCGCTTCTGAGGATTGGCCATGTGGGGCTTGAGCACTTTTCTTCTTCAAAGATTTTCGCGCTTTCCTTCATCACATCTCGCTTCATTCTCATTGTTGGATCTTGTTGTGGGAATGGACTACATCTTCTATTTCTTCCATTTCTGCCGACTCCACGTCCCTTTCTTGTGCCAGATGTATTGATTTAAGAAAAGTAAGGTTTGGTTTGTCATCCATCTTAACTTTCTTTGTTGATTTGCCCTTGAAGCAACCCGCTTCTTCTTCTTTTTTTGTGGTTTCAGTGATTTGGGCCTTTTCTTCTTCATTTTTGTTCAAGGAGGAGACTCTCCTCGTGGGGGGCTGGGCTTTTTCACATCACCACTCTTTTCACCACTTTTGATTTCTTCCTGGTGGTGTGATTTCAAATTTCTTTCTTCAGTCATGATTCGAGCTCTCTGTCTCTCGCTATCTTCCTTTTCTTAGCAGAGGCTCTACTGCTGCTCCCATCTGTCAGCCTTTTGTTCTCCTTGGGGTTCTTCTTCCAGTTTTTAAATAACTGTGGAGACATCACCTTGTGCACATTTAGGGCTTCTCCCTCATTATCCTTGATCTTTCTCCCTAGCTTTTTCTTCAGTATGATACTCAACAGCCTCCCATGAAATACCTTGGTCAGTGGCTTCTTCTCAACCTTCTCTACCCATTTAGAGATCTGATCAAACAAGATAGCTCCAAAGTCGATTTGTTTCTTCAAAACTATTGCTGACATGATTTTCAACTGTTGGTCGATCACTGTGTCATGTGCAGTGTTCTTACATAGTATGCACTTTCCAATTATTTCAGCAAAGAACTCATATTGCCCAGGAAACTCCTTCTTCTTCATGTCCTTGAAACTAGGGTTTCTTTGATACCCCATAACTTCCTTTGCTAATTCAGTGTTGACATTGTCAAGGTTCTTTAGCCCTTGGTTAAGAAAACCTAGGCATTGATTGAGGTCGTAAGATTTTAAGCTCAAGAGACCGACCTTTAACCTTGGTAATAAGAGTTTCTGAATTTATAGAGACGTTTGAGTAGAATTCTTTAACCAGGTTGCAGTAGACTGGAGTATTTGCCTCAAGGCATTCTGAAAATCCAGCCTTCTTTACAAGCTCGAGAATGTCCCTGAACTTCTTTTCAGATTTCTCAAACGATTTTGTTCCAAGCTGAATACCAGTAATCACTTGCCAGTTTTCCATTTTGAGTAGTTTGAAGAATGTGGGTATTAGATATAGAGAAGTTTATGTGAGATGACTGTCTGGTTGGTAAGGCTCTGGAGGTTAACTGATTTTGCTCTTGAAAAGCTTTCTAGTGTTTTGAAAACGGGAGGGAGAAAGGTTCGATATCTTTTGGTAACTGTCTGCAGATTTGAACTTGTCTTTATGGCGCTTCCATCTAACTCGCATACTTAGTGATGTGTCAATTGTCCATTGGTTGCACGTTGCCCGATGAATGAAATGTAACTCCCCATAACTTTTTCGGTTATTAGAGGAGTGGACGTTTAATTGACGTGGCTTTGATTGTTGACCTTTTGATTAGTAGAAAGTAACATGATGAGATAGCTATAGACTCTACGATTTCATTTGTTTATTCAACGATCAATTTACGAGAGATCTTTGCGATGGATGGCTTCGTCTTTCCTCCTTACTTGATGCAAAGCATAGCTCAATCAATTGATGTATTAGAACTTATCTCCTCAACTTGAATGGCTTAGCAGATGTCTCATTCTTCATGCTCCTTGAACTAGAATACCCTTTGGTAGGACTACGATCGTTGAGTTATCTTCTTCTGTCGCTGAGGTTGCACTACGATCGTTTAGACAGCATTACGATCGTTGAGTTTGTACTACAATCGTTTAGTCCTCTTCAAGTTCAACTCTACGATCGTTGACTGACTTGGTTCTTTTGAAATGAACTAGATCAAGCATTCCTTCTGGGATTAGGTATCTCAGGAAGGGCCAACCTCTTAGAGTTAGCTAAGGGTTAGGTTTGTCCCTGAGGCGCTTTCCAGATGAAATACTAAGACAGTGATTTTCAATGACATCTCATTAGACCTTTTCTGATGAGGAGGTCTTTCTACCAGCTCTGGATATCTGCATTACTGAAATCGTGGTGTCCTTCTGCTCTTACACTACGATCATGTGTTTGATCATAGGAACTTCACGATTATGGATTGGGTGGTTTGAAGGGTTATCGGTGAAGATGCGTTTGAGACGTTCCTACCGACTATGGATCTTCATATGGTTCATCACCCACAATGTTTTGGGACTCTGTAGCTGGTACATCTCGTCCAGGTTTAATAGTGTTGTTATTCCTTAACATATCACTGCTTCCCCATTGTTGATGCTGTCTTCTCAGATAGATGTGATTCATTCTTCATGTTTATTTGAAGGTCGCCTTGAGATTTCTTTCTCTCGACCGGAATCATCATCGTTGCTTAGTTTTCCTTGTATCGTAGAGATGAGTATTTTCGTGGATTGATCACTCTACGATCATTTGATAGCACTACGAACGTAGTCTTCTTTGTCAGTCCTTTGTTTTGAGAAGTTTTGCTTCATAAAGAACTCCTTTTGTCTTAAGCTCAATGATCTTCTCATTGTGAGCTTCCTCGAGGATCCTTTCCATAAAGCATGTCTTTTCTTGATATGGGCACATAGAATCCTCTTTATCTTCTCATTTCATGGCATGCTCTCATATACTGAGATGTCTGACCATATGAGCTCCATTCCTGTTAGCTCGGAGGATCTTCAAGGACATGATTAAACATATAGGAACTTTATCGACTCATTTCTCGAATGTCCCTTAGCCTTCTTTGCCGGTCAGATCTTCTTGACTTAAGTCTTCTGCTTCATCATTCCTTAGTGTGATCAGACTATCCAAATACCTGCAGGTTTAAATATATTTATATTTTTGGTACCCATAGTTAAATGGGTCCTGCTAGGTTAGTTTTCTAAACCCCTGTTCCTCTTATTTGGATAATCATCATATTTATTTGTGACGCCCCCAAAATAGGTATACATCACCCATTCTGAGTTGTCAATACATGGTACGTAAACAACTACAACTTTATTATTACAACAAGAAAAGCGTGAGTTTGAATACAAATATTATCTTCTGCATAATATCTATACTCAAATAAATCCTCATCACATTTATTGATACATTATTTTACAAAAAATGGTGAGGACTACTAAACAACTCTTTCTAGAACCTTCATTCCATACCCCGACTTGCATCGCTCGTATATTCTCGCCTCTGAGAAGAAAAATGGAACAAAAAGGAAAAGGTGAGCTCAACTAGCCCGGTAAAGAATATTATGACTAAGATAATATACAACAAATTATCATTAGTCTTCAACAGGAAAAAATCTAATAGAATACAATAATAGCAACAAGTTTTAAATCAATATTCACGGTGGAAATAATAATTCATTAGAAGAGTTAAGTAGAGAATGCAAACTACTATCTTCTATGTATGAATTTAAAAGTTCATCGTCTATCTTTTATCCCTGTAACATCAATCAATATATATCTGGAATCAAATATTCATCTTTGCACTACAGGCCAAAGATATTCATCAGTTGGTCATGTTCATCTAAACACCGGTTCATCTTTGCACTACGGCCAAAGATATTCTTCAGAAATCATTCATCTTTGCACTACAGGCCAAAGATATTCAATAATATCATCATTTAAAGACGAGGATGATGAAAAATATTTTTAAAGAAACGAATCCAAAGAAACAAAATGACAAGAATTAAGGATTAAGGATTCGTACTTTGTTTTTATCCATGTTCAAAAATACCTCAAAAATAATCATAGTGGTGTAAAATTCAAGAATGATCAAAACATGGATACAATCAAAGCTAGTATTCGAGAATAGATATTTTGACAAAAGAAGAAATTTCATTTTTCTATTGAATAGTGCCGTTTACGTGAATAGTCAGATATCGTGAATAGTAATCAGACACCAAAAGATAGAAATTTCCCAAAAAACATCTTCACGCTTACGTGAATAGTACTCGTGAATAAGAACTCGTGAATAAGAACTCATGAATAAGAACTTTCGTGAATAAGAACTCCGCTTATAGTAACCCGACATGAAAAAGTTCCAAATTTGATAAAAGTTCCAACCAATATTTCAAAGATAATAATATTGAAGAAATAATATCATTTGAGAAGAAAATAACATCCCTTACCTCGAAAAGATTAAGATTTCTAAATTTGGAATACCGGTTATAGTCTTTGAAGGAACTTGCAACCGCCTAACAATACTCAAAGTATACTCAAAATACTCACAAGAATACGCTCGATAATATAGAGAGAAAACTTCAGCCTTACGGTGTGATTTTCAATTCTAACCTAAGCACCTATTTATAGGAAAATGCTTAGAACACAAAGCAGAAAAATTTAATAAAATATTAATATATATTATAAATTTCCTTAGCCCATCTTTGAAGATCCGATTTCAGCAATTAATATCACATGTTAGCCCACTTAAATGCAAAAAAACGTTTTTCTTTAAAATAATAATTAAAACTTCCAAAAATCAATTATTTCGGAGCTTCAGAACTTCAATAATTCACAATAAATAGCCCTTTTATCAGAAAATTCGAATCTCGCGAGTTTTTATAGAAAATTCAATTCTCTACAACTTTGCAGAATAAAGTTTTTCCGAATTCCAAATGAAATTGACCAAATCTACAAATCAAGCGATTTTACGTGCTATAATCAAATTTCGATCAATAAATGGGGTCCACTGACATGTTTAACATGTTTTAAACATTTATTGCAACAAAAATACTCTTCCTCCTCGTATACTCATATATCCCACATTCGTTGTAAAAATATCACCATTATTATATTATTAAAATATAATAATATATTTAAATGAATTATTTTATCAGAAAAAGATAAAATTTCAATTTTCAACAATTGTCACATTAAAAATTTTCTCCATCTATATCCACATAAAATAAATATTTTTCTCATCATATGAATCAATAATTAATTATTCACAAATAATATTACAGAATCACAATATTGACAACTAGGCAGTTCCCAGGAAAGAGGGGGCTTTCCAATAAGAATTTCTCCTTACTGGCGCGCAATTAGGTGACCAAACCTCTCCTTAGACAGAACTTTCTAGACATTGCCAATAATGTTATCTAATAATATTATTCAGATAATATGAATTATTGCTTCGATAATGAAAATACTTGTGTAATGACAATTATTGAAACAAACAACAATATAAAATATCAACGCAAAATTATTAAATCAATAAAATACTAAATAAAGAATTATCAGAACCATTATTGAGTAGTGCCTTCTTACGTAAGAATCAATAATTGGTGCAATACTGCAGGTGTCTTCTTGTGTTTTAACCAATTTAGTATTTTAACAGATATTAACGTGAATAACTACGCTCGTTATTTTTAAACAACTTATATTTGTCGTTTTCTTCATCCAATTGCTTTCAAGTTATGGGGCCCACACACATGCATACGTCAGTTGCATACGAATATTCCCCGATGCGAATATTCCACGACCAAACGAATATTCCCACAACAATGAATATTTTATAACCACTTCATTATTTTGAAATATTTGCGTATTTTACCCCTAACTATCCACATTAATCACATCAACCCTTACTATTTCAAAATAATAAATAGAGAAAATTAAATTTCATTAATAATAAGTTGGGGTCTTACAACCTCCCTCCTTATGAAATTTCGTCCTCGAAATTGACGTGACGATTGGTATATTTCAAAAGGTGAGGATACCTCGCTTTCATTTCCGCTTTCCAATTCCCGTGTCATTTCCTCTATAAAGCATGATTCCTCCACAAAACTTTAACTTGTGGTATGACCTTTTAGCGTAGGACATGCTCCTTCATATCCAAGATCTTGGATGTACCTCCTCATACGTTAAGTCTTTGGCTATCTCGTCCGGTTCTAACTCTATATAGCGTGGTTCGGTCTTTCACATATTTACTGAAATGCGATATGTGAAACACATTATGAACACGAGACATACTCGGAGGTAACGCGAGTCTATAGGCTACATTTCCTACTCGGTCAAGAATTTGAAATGGACCAATAAATCGTGGATTGAGCTTTCCTCTCTTTCCATATCTTGTAACTCCCTTCCATGGAGCAACTCGCAACAATACATGATCCCCTACACTAAATTCCACGTCCTTTCAATGAAGATCCGCATAACTCTTTTGTCGATCTTGTGTCGTTCGTATACGTTGTCGAATCATTTGGATCTTTTTCGTAGTCATACGTACCAACTCGGGCCCCAACAATGTTGCTTCACCCACCTCGTCCAAACATACTGGAAAGCGACACTTTTATCCATATAATGCTTCAAATGGAGCCACACCTATACTTGCCTGATAACTGTTGTTGTAGGAGAATTCCACCAATGGTAAATACTTATCCTAACCGCCTTCTTAAAGTCTAGGACACAGAGTCTTAATAGATCTTGAGTTTGAATAGTTCTTTCGATTGTCCGTCTGCTTTGAGGATGGTATGCCGAATCAATCGTAAATCCGCGCCCATAGCTTTTTGCAAGCTAACCCAAAATCTTGAAGTGAATCTTGGGTCACGATCCAAACTATGGATACTGTGCATGCCATGCAACCTCACAATCTCATTCACGTACATACTAAAGAAGACGCTTCGAGGAATAAGTCTCCGTGTCGGCAAAAAAATGAGCGGACTTGGTTAATCTATCAACAATAACCTAAATAGCATTGATGCCTTGAGAAACCGTAGGAAGACCCATAACAAAATCCATGGTAATGTGTTCCCACTTCCATTTCGAATCTCAAGTGGTTGCAACGGACCCTTAGGTACTAGATGCTCACTTTACACGTTGACTAGTTAAACACATCGAGATAAACTTTGCAATCTCTCTCTTCATATTGTTCCACCAAAATGTATGTCAAGATCACGATACATTTTGGTACTTCCAGATGGATTGCAAATGGTGTATTGTGTGCCTCCATCATAATCTTGTACTTCAAATCGTAGTCGTTAGGAACACAAAGTCTAGAGTAGACTCAAGTATTCCTTCTTCATCAATTCTCGCTTAGGAATAGCTCCTTCTTGTACTTTCTTCTTCATACGCATCATCATCGGGTCGATGGGCTTGAGAAGCAACCTTAAATTTTTCTATTAAAGTTGGTTCTACGCGTATATACTTAACATCATCGCACTCGTTCTCGTATATGATCTTCTACTCAACGCGCTACCACCACGTTCGCTTTTCCAGGATGGTATTGAATAGTGGTGGTCGTAGTCTTTCAATAGCTCGAGCCAACGTCATTGCCAGCGTGTTGAGTTCTTTTTGAGTGAAGAAATATTTAAGGCTTTTATGGTGCGAATATATCTCCACTTTCTCCCCATATATAGATAGTGCCTCCATATCTTTAGCGCTGAAACGATCACGCCAACTCTAGATCATGAGTAGGATAATTCCTTTCATGTTTTTAAGTTGTCATGAGGCATAGGCTATGACTTTCCCACGTTGCATGAGAACACATCCTAACCCTTTCCCGAAGAAGCATCGTTTGTAGATAACAAATCCATCCGTACCGGATGGTATTGTTAGAAACAGTGCATCAAATGAGTCTCCTCTTAAGCTCTTGGAAACTCTTCTCGCGTTCTTCGCTCCAAATGTATTTTGTATCCTTCCTAGTTAATCGGGTTAATGGAGTAGCGATTCGAGAAACCCTTCCACAAATCTCCGATAATAACCAAAGAAAGCCCAAGAAGCTACGTGACTTCAATCACCGACTTCGGTTGCTCTAACTTTGTATTGCTTCAATCTTCGTCGGATCAACAGATACTCCATGTTTCAACACCACGTGCCCAAGGAATGCTACTTCCTCAAGCCGAACTCGCATTTCTTCAATTTGGCATATAGTTTATTTTCACGAAGCCTTTGGAGTACCAAATTTTCAAATGGTGCTCATGATCTTCACGACTTTTGGAATATATAAGGATGTCATCAATAAAGACAACAACAAACCGATCCAAATATTCCTTGAATACTCGGTTCATCATATCCATGAAAAGTTGCGGGAGCATTAGTTAGTCCGAAAGACATGACTAAGAATTCATAATTTCTATACCAGGAGTTCTAAAGGCGCCTTTGGAATATCCTCGCCTTCTAATCTTCACCGATGATATCCGAACGAAGATCGATTTTTGAAAAGAATTGTGCCTTCGTGAATCGGTCAAACAAGTCATCAATACGAGGTAGAGGATACCTATTCTTGATGGTGACATGGTTCAATTCCGATAGTCAATACAAAGTCGCATACTCCCGCCTCTTTCTTCATTATGAATAAAACAGAGCACCCCAAGGAGATGTACTTGGACGAATGAAACCGATGTCCAATAATTCTCAGTAGTTGGACCTTTAACTCCACGAAGTTCAATAGAGCCATTCGATATGGGGTTTTAGAAATGGGCTTTGTACCAGTTCAAGATCAATAAAGAATTCAACTTCACGCTTACGGGGTAGACCGGGAAGTTCTTCAGAAATACGCCGGGAAAGTCAATAACAACAGAATATTATTCAAATTTGGCGTGTCTTTATTCAAATCCATAACATGGGCTAAGAAAGCTTGACATCCGTTTTTCAATAAACGAATAGCTTTATGATTAGATATGATGGTGATTGATTTTAATGGTTTAGTTGCTTGAATTCATACAACAGGGTTGGTTAAGAATATGTAAACTAACAACCTTTCAAAACAATCAATTTTGGCATGATGAGTAGTTAACCAATCAATCCCTAAAATCACATCAAAAGCAAGTATCTTTAAAGAGATAAGGTCAATGGGTAAGGTGATGGTGCCAACTTGAATCAAACAAGATTTATAAACAGTTGGATGTGATGAAAGTTTCTCCTAACGTTTTCACATATAGGTCAAAGTCTAATTTCTCCTGAGTCAAGTTTAAACGTTGAGCACATGCAGGAGAGATAAATGAATGGGTAAGACCGGGTATCAAGTAAGGTATAAACTTCGCAAGAATTTATAAATAGCTTTCCGTGATCACCTCGTTTGGGTTCCTCGCATTTTGACCACCACAACAAATGCTCTTCCGGAATCGTTGACTTTGACTTTTTCTCGGACGGTCTTTTGAGTCACCGTCCCCAATCGAACTAGGTTTCGCTACCGTATAATCTCGAGCGATATGTCCTTCCTTTTCATAATTATAGCATACCTTGAATGTTGTGGGCGGTTTGGACTTATATGTCCCACTTTTCCGCATTTGTAGCATATAATGGGTGGTCGTTCTCCTCCCTTAGAACCGATTCTTTCAAGACTGCTCGCCTTCACACGGTCGTTGTTAAATCTCCTCTTTTTAAAATCTCCTCCCGACTCGCTTCTTCTATTTTCATGGCCATGATTACCACGGAGTGGTTACCATTTTTTGTCCGCTCTATTTCTTTCTCCGTTTGGTTATCATTATTCTGTTGATCGCTATCTCTGCATGCGACGATCCTGGTTATGGTCCCTCGGTTGAACATACTCGTTATCTCGCTTCTAACAATTGAGCCTCATTAACAACATCTGAATAGAGCGAAAATTTATGAGAAATGAGATATTGTCGTATCAAGGGTTTCAAACCTCTCGAAACATTCGCGTCATACGTTCCTCATTCTCCACCAAATGAGGTGCAAACTCGGATAACTCTGCAAACTTTGCCTCGTCTTCGAGACACCGCCATATTGTTTTGTTCTAATCTAATGAACTCCACTTCCTTCATATGAATGAACACTTTCGTGAAAGTATTTGTCATTAAATAGTTTCAAACGCGTCCCAAGATATCTTTGAGTCTTGGTTTGGATGGAGTGCGCTTCACGAGACTCCCACCAGATGAATCTCGCCTGCGCCATTTTAACATAAAGGTGGCGAATGGAACCTTCGTTCTCCGTGCATCCCAAGACATCGAATATCTTGGTAATTTGTTTGACCCATGTTTCCGCCGGCATGATCGGATCGGCTTTCCTTTAAAATCTGGTGGTCCCAACTCTTTGACACCTTGGTTGTGACAACCCGTGAATTGCTATCATTTCTCCTATATTTTGAACACGAGTCTCCTCGTCGATTTTTGCATGAACTAAAAAGCTTCTAAACATCCCCTCGTTCATCATCTCGCTCGGTTGGTGTTGTTCATGTAAGGAACATTGTCAACTGTTGCCGTTCTCCTCGTTGGTGAGTCAGAGGCATCTCCACGGTCTCATTTCCATTGTTAATATTCTCGATCGACATTCTTAAATCACCATAATAAAACAAGGGTTAATTAAGGAAATCAATATATCACATAATATCCTTATATATCTTGACCAACTAACAAATAAGCTTAGGTAGGACACACTTAGCGAAGGATTTACTCGTCTCTCCCTCCTAGTTCTATTCCCCGATCTCCGCCAGAGATCATATCCCTAAGCTACGATACCAACCGTGACGCCCCAAAATAGGTATACATCACTCATTCCGAGTTGTCGATACACACGGTGCGAAAACAACTACAACTTTATTATTACAACAATAAACTGTGAGTTTGAATACAAATATTAACTTCTGATAATATCTATACTCAAATAAATTCTCATCACATTTATTGATACATTATTTTACAAAATGGTGAGGACTACTAAACAACTCTTTCTAGAACCTTCATTCCATACCTCGACTAAATGCTCCATTATATTCTCGCCTCCACGAGAAGAAAAATGGAACAAAAAGGAAAAGGGTGAGCTCAATTAGCCTAGTAAAGAATAATATTATGACTAAGATAATATACGACAAATTATCATTAGTCTTCAACAGGAAAAATCTAATAGAATACAATAGACAACATGTTTTAAATCAATATTCGCGATTGGAAATAATAATTCATTAGAAGAGTTAAGTAGAAATGCAAACTACTATCTTCTATGTATGAATTTAAAAGTTCATCGCCTATCTTTTATCCCCTAACAACATCAATCAATATATATCTAGAATCAAATATTCATCTTTTGCACTACTGAAGCCAAGATATTCATCAGTTGGTCATGTTCATCTAAACACCTGTTCATCTTTGTACTACGGCCAAAGATATTCTTCAGAAATCATTCATCTTTGCACTACAGGCCAAAGATATTCAATAATATCATCATTTAAGACTGAGGATGATGAAAAATATTTTTAAAGAAACGAATCCAGTGAAACAAAATGACAAGGATTAAGGATTAAGGATTCGTACTTTGTTTTATCCATGTTCAAAAATACCTCAAAAATAATCATAGTGGTGTAAAATTCAAGAATGATCAAAACATGGATACAATCAAAGTTAGTATCCAGAATAGATATTTTGGACAAAAAGAAGAAATTTCATTTTTCTATGAATAAGGTCAGATATCGTGAATAGTCAGATATCGTGAATAAGTAACTCAAACACCAAAAGATAGAAATTTCCCAAAAAACATCTTCACGCTTTCATGAATAAGACTCGTGAATAAGAACTCGTGAATAGTAACTCATGAATAAGAACTCGTGGATAAGAACTCATGAATAGTAACTCAGAACATGAAAAAGTTCCAAATTTGATAAAAGTTCCAACCAATATTTTAGCATAATGATATTGAAGAAATAATATCATTTGAGAAGAAAATAACATCCCTTACCTCGAAAGATTAAGACTTTACTTTGGAATCTAAGGTATAGTCTTTGAAGGAACTTCAGACCGTCTAACAATACTCAAAGTATACTCAAAATACTCACAAGAATAATACGCGATAATATAGAGAGAAAACTTGATTTAAAGTGTGATTTTCAATTCTAACCCAAGCACCTTATTTATAGGAAAATCTTTAGAACACCAAAGCGAAAATTTAATAAAATATTAATATATATTATAAATTTCCTTAGCCCATCTTTTGAAAATCTGATTTCAAAGAATTAATATCACATGTTAGCCCACTTAAATGCAAAAAACGTTTTTCTTTAAAATAATAATTAAAACTTTCAAAAATCAATTATTTGAAGCTTGAACTTCAATAATTCACAATAAATAGCCCTTTTATCGAAAATTCGAATCTACTTTGTTTTTATAGGAAATTCAATTCTCTACAACTTTGCGAAGAAAGTTTTTCCTAATTCCAAATGCAAATTGACCAAAAATCCACAAACCAAGGCGATTTTACGTGCTATAATCAAATTTCATCGATAAATAGGGTCCATTGACATGTTTAACATGTTTTAAACATTTATTGCAACAAAAATACTCTTCTCTCCTCGTATACTCATATATCCCACATTCGTTGTAAAAATATCACCATTATTATATTATTAAAATATAATAATATATTTAAATAATTATTTTATCGTAAAAAGATAAAATTTCAATTTTCAACAATTGTCACATTAAAATTTTCTCCATCTATATCCACATAAAATAAATATTTTTCTCATCATATGAATCAATAATTAATTATTCACAAATAATATTACAGTAATCACAATATTAACAACCAGTGCGGCTTCCGGAAGAGGGCTTTCCAATAAAATTTCTCTCTTCTTGGCAAGCCTTGATTAGGTGACCAAACCTCTCTTTAGAGCGAACTTTCTAGACATTGCCAATAATGTTATCTAATAATATTATTCAGATAATATGAATTATTGCTTCATAATGAAAAATCTTGTGTAATGACAATTATTGAAACAACAAAGAATATAAAATATCAACGCAAATTATTAAATCAATAAAATAATGAATGCGATAATTATCGTAACCATTATTGAGTAGTGCCTTCTTACGTAAGAATCAATAATTGGTGCAATACTGCAGTGTCTTCGTGTGTTTTAACCACCGAGTATTTTAACAAGATATTAGCGGTAACAACTACTGCCATTATTTTTAAACAACTTATATTTGTCGTTTTCTTCATCCAATCGCTTTCCGTTATGGGGCCCACATTGTCATTGCCGTCGTCGAATATTCCCCGACAAGATTTAATATTCGTATTTAATATTCCATGACCAAACGAATATTCCCCACAACAATGAATATTTTATAACCACTTGCTTATTTTGAAATATTTGCGTATTTTACCCTAACTATCCACATTAATCAAATCAACCCTTACTATTTCAAAATAATAAATAGAAAATTAAATTTTATTAATAATAAGTTGGGGTCTTACGATTAAGTGGTCTTGAAGATGTAGATCAAGAGAATCGTAGCATTAAGATCTTTGACATTTTTTTTGAGTTTACAAAGATAACACCCAGTTGTTGGTTGGTCACTCATAAGTTTGAGAAGATTTTCTTTCTCCTCTCGATCAAGATTTCTTAGTCTGGCGTGACCTCTTCACTTTCGGTGATGAATGCTTTACTCCTTGTCATCGATGTCTCTTTCTTCTTTCTCTCGCCTTGTCCTCGGACTACAAGATTGATCGCAGGCTAGGATTGGTCTTGTTGATATAGCGATTGAGGATATGGACCAATCTGGCAAACTCGGTGTATACACATTTTACCTATACACATATTTCCAACGTGTGAGCTCTTCCGCGTATAACAAGTTACTTACTACTAAACTAAGTTTAGAACAATGTTGGTGCCTTGGATCGGACTTCAAGCGATTAGCTTTTGAATATAGCATGAGAACACCTTTGATACCAATTGTTAATTCTCGGAGGGCACAATAGATCTAGAAGGGGGGGGTTGAATAGATCCTTTTATTTCAAAAAATTATCCGGGTTTATGTTGTATTGTTCATATTAGAGTATATGACAAACATAAGAATCTTTTCAAAGACACAATGGAATAAGTAAAAGATTCCCTTCATTGATATATTCATAATCATACATACATTATTAGTAGGGTTAGTTTAGTTGTAGCGCTTAGAACTTACATATATGATTATAGTAGTTATAGACATAATGTAAATGACATAATGTAAAAGACATAATGTAAAAGACACAAGGGGTTTTAAGTGGTTCAGAGACTCAAGCTCCTAATCCACTCTTCTGCTTTCAACTAGCAGGATTTCTACTAAGGAAGGGCAGCACCCTGAATCTCTACGATTCCTTCAAGGCTAGCAGCCTTGGGACTTCAGTTCACTAAGAACTCTTCAAGGCCAGCAGCCTTGGGACTCCTCTAGTTCCCTAGGAACTCTTCAAGCCCAAAGATGCTTGGAACTTCATTTAATCCTTTTGACAAGGACCCTTTGGCCTGCTTTGTTTAGTCCCTCCAGACAAGGACCCTCTTGGCCCTGCTTCATTTAGTCCTCTGGACAAGGACCCCTCGAGCCACAGCTTCGTTGAGTTGTTTGTTTGTTGTTGTTGGAGTCGGTCTTTGAGCTCCTAAGATGTCTTCATGCTCGAACATCTTCTATCCCTAGCGACTTGGCTTGATCATCCTTGAAGAAGCGGTTGAGTGTTGCATGATGCTCACCTTCTTAGGTTGCTTCAACTACTCGGATGACCCTTGATGAACCGCTTTGAAGATCATTCTCCTTGGTACTTGATGGTACGCATACGAGAGGCTTCTAAGATGACCGTAAGCTTTTCCGCAAGGTACCTAAAAGCTTTCTCATGCTTGACACCAAGATGGTTTTTGTGATCTCCCTTCTTGTTACTCGATGCCTTCCCATGATGGACTTGTTAAGATGACCGTAAACTCTTCTCTATTGTACTTAGAGTCTTCCCATGATGGACATCCAGATGGCATGATGCTCTCTTTTCTCTCGACAGTTCAGAACACTCTTCAAGTAGAAGAACTCTCACTTCTACATAGTAGAACTCACACTTCTACTTCGTTCTTGATCTGACTTCTGAGTGTTCTTGGTGGATCGTAGAGTGAGCCTTTGGACTCACTATCACATGGTTTAAATTAGTCCACCTTCTCTTCAAAACTGACAACTCCAGCAGCCTTTGATCTTTGAAACTCTTCTATATTTATACATCTTCCCAATTCTTTTGTTGGAAAGTAGCCGTTGGAAGCTATTCAAATGTCTTCACAGATCTCGAGTTGCTTGAGGTAGACTGCTTGATGTGACATGTCATACTTTTTCTGACACCAGCAGCTTCATCGTTTCACACCCTGTCAAATGTATCACTTTACTGTCTTGGGCAGGTTGAAGACTTTATCTCTTCTGATTTCTAGATCAGAGGTTGTCCTTTTGCATTGATGCTCTCAATAAGCACTTGTTCGAATATTACTCTTCAGATTGAACCGCTGCGATGCTTCAGTCTTCAGGTATTCGAACTCTACGATTCTGATGCATGTCTTCAAGGACCTGATCGTAGTGTCTTGTTGAGTGTTGCTCGTTGACTTAGAAGAGTTAACACTACGATCCCGAAGAGTGTTGATTGAATCTTCAATGTAGAACACCTCTTTCTTGTATTGTGTAGTGCTTCAATACTTCTGTTTGCTTCGATTGCTCGACATCTTGATCGCCTAATTCCTTCCTCCGGTCCCTTCAATATCAAGACACTTCAGATTGTGTGGCGTGTCCAAATTGCTTTCTCCCGGTGATCTTCCGCTTCACTTATCATCAATGAACCGACCTCGCACTTAATCACTTTAGTCTTGCTTCTCCAGAGGTGACCAAGATATCTAGGTTCACCTTCCATCGCCTCCTTCTTTGTTTGGAAAACACTACGATCTTGGTTGCTTCTAAGATCGTTGTCTTCTGTTCTCTCGATGACTCTCGATTAGTGACTTTTCCTTACCGTCTGCTTCTTTGAAGTCTTCATTGGATCTCCTTGTGGAAGACTTCATCACGAATGGCCTTACACCTCAATCTTAACGATTGGGTTTGGTTGCTTAGATCTTCTCGTTAGCTTTGCGTGCCATTCGTTGAGTGCTCTCTAGTTCCTTTATGTGGAATGCATTATTGCGATTACCACCCAACCGGAGGCTTCAGTATCTTTGGATATTCCAGGAGTGCTCATTCATTGAGAATCGTATCTACTCTACGATTCTCGACTTAGCATTTTGAGCACTTCATTGGATTCGTAATCCCAAGACTCTACGATTCAAATTTGGCTTTGCCGACACTACACGATCCCGAGATCGATCTTGACACTCTACGATTTACGCCTTGTGCTTGTTATCTTCATCCGATCTTCGCCTGACTACGATCTCTCGCATTCATTCAAGAGAACTCTACGATCTCAAATTATAGCCTCTGATCCTTGTCTTGGCTTTGGCATCGATAGACTCTCTACGACTCGAAGTGTAGTCTACGTTTCATACTTAGGCTTCGACAAATGGTCGTTCTCTTTATAAACAGGTGTCTCTCACGATTACTCAACACGACTTCCTCAAAGACACTACGATCCCGAGGAAGCTCTTCTCGACACACTACGATCCTTCTTCGTTTCCCCTGGAAGTCTAAGAACTCCGAGATCTCACTATCTTGCATACTCCTATTCTGCCTCGATAGCTCCCGAGTTAACTCTGACTCTCCCGATGACTATCTACGACTTACAGTGCGGTGGTTTCGACGATCGATGACAGCTTATCTATTACATCATAAGATCAACCTAACAAGCTTGATCTTTCTATATTTATAGTCCTTGTACATCATTTCTTGTTAAGGACTTTACAAAGTTGTTTTGCTTATGTAGGATCAACCTAACATATTTGATCAATTCATTCTAAGTCCTTGTACATATATTTCTATTATCTATCAAAGGACTTTACAACTTTTCTTCATGCAAGCATACTTGCATATTCATTCATATATATATCATAATCAAATCATATATTAAATAGGAATATCATTCACATGTTTATTCCCGACACACATCATTAAATCATCCTGCGCACTACAAAAGCAAGGATATTCTTTAGATCACGACCACGAATTATCCATGCACTACGGGCCAAAGATAATCGTGTATTCATTAAGATATCGCGACCACAAATTATCCAATGCACTACGGGCCAAAGATAATCGTGTATTCATTAGTATCACGACCACAAATTATCCATGCACTACGGGCCAAAGATAATCGTGTATTCATCAATGGTCCCGATCATGCCATAAAACAATTCATCTTTGCACTACGGCCAAAGAGAATCCATAGCCATAATCATACCAAAAACTGTCCATCAATGCACTATGGGTCAATGGGGACTTTTTCCACATCATTTGTAACATTACGGTCATGATTACACCGAATAATCCCTGGTCATAATCATACCAAGTCCATCTATGCAATACAGGCCACAGATGACTTTCAACAAAATATAAACATGAGGATGATGACAATGATATAAGAATTCAATAAAACAAGGTCAAGAATTAATTTATCCAGGAATTAATAACGTCTAAATTGTCAACATGATACTTCTTTGTAGAGTAAAATTCAAGAATGCTCAGAAGAATATTTTCATGAAAAAATACTGGTTGAAGTGCAAATATCAAGGATATTCCACTAATTTCATGGAGTATAG
Source organism: Panax quinquefolius (assembly GCA_020205615.1). Lineage (NCBI taxonomy): Eukaryota > Viridiplantae > Streptophyta > Magnoliopsida > Apiales > Araliaceae > Panax > Panax quinquefolius. The sequence continues at coordinate 2,373,104 of CM035169.1, read as the reverse complement.
AAGTCAAAACTTTAACCAACTGGGAATAATAACGAATGAAATAACAAAAGAAATCATCATGCATGCGGTGCTTCAGATAGACAAAGTTATTCCAATAGAATAATAAGAATCTTAACCGAACAAAGAAATAAATTCAAGACCAATTGGGATATTCCAAAGTAATAATAATAAAGATTTTAACCAGTCCGTACAGAAACGCGTCTGATGATATATTCCAAATGTAATAATAATAAAGAATGGAACCAGTCCGACGTAAAACGCATACGATGGATATTTCGACGTAATAATAAATAATGGAACCAGGTCCTACGTAAATGCACGAGATGTGATATTTCGGCGAATATTAAAGAACAAAATATTAGAAGAATTTCACCATGTATGCGGTACTTCGCATAAACAGGTTATTCCAACAAAATAATAAGAATAGAATAACAACAGCTCTCTTCATGAATACGAAAGAATAATACCCCTTACGAGTACAACAAATAATATTTCCTACCTTTAGAAAAACTTAATACTGGAGTAGTGAAGTAGCAGAATACTTTTCTTCTTTCTCTCTATAATTTCTTTTTCTAGAGTTTCAGTGAATTTGTAAGAAATAATGAAGGAATGAGCTTCTATTTATAGGAGAATGGATTGAATAGTAACTAATTCATGAACGGTCCAAATTGATTTACTATGCAGTATTAATAAAAATAATATATATTATATATATATTACATTTATATAACATGATGTCTTTGCAAATTCACGGATCAAAGTTGTGGTAACACACTGATGCAAATTTCAAACAACCAACCAATAGGATCAAAACAAAAATTAAATTTAATACATATATATATATATATATATATATATATATAATATTACAACACCCATCAACTTTTCCACCACCCAAAATCAATTTATAATAAAACAACCAACATTAATTATCAACCCATCCACTTTTCCACCAAAACCCACTACCACACACACTTACACACTAAATTCAACCAACAAGTCATTCTCACACATCACTCTCACCCATATCACATTCATATATATATATATATATATATATATATATATATACACACACACACATCTCACACTTATATATATAATTTCCTCCTCTATACGTAACTTCCTCTCACCCCCAATTTTAAAATCAATTTTTCAACACATATGGGCCCCACCTTTAAACATGTGGGCCCCACCTTTAAATAATTTTTTACTGATTATTTTGAAAAATGGGTAAATAGGAATCCAAATAATAAGCAAAACTGAGTGACTTCTCACGTAAGCATCAATAATTAATACCGTGTGCTACTATGCAACCACGCGTATTACTGTACTTTTAACACCAGTTGTTTCAACAGTTAACGATAAAACTTCCGCCGTTATTTTCATAAAAATATTTTTGTCGTTTTCTCAATCCGACAATCATTCCGTTGTGGGTCCACTAATGATGATTCTTGTATTTAATATTCCCTGTTAAAACGAATATTCCCCGACCAATCGAATATAATACAACAACTTGCATACTTTGCAAAATTTTTAAATACTACCAACAACTATAACATTATATCAAATCCACACCATAATATTAAAAAAAAATATTTCGAGAAATTTAAATCTTTATTCATAAAATCTGGGATCTCACAATCTCTTCTCCTTATGGAATTTCGCCCTCGAAATTTACGTATGTACCTGGTATGCAGAACAGGTGCGGACACTTCGTCAGATTCTAACTCTTGAGGTATAACCTTTAAGCGTAGAATATATTCCAGGATTTAAACAGGTACATCTTCATACGTTAAATCATCCGTTATCTCGTCCGGTTTTAAATCAATAATGTGGTTCGGATTGTCCACATATTTACGTAACATCGATACGTTAAAAATGTTATAAACACCCGACATACTTAGCGGTAAAACGAGTCTATAAGCCACAGTTCCTACTCGATCAAGGATTTCAAATGGGTCAATTAAATCGAGGGTTGAGATTTCCTCTCTTCGTCGATTCTTGCTTCTAGAATAACGCCCTCTTGAACCTTCTTCTTCACATTCGTCAGCTCCGGGTTTGTAGCTTGAGCGGCTTTAACATTATCGATTAAAGTCGATTCTAATCGTATATTCGTTATCTTTACGTGGGTTCGTATATTCGCACTTGTAAACGCATACGATCTTCTACTCAACGCGTCAGCTACCACGTTCGTTTTTCCACGATGATATTGAATGGTACGATCATAATCTTCAACAGCTCGAGCCAACTTCTTTGGCGCATGTTACGTTCATTTTGGTTGAAGAAATATTTGAGGGTTTAAGAAATGGGTTTTGTACTGGGGTCAATACAAAATTCGATTTCACGCTCTAGGGGTAGGCTAAGAAGTCCTTCGAGAATACGTCAGGAGATTTATTAACAATATAAATATCATTTAAAAACTATGACTCTCATCCAAGACTTGGATAGCACATGAAATGAAGGTTTCTACTAATGAAGTTTCAATCGATAAGTCAAAGTCTAATCTCTCTGGAGTCAAATTTAAACGCTGGCGCCTTAAGCAAAGAGAGATAAAAATGGGTAGAACCCAGATTCAATAAGGTATAGACTCCGTAAAAATCTATAATTAACTAACCCGTGATAACTTCATTCGATTCCTCGTCTGGGTAATTCAAAACTCGATGCTGGATTATCCCAATTGCTATCGAAAAAGAGAAATACATATCATCTATTTTAGCTTTCTTGGATCAGACTTCTTTTTCCACAATATCAATGCGTCGTGCGGCTTTTACCCATGCATCTTTCATTTTCACTCGTTCGATTATTTCTTCTTTCACCGCTTCCTCGACATTTGAATTCTCAGATTCCAGCTTTAAAATCGTATACTCTGCCAAAGAGTGCTTCTGTTCAACCATCGCACATCGGGTAATATAATTTTGAATTATTGCATCCATTTGTTCTACTGCATCACCGCCGCTTCTTCAAATTCTTGACGCTTCTTCTAACTCATGAATACGATTTTGCAATTCTACATTTTGATCAATAAGTTCTTCTAATAAATCATCCTTAGGTTCATCTTCTTCTTCTCACTCTCGGTTCTTACCTTTATGACTAGCTTGAGTCTGACTTTAATTCCTCAATCACCACATGGATATCTCTAATCACATTATCTTGGTTCTTTGATTAGAGGTGTCTCCACTATCTCATGTGCTCCATTGCTATTCTCAACATTTTTGGATGCCATTTTCAAACACCACACAAAATAAGGGTTAATTGACATATCACATATTATCCCTATACTCTGACCAACCAATATTAAATACCAAATAAACTTAGGTAGGTAATACTAGCGAAGGAATTCCCCGTCTCTCCCCTCCTAGTTCTTGTCTCACATCTCAGCCAGGGATCATATCCCTAAGCTTTGATACCAACTGTGACGCCCCCAAAATTAGGTATACGTCACCCATCTTGGGTCGCCAGATACATGGTACAAAATTCAAATACAACTTAATAATACAGCTGTCGTGTAAAATACGACAAAACATATGTTGTGAGTTTTAATACAAATATTGTCATCTAGACAATATCCACACTCAATGGAGTCCTCATTGCATTTATTATTACACTATTTCACAGAATAGTGAGGACTACTAATACACCATCTAGGACCATCACTCCCTCTGACTAGTCCCCATTTACGTTCTCATTTCCTGAAGAGAACAATGAAAGCGAAAAGGGTGAGCTCAATTAGCCCAGTAAAAAATATTATGACTAAGATAATGCAGAATAAATTATCATTAGCCTTCAATAGTATAACATCTGATAAAATATAATAGACAACAAGTTTTAGATCAAAAAATTCAGCGGAATAAGCAATACATTAGAAGAGTCAAGTAGAGAAATAAAATCTACTATCTTCTATGATTTAAAAGGTTTTTCATCACTTTTATCGCTGAAACTCAGTTTAATAAATAATCCACATCATTAAATCAACCCTGCACTACAGGCCAAAGATATTCTTTAGTATCACGACCACGAATTTTCCATGCACTACGGGCCAAAGATAATCGTGTATTCATTAGTATCACGATCACAAATTATCCATGCACTACGGGACAAAGATAATCATGTATTCATCAACGGTCCTGATCATGCCATAAAATAATTCATCTTTGCACTACAGCCAAAGAGAATCCATATCCATAATCATACCAAAAAGCGTCCATCAATGCACTACTTCGGGTCAACGAGGACTTTTTCCACATCATTTGTAATATTATGGCAATGATTACATATTCAATAATCTCATCATAATCATACCAAGTCCATCTATACAATATACGCCCATGAGATGACTTTAGACAAAAATATAAACATGAGGATGATGACAATGATATAAGAATTCAATAAAACAAGTTCAAGAATTAATTTATCCGAGAATTAATAATGTCTAAATTGTCAACACGATACTTCTTTATAGAGTAAAATTCAAGAATGCTCGTAAGAATATTTCCATGAAAAGATATCGATGAAGCGCAAATATCAAGGATATTCCACTAATTTCATGAAGTATAGAAGTCAAAACTTTAACCAACCGGGTATAATAACGAATGGAATAACAAAAGAAATCACCACGACGTGCGGTACTTGCGCAGACATAAGTTATTCCAATGAATAATAAATAAGAATTTAACCGTGTCAAAGTAAATTACATGCCGGAGCGTGATGTTCCAATGTAATAATAATAAAGATTTAAACCAGTCCGTAAGCGTAAAACGCATGCATGTGATATTCCAACAAAATAATAATAAAGAATAGAACCAGTCCCACAGAACGCACGTGCATACGATATTCCGACGAATAATAAATAATGGAACCAGGTCCCACAGAACGCATTGATGTGGGACATTCAAATGAAATATTAAAGAACGGAATATTAGAAGAATTTCACCATGTATGCGGTATTTGAATAAATAGGTTATTCCAATGTAATAATAAGAATGGAATAACAACAACTTCTCTTCTGAATACGAAAGAATAATACCCTTATGAAAGTACAACAAATAATATTCCCTACCTTTAGAAAAACTGAATACTGGAGTAGTAAAGTAGCAGAATACTTTTCTTCTTTCTCTCTATAATTTATCTCTCTACAGTTTCAGTGAATTTGTAAGAAATAATGAAGGAATGAACTTCTATTTATAGGAGAATGGATTGAATAGTAACTAATTCATGAATGGTCCAGATTAATTTACTATGCAGTATTAATAAAAATAATATTATATATATATATATTACATGTAAAATCCCAAATTTTACGAAATAAAGATTTAATTTTCTCAAATATTTTTTTTTAATATTATGGTGTGAATTTGAGATAATATTATAGTTGTGGGTAGTATTTATAAATTTTGCAAAGTATGCAAGTTGTTATATAATATTCGATTGGTTGGGAAATATTCATTTTATTAGGGAATATTCGTACAATGGCACAATTATTGGTGGACCCCCACAACTGGATTTATTATTTGATCGATTGAAAAAGAAAAAATACTTTATAAAAATAACTATGGGAAGTTTTACCGTTAACTGTTGAACTACCCGGTAGTAAAAGTACAATGTCTGGCGTAGTTGCAGATAAGTAAGACACCAGTATTGATTATTGATGCTTACGTGAGAAGTCACTCGCTTATACTCAATTATTGCTCTGATAATTGTTGCATCATATCTCTCATATTATCGATTCAATTATTGTCACAAAGATCATTTGCATAATATATTATATTATTAAATCAATAATTGAGACAACAAAGTTATTCATATTATTATTTGCAATATTGACAATGTCTAAGAAGTTACATCGAGAGAGTTTGGTCACCTAATCAAGGCTACCAATAAAGAGAAATCCTTATCTGAAAGCCCCTCTTTCCTGCGAAACCACACGTTGTTAAATATTGTGAGTTATAATATTAATGATGAATAAGTTGTGTTGATTAAAAATGAATTTTGATAGTTCCATTGTGTTGGGATTATTAGTGTTAGTGGAAATCGACATCTATTCCGATGATAATTGATGTCTAGGGGTTATATTGATAAATCGTGTAATTTATCGGATAAATGAGCAATTAATTGTTACTAATTCACATGCTTATATAACTATTTGTTCACATATGTATACTATTGAATCACATTATTTACTATTAGGGAGGTGGTGCAAGTTTGATAATACTTGCAGGACTAAATTAAAAATGAAAGAAAAGTTGAAGGTATTGTTCTGTAATTTTTCGAGCCCCAAAATTTGTAATTATCGAAACTATATTTTTCTATAAATAGAAGCTCATTCTTCCTTCATTTCTCACCAATTCACAAAAGCTTTAGAGCGATTATTATAGAGAGAAATTATTGAAAGAAGAAGAGAAGTCTGCTACCTCACTATTTCAGTATCCAGTTTTTCTAAAGGTAGGGAGTATTATTTCTTTCTTATCCATGAAGAGAACTTCTGTTATTCCATTCTTTATTATTCTGTTGGAATAACTTGTATACGCAGGCTACCCATTACTTGGTGAAATTCTCCTATTGTTACATTCTTTATCATTCTGTTGGAACATCATGTATGTGCGTTCTAATTCTGGTTCCGCCTTTTTATTATTCTCATTGGAATATCCTCGTCACATGCATTTTACGGACTGGTTTCCGCCTTTTATTATTCTCATTGGAATATCCTGTCATGCATGCGTTTTACGCCGGACTGATTCCGCTTTTTATTATTCTCATTTGGAATATCCTCGTCATGCATGCGCTTTCTTTTAACTGATTCCGTTATTTATTATTCTGTTGAATAACTCAACTTCATGGCTTATCGCATGCCCAGTGATTTTTTTTTATTATTCCATTCCTTATTATACTCAAATTGGTTAAAGTTTTGACTTCATACTCCATGAAATTAGTGGAATATCCTTGATATTTGTGCTTTCATCCAAAGATCTTTTCATGAAAATATTTTTCTCGAAAGCATTCTTGAATTTTACTCTACAAAGCAAAGATCATGTTGACAATTTAGATGTTATTAGTTCTGGATAAATTAATTCTTGAACTTGTTTTATCAATTCTTATATCATTGTCATCATCCTCATGTTTATATTTTGTTGAAAGTCATCCGTGGCCTCAAAAAGGCATAGATGGACTTGGTATGATTATGACTGTGGATTATTCGATTGTAATCATGACCGTAATGTTACAAATGATGTGAAAAAAAGTCCTCATTGGCCTGTAGAGCATTGATGGATGATTTGTTGGCATGATCATGACCATTATTAAATACACAAATATTCTCGACCAGTGAATGCGTGGATAATTATGGTCGTGATACTAAAGAATATCATCATCAGTAGTGCGGTGGTGATTCGATGATGTGGATTATTTATTAAGTTGAGTCTCAAATGATAAAAGTGATGAAAAACTTTCTAAATCATAAAAGATAGTAGATTTTATTCTCTACTTGACTCTTTTAATGGATTGCTTGTTCACCGCAGCTTAAACTTGATGGTTGTTATATTGATCGGTTTAACATTGTTAAAAGGCTAACGATAATATATTATGCATTATCTTAGTCATAATATTTTCTACTTTTAGTTGAGCTCACCCTTTTACTTTAATTGTTCTCTTCAGAAAATGAGAACGTAGCAGGGACTAGTCGGGGAACTGAGTGACGGGCCTTATGATAGCATTAGTAGTCCCCATTATTCTCAAAATAATAGTGTGATAATAATTGTAATGAGGACTCCTTTTGAGTTTGATAATCTCTAGTAGATAATATTTGTATTCAAACTCACGGTTTATGTTTTGTCGTATTATACATAACAGTTGTATTATTAAGTTGTATTTGAATTACATACCATGTATCCCATGACTCAAGATGGGTGATGTATACATAATTTTGGGGGCGTCACATTACATTTATATAACATGATGTCTTTGCAAATTCACGGATCAAAGTTGTGATAACACACTGATGCAAATTTTAAACAACCAACCAATAGGATCAAAACAAAATAAATTATAATATATATATATATATATATATATATAAAACACATGCTAGATATATATTATATATATATATATATATATATATATTACAACACCCATCAACTTTTCCACCATTCAAAATCAATTTATAATAAAACAACCAACATTAATTATCAACTCATCCACTTTTCCACCAAAACCCACTACCATACACACTCACACACTAAATTCCACCAACAAGTCACTCTCACACATCACTCTCACCCATATCAGATTCATATATATATATATACACACACACACATCTCATACTTATATATATAATTTCCTCCTCTATACATAACTTTCTCTCACCCCCAATTTTAAAATCAGTTTTTCAACACATGGGTAAATAGGAATCCAAATAATAAGCAAAATCGAGGTGACTTCTCACGTGGCATCGATCAATAATCAATACCGTAATGCTACTTATGCTAACCACGCCAGACATCGTACTTTTTTACTACCGAAAGTAGTTCAACAAGATTAACTGTAAAACTTCCGTAGTTATTTTCATAAAAATATTTTTGTCGTTTTTCTCAATCCGACGATCATTCCATTGTGGGTCCACTAATGATTGCGTCGTTATTTAATATTCCCCGCTAAAACGAATATTCCCCACCAATCGAATATAATACAACAACTTCAGCATACTTTCCAAAATTTCTAAATACTACCCACAACTATAATATTATATCAAATCCACACCATAATATTAAAAAAATATTTCTAAAATTTAAATCTTTATTCATAAAATCCTGGCCTCATACGACACGTAATATATTATCTCTAAACTCCCAATTAACCAATTAAATACCAAATAAATTTAAGTAGGCCATACTAGCGAAGAAATTCTCCGCTCTCCCTCCCGGTTCTAAGATCACATCTTAGCAGGGATCATATCCCTAAGCTATGATACTGCAATATAACGCCCCAAAATAGGTATACATCACCTATTCCGGTCATACCAAATATATGGTACACATAATACAAATACAATCTTTAATATATAACAAGAAGGCGTGAGTTTCAATACAAATCATTGTCGCCTGCAGACAATATTCACTCTCGAGAATAAGTCCTCATTACATTTATTGTCACACTATTTAATGTAATAAAGAGGACTACAAGCTAATACTATCATCCTGACCATCATCCGCTCCCCGACTGTCTCAAATACGCTTCTACCGTTTCTTGAAGAAAGCGGTGAAAAGAAAGGGTGAAATTTCAACTAACCCATTAAGAAATATTATGACTAAGATAATGCGGAATAAATTATCATTAATTTAAATAATAAGTAAACCGATCAATATAACAAACATCAAGTTTAAATGCAAGTTGAACAATGAATCCATTAAAAGAGTCAGTAGAGAATAAAATCTATTATCTTTTATGATTTAAAAGGTTTTTCATCACTTTTATCGGCGAGACTCTAACAATAAATAATCCACATCATCAATTCACCACTTACTACGGCCAAGAATATTCTTTAAGATCGCGACCATAAAAATTATCCACGACCACGGCCGAGGACATTCGTGTATTCATCAATGGTCACGATCACGCCAACAACCGTCCATCAACGCACTACGGGCCAACGAGGACTTTTACCACATCATTTATAACATTACTACCATGATTACAATCAATAATCTCTCATTATAATCATACCAAGTTCATCTACGCATCTATTTCGCCACGTGAACAACTTTTTCAAAAATATAAATACGTGGGATGATGAATGATAATATAAGAATTCAATAAAACAAGTTCAAGAATTAATTTATTCTGAGAACTAATAACGTCCAAATTGTCAACACGATACTTTCAGTAGAGAGAAAATTCAAGAATGCTTTCGGAAAGAATATTTCCAATGAAAAGATATTGGATGAAACGCAAATATCGAGAATATTCCACTAATTTCATTTGAGATATAGAAAAAACTCAAACCTAACCGAGATAATAAGGAATGGAATAACAAAAGAAATCATCGCGCACGCGATAGATCGCATGCGGTGTCTGCAACAATTCTTGTATCAATAATTGAACAAAACCGAAAGACTTCACACGTAAGTATCGATAATCAATACCGAGTACCATCTTGAATTACGCCAGATATCAGATTTTTAACACCTTGGATGTTTCAACAGTTAACGGTAAAACTTCCTACCGTTATTTTTATAAAGTATTTTTGTCATTTTCTCGATCCGAATGATAATTCCGCCAGCGGTCATCCACTAATGATTGTCTTTGTTATTTAATATTCCCCGTTAAAACGAATATTCCCTACCAATCGAATATTATATAACAACTTGCATACTTTGCAAAATTTATAAATATTACCCACAACTATAACATTATTTCAAATTTATTCCATAATATTCAAAAATTATATTTATAGAAAATTCATTTTTATTTATAAAAGTTGAAGTGCTACAGGTTTCTTACTTTGATCCCAAGATTTGATTCTACTAACCTGAATCCAAGAAAAATTGAAAGTGTGGAGGCTGATTGGTTCTTTGATATGACAGCTTTAGCTTACTAAAATCGTTATGAAAACACAAACCATTGCTTACAAATAAACATCTATCCCCACAGATCCATTAATATACAACAATTAATAAATAATTACACTGGTAGTAATGATGAGAAACTATCCGACCGAGTTTCACACCCGAAGCACTCCGAGGCCTCGGCGACTATTAAATGTTTCACCAAAAGCCATCTTGAATAGGTCTGAGAAAGAATTGAAATGGAATGTTCCAGATATTCCTCTAAAGGATAATCCTGGGAGGCTTAAAGCTAGGATGCTTGTGGATTCTAGTGCAGAAGATGGTTTGGAAGAAATTGAGGTTGTTGGTTACGTGAAATTTTCTTCACAAGGTACTGGATCGTTGCACGGACTTTTATGAGATTGATCACAGGTATGAAAGTGGGTAAAAGAGGGCTAACAAGAATATATATATATATATATATATATATATATATATATATATATATATATATATATAGAAAGTTAATACGTTGAATGAAGAAGAGGTGATATTAGCTAACTAACGTTGTTACAAATGAGGAGAGAGAGAAGAAGTCGTAGGATAACTAATCCCTAAATTAAGGAATCCTAATTGCATACTAATTTCCTAAATTAAGGAATCTTAATTGTCTTAATATTGTAAATAAATATGAAATTGTATTAATTGTGTAAATATTTTATGAGTACACTATTGTTGTAATTATTTTCAAAAATTTAATAGAATATATAATTCATCCTTTTTTTATTGCTTTAATTAACAATAAAGGATGCCCCAGGACAGGGCATCATAAGTTCCTCAAGTATTTCTTACACATATGGTTTTTTTTTTTATTTCTTATTGCATATTATATTGTTCTTATTGATAATTGTAATTTGGGATAATGAGAAACATACATAACTACATGATTGAATGAAAGATTGATAACTTTCAATTGAACTTTTTTGATCATATCATCCGTCCGCATAACTAAATTTTTGCATATCTACACTGGGAATTTTTTTTCAGTTTCACACCGGCAATTTTAACTACAAGTTCAATTTAAAATTTTCAAATTTTATATTTCTTATTGTATATTTTTGTGATGCCTGATTCATCTTATATGAGATAATGAGAAACATGACCCTGATTAATCAAATGGAATATATATATATATATATATATATATATATATATATCGGGATCTTAAAATTTTTTTTTTATCCAACTCTTTAATACCTCCTTTAGCGACGGACGACGATTTGATTCGGTATACAACCGTCGTTCTATACTTTTAGCGACGGACAACATATAACGTCGCTAAAAATATAGATGACGGTTGTATATATGACCGAATCGTCATCCGTCCGCTGCTAAAGCGGAGGTGTTTTCAGTGAGTTGAATAAAAATGAAACTAAGATCCTAATCGTGATATATATATATATATATATATATATATATATATATATATATATATATATGGTTAAATCTAACTTTTTTTGTAGTTAAGTCACATTCGCATAACTAAATTGTAGACGATAAAAATATATGTTTTACCCGTCCGTAAAACTAAAATGCGGACGATAACCCGTTCACATAGCTAAACTGCGGACGGTAGGACGTTAATATTAAAAGATATGTTTTACCCGTTTACATAACTATAAAGTGCGGACAATAAGACTGATTAACCTAAATGATCATTTTTTTTTTGTCAAAACTTCAATCAACTTGAGAGAGCAGAACAAGTACTGAGCATATATACCATATCGCTTTTCTTTCTTCCTTCCTTCCTCGCCTTCTTATACCATTGAGATAACATAACCAACTAGAAAGCATATTAGGAGACGAACATCAACCAAATACGATAATTTGTAATTTAATTTTTACAAGTGATTGATTTGTTTATATATAAATTTGTTTGATGAGGAATCATTTCATTCAATTTTAAGTATTGAGGATGAAATACGTGATAATAATGATATATAACAAGTTTGGTTGATGATACCATTCCTTATGTTGGTCAATTTTTAATACGTTGGAAGATACTGATATTTTTTAATAGAAAATATGCAAAACGTGTTGGATTTGAAGTGAAAATAAAAACTAGTAGAAAACATTTGTATTCTTTAAGATTTTTTGTTCTAGATTGTATTAGTGTCGTAAAACTGGATATATGTTTGTTAAGAAAAATTAGGTTGTCAGTGATGATGAAAATAATAATAATAAAGGAAGGAGGAAGATGGACTCAATTAATAGAACAAAATATAAAGTAAAATTTTATGTTGTGCATAATAAGAGTCGAGATAATTGGGTTGTGTCTACTTTTGAATTGAATCACAACCATAAATTTGTGTCCACAAGTAAAGTTTCATAAATCCAAATTAACACACAAAAATATTTAAAGAGTTGCTATCTAAATAATATGGAGATATATTATATATTGTCATGATCATTAGTTGTATGTTTTTAGTTGAAGCTACTTATTTTTTGATGATATTTGATCTAATGTATTAAATTTTTTTATCAATTAGTTGTCAAAATGAGTTAATGTCGTTTAAATTAATAACGAATACACTGATTTTACTTTTAAGAGCATTTTCAGATAAGTATTAGAGGGAGGGAGCTGAGGGACAATAATTAATTTAATATGTATAATCCTAGAGGGAGGGACACTAATTAATTTAATATGTATAATATTCCTAAGTACATTTCCATAATGGGAGTTGGGATGGATGTTTATAGGTCGATATATAGTTATAGTTAGGTATACGTTACGTCAAAATTACTTATGGTTTCTGATTTATTTGTCTATATATTGACTCTTAAATATATATATAAAAATAAAAATAAAAAATAAGAAATAAGAAATTGTCATGCATGGGGGGGTGTCATGCATGGGGGGGGGGGGCTTTGTGAAAAGTAGAGAAAACGGCTATGATCTGACTCATCATATATCCATAGCCACAAAGATCCTTGGTAAGAGATAGATAGATAAAATTAAATTAAAAAGAATAAATTAGATAAGACAACATTTCAATATCAGCAGCAGCAGCATGCATCGATCTCCATGGAGAAGCGAAGAAAACCCCACATGCAAATGCAAATATATTCACTAGTAGTGTTAATTGGATCAACTGGGTCCATATATATATCCATGCAAAGAAATTAACGGATATTAAAAATAGAATTAATTTAGGTTATATACCGATCCGGCCACTGATTAACTTCATCCTCATCCTCATCCTCATCCTCATCCTCTAATTAAATGTAACTTCAAGAAACGAATCAACACGTACGCAAAGCAAGTTGTGCTTTCATGGCTATCATATACTTACTTATATATACTCCATGTAGACTGTAGTAGTACGTAGAATATTACTCCCTCCGTCCCAGTATAAAAGTCCTGGTAAACTTTTCACGCATATAAAGAAGATGAATGAAATGACAAAATTATCCATAATAATGTCATTAAATATGGAGAGAGAATTATAATAAGAAAGTATGAGATACTTAATGCTACGGATATAATAAAAAAACATGTGTAAAAGTTTAGTTATTAAAAGAAAATAGACATTTAACATGTAACTACCCAAAATAATAATAATGACTTTTAATAATCATGCAGCTGTACGAATCAAGGCATGTTAACTCTTTTATTACTCCTTCATTTCAAAATTAGATACTTATAATATTATGATAATTATACTCGGTCAATTAAAAACAAAAACAATGATATATTGAACTTCATATCAATACAAACATATATCTAACTTTAAGGAGAATATTAAAAAATTGTATCTTAAAACGAGTGATGTGAAGTTTTCATGCAAATATATATTGGATTTGGGTCCACTTTAATTATGGTAGTTAAAACGTGTGAAATGTAATGACCCAGCTGGTTATAGCTAGGTGGTTGTGCTTTTGTGTAGACTGAAAGAAATTGAGCATCACAAGGTTTGTGAACATGGGTGGGTTAGGACAGGAGAAAAGTAGAGAGGGACAAGTGACCAAGGGAAAAACTTGGATTTATGGCAATTGGCATGGCAACATAGTACGTAATTGCATGGTGGAATTAATTAAGTGCAAAAGTTTGAACCGGATATCAGGATATGTAAAGAATACTAGTAGTATATTGGAGGAGAGGTTTAGAGGGGTCATTTTCTCCTAAAAATAAATAATCTTTAATTGTGTAGAAGAGAAAGACTTGTTTCACTAATATTTGACAAAAGAGATTTAATTTGTTAGCCGCCTGGATATTTCTATTTCTATTAATTCCTAGTACTCATATCTTAACTGTTTGGGTGATGATATTTTTTCTCTTTGAACCGAATAAGTTGGGCTTATTTATTAAATTAATTTATTGGGCCTTCATTATTGAACCTTGAAAGTCATTGGATTTAGTCACCATATTACTTCTATTTAACCCTATAAGACCGGCTCAGTTCATTGGACTAACCCATCGGATCATTTAATATCTATTACTTTGACTTGAATGATGAAAAAAGACGATGGTTGATCGCTTTATTCTCGCCATGCATTAATGTGGATGGGATCCGGTGACTGCCGGCCAGAGAAAAGTCAGGTCGTAAGTAGTGGGTGAACCATACACACCCGACGCGAACCATCGATCACGGGGGCATGTCGAGATATAGTGGGTGTACGATGAACCCGCAAAGAGAGTATCACCTATCAATCAAGTCTTCACAAACAGAATGCGTTCATATTCATATTCACATATACACACAACCGAGAATTATTATCTCTCTTAAGATACTAGACATTACATCCTCCATCATTAACCTTGTGAACACGATATCGACTCTCACGCTTTGAAGCTATCCCCTATGGCCCAAATCGAAAGCTTGTGGTGTTTATCGTGTTTATTGTCTGCGAGATCGAGGCGTTTTACGTGATTGGGGACGTCAAGTAGATCTTAGGCGTTAACATTGGCGCCGCCAGAAGAAGGAGAAGTGAGTTCTAGTGTCTCGAGTATTTTCAATCACATCGTGTTTGTTCTACGTCGATATTCATGGTGAAGAGTAGAACACCTACACACAAAGGCGTACCATGGTCGTCGGTGAATCGGCCCACGAAGTGTCTCGCGAAGATCGTTTGGGACCCTCTGATAAGTGTTCACGCCAAAGACAAATATCCAAACGTTCACCGATGATTCTCGGTAGAAAGCGGTCTGCAAGTAGCGTAAGCTAGTTTTCACAACAGAGAAGAGTCCGCCATGGTCGGAAATCAGTAGAAGGCACCTCGCCCGAACTCGATCTGAGAGATGACCAAGACGCAAAGGCCTCCCGATTGGCTAAAATGGCAGATGAAGCAGATAAAACTATGGAAGTACTTATGAAGCAGCGACATGATATAGCTGAGCAGATGGCTCGAATGGCAGAGTTGAGGGACGAAGAGTTCAGTTATGTTCAGTCCGAAGAGCGAGGGCATCGGAGTGGGAAAAAACCTGCTCATTCAGGATGAGAGTCTCGGGGCCAAACTCGAGAAAGAAGAAGATCCCGAAGCCCTACTCCTCTAAGATCGAAGAGGGCATATCACCCTGTCGATTATAAGGAACAGGGTCGAAGCGAACGAAGAGGTCGATCCAGAGATCGCACTCGAGAAAGTACAAAGAAGGCACTTGTTGTCATGCATTTCTCACCATACTGCCTTGAGTTCGAGATCGAAGTATATCTAGAGGTCATACTCTCGAGAGTCCACCGAGGGTACACCACCACCGTGAACGCCGTCATCTAAAAAGTCCTCTAAAGTTGAAGGTTCTCATTGTAGAAACCAAATCACCGTAAAGAAGAAGGAGTCACCTAAAAAAAGCGTCATCTCAACCGGAAGGTGTGAGATCTGGTTAAAGAATTAAAAGAACTTGGGCGACTTTCCAAAGTACAAAAATGAAAGATACTTGGAAAGAAGGCATCCCTTTTTTCATGGAGATTCTAAAAGAGAAAGTTATTCACCAAGAAATTGCCCCACATCGAAAGTTATGATGGATCGGGATCCTACGACCCGCAATCGAGCGTTCGAATCGACTAATGGATTATTATGACTTTAGCGATCTTCGCTAAGTGTCATATGTGAGACCCCATATTTTATCAATAAAGATTTAAATTTTGTCGAAATAATTTTTAATATTATGGTGTGAATTTGAGATAATATTATAGTTGAGGGTAGTATTTATAAATTTTGCAAAGTATGCAAGTGGTTATATTATATTCGATTGGTCGGGGAATATTCGGTGCAGGGGAATATTCGATAACTACTCAATCATTGGTGGACCCCACAATGTAATTATTATTTGGATTGAGAAAACAAAAAATATTTTATTGAAATAACAATGGAAGTTTTACTGGGTTGATCTTGTTGAACTACTCGGTAGTAAAAGTACAATAATACGTGTGGTTGCATAGTAGCACACGGTATTGATTATTGATGCTTGTGAGACCCCAGATTTTATCAATAAAGATTTAAATTTTGTCAAAATAATTTTTTTAATATTATGGTGTGAATTTGAGATAATATTATAGTTGTGGGTAGTATTTATAAATTTTGCAAAGTATGCAAGTGGTTATATTATATTCGATTGGTCGGGGAATATTCGGTTTAGCAGGAAATATTCGTACAACGGCTCAATCATTGGTGGACCCCATAATGAATTATTATTCGGATTGAGAAAACGATAAAAATATTTTATTGAAATAACGGCGAAAGTTTTACCGTAGTTCTTGTTGAACTACTCGGTAGTAGTAAAAGTACAATGAATACGTGGTTGCATAATAAAAGCATTACCTGTATTGATTATCGATGCTTATGTGAAAGTCACTCAGGTTTGATTCCATTATCACGATTAATAATATGAATTATTATAATGATAATGACGTTTTGTTTTATTCAGTATTATTAACGTAATAAAAGCGAAACATCTTTTATATAAAATAGAATACTTTATTAAAGTTATTCTATAAATAGAATATATTATATTTTATTATGCATAGTGTTGCATAGTGTTTTGCGTAGTATTGCATAAAATATTCTGCAGATAGTAAAATGTTTTTATATAAATAGAATATATTATATTTTATTTAAAAGATTTTTCTTTAAATATGGACCGTCGATTAAAGTAAATCAATCTCGACCGCTTCATGGATTAATTCTTATGCATTCCATTTTCCTATAAATAAAGCTCATTCCTTCATTATTTTCTTACGAATTCATTGAAACTCTGTAGAGAAAATTATAGAGAGAGCTATAGAGAGAAAATTATAGAAAGAAAGAAGAGTATTCTCGCTACTTCACTACTTCTATATTCGGTTCTTTTACTAAGGGGTGTTATTCTTTCTTCTTGAAGAAACTTCATTATTCCATTCACTATTATTCTACATTGGAATAACTCAGAAAAGTGATATACCCTATACATAACCCGTATATGCGGCATATCCTATACTTTTGAAATCCTTATGTTATTCCATTTTATTTATTCATTAGAATAACTTTTGTGTACGCTATTTACCCTATACTTGGTGACATTCTTCTATTATTCGCTGAACATCCTGCTCATGTGTTTTACATCGACTGGTTCCGCTTTTATTATTCTCATTGGAACATCCTCATCTGCATGTGTTTTACACCGGACTGGTTTCGCTTTTTATCATTCTCATTGGAATATCCTATCTGTGTTTTACACCGGATCCGGTTTCATCTTTATTATTACATTGGAACATCCTGCTTGCAGTGTGAATTTCACCCGACACGGTTCCGTTATTATTATTCTCGTTGGAATAACTTTGCCTATCAAGCACTGCATGCATGGTGATTTCTTTTGTTATTCCATTCTTTATTATACCCAAATAGTTAAAACTTTGACTTCTATACTCCATGAAATTAGTAGAATATCCTTGATATTTGCGTTTCATCCAAAGATCTTTTCATGGAAATATTCTTCCGATCATTCTTGAATTTTACTCTCTTTAAACAAAGATCATGTTGACAATTTGGACGTTAATAATTCATGGATTAAATAATTCTTGAACTTGTTTTATTGAATTATTATGTCATTGTCATCATCCTCATGTTATATTATGTTATCTTTGGCTTACGTGCATAGATGAACTTAGTATGATTATGACCGTGGATCATTCGGTATAATCACGACTTGATATAAATGATGTGACAAAAGTCCTCGGTGGCACCGTAATGCAGTGATGGATAGTTTTTGGTATGATTATGACCGAGGGTGATTCGGTATAGTCACGACCATTGATAATTTGATGAAAATCCTCACCATGGTACGAGGATGATTAGATGTGGTGGTTTATTTATTAAAATTTGAGTCTCAAATGATAAAAATTGATGAAACCTTTTTAAAACCTAAAAGATAGTAGACTTTTATTCTCTACTTGACTCTTTAAATGGATTCTTAATTCACGCTGCAGCTTAAACCGGTTGTCTATTATATTTTATCGGTTTAATCATTGTTGAAGGCTAATGATAATTTATTCTCGCATTATCTTAGTCATAATATTTCTTCTTGGGCTAGTTGAGCTCACCCTTTCTTTCATTGTTCTCTTCGTAAAAATGAAACATAAATTTGACGAGTCGGGAACGCAGTAATGGTCCGTAGGATAGCATTAGTAGTCCTCACTATTCGTGAAATAGTGTGATAATAGTTGTAATGAGGACTCCTTTTGAGTTTGTATAATATCTAGTAGACAAAATTTGTATTCAAACTCACGCTTTATGTCGTATTGTACACAACAGCTTATATTAGTAAGTTGTATTTGAATTTATGTACCATGTAAGTGGCGACCCAAGATGGGTGACGATACCTAATTTTGGGGGCGCCACAATTGGTATCGAGCTTAGGGATATGATCCTGGCTAAGATGTGAGAATAGTACTAGGAGGGAGAGACGGGAATTCCTTCGCTAGTATGACCTACCTAAATTTATTTGGTATTTAATTGGTCACCGTCGAGTATAGGGATAATATGTGATATGTTAATTAACCCTTATTTTGTGGCGATGTTTGAAAATGGCATCCGAATGTTGAGAATAGCAATGGAGCACGAGACCTGTTGATTCTCCACGAGATCAATAATCGGGACAATGTACAACAGGATGGCGATAATCCTCCCGTAAACAACAACACCGATCAATTGACTAACGACGAGTACGTTTAAGAGGTTTTAGAATTCATGCAACATCGGTAAAAGCGACTCGCATTCAAAACGTAGGTGGAAACACGGAAAACTCTCGGGCCGGTCACCGCTAAACAATTCAAGGAGCCGACCACCGGAGTTTAAGGGAGAGCCAAAACCACTTCCGGCGGAAGCATGGATAAAGCAGATTACCAAGATATTTGATGTCTTGGGATGCTCCGAGGAGAAAAAGGTTCCTTCACCGCTTTTATGTTCTTGCGCGAGAGCAGATTCTTGGTGGAATCGGTGAAACGTACTCAACTTCTTTGTCTTCAAGATATCTTGGGAGAAGTTCCAGGAGCTGTTCAACGACAAATACTTTCCTGAAAGTATTCGCCACATGAAGGAGGTGGAGTTTATCAAGTTGGAACAAAACAATATGACCGTGTCGCAATACGAGGGAAAGTTTGCGGAGTTATCACGGTTTGCGTCCCACTTGGTAGATAATGAAGAGAGAATGGCGCGAATGTTTTTAAGAGGTTTGAAGCCAGAGATACGTCAACATCTTATTTCTCATAAACTGTGTTTTTATTCAGATGTTGTAAATAGGGCTCAATTAGTGGAGCGCGATAACGAGTCAACCCAACTAAAAGAAAGTAGCCAAGAAAATTATAATACCAAATGGAGTAGTCATCAATGAAAGCGGTGACAACAAGCATGGAGGAATCAACAGGGCGATATGGTAACCACTTGATGGTAATCGTACCAAAACAATAAGAATGGACATTTCAAGAAAAGAGATTCAACAATGATGGAAAGACGTCAAGACTAGCACTTTGTTGTTAAGGAAGGAGAAGGACCACCTATTATATGCTTCAAATGCGGAGGAGAGGACACATCGGTCCGAATCGCGCCATGCCGATCAAAGCATGTTATAATTGTGGAAGAGAAGGTCACTTAGCTCGATTTTGTCGTTCATCAAGACAAATTCAACTAGGATGGAGGCACCAAAGGTCATCCCAGCACAAACCAAAGCCGTAGTTTAAGAGAGAGTTTTTTTTTCTCGTGACGAAGAACCTCAATAAAATTATCACCGGTAAGTTAATCATAAGCTCTTGCAAGTCTATACCGTGTTAGATACCGCCTACCCACACTTTTATTTCACCTAGTCGTGTTCAACGCTTAAATTTGATTCAAGAAGTTAAACTTTGACTTATTGGTTTGAAACTTCAAGTAAGTAGGAACCTTCGTTACCTCCATCGCTTATTAATCTTGTTGTTTCAAATAAACACTTTCACGTTACCTGTCGATCTTATCTCTTTGAAAATACTTGCCTTTGAGGTAATTTTTGAAAACGATTGATTAACTACTCATTATTCTTTTTGTAAGGTTGTTAGCTTTCATATTCCTAACCAACCTGTTATACGAATTCAAAGTAACCAAATCCTAAAGTTAATCACTGTTATATCAAGCCATAAGTAAAGAGCCTGATCCTTTCGTTGTTGACTTCCTTGTGTGGAATGCACCGAAGCCAGACTTTCTGTAGGCGACGTCGTGACTGAAGATGGCAAGTTGATAGGTATCATTGTGAGGTCTTATCTGGGTTAAGGGATAAGTCACAGTTGGTATTAATGTGACGTCTTATCCAAGTCTTGACGAGAGTAATGCTTTTGAATGATATTTCTATCATTAATAAATTTCTTGGCGTATTCTTGAAGACTTCTAGCCTACCCCTAGAGCGTGAAATCGAATTTTGTATTGACCCCAAAGATAAAACCCATTTCATAAACCCTCAAATATTTCTTCAACTAAAAGGATCTCATTTACGAGGATTATGATGAAAGTCATAATAAAAGTATAGAACTGATGAAAATCATGGGTATATGAAGTATTAGTAAGTTTTATGATGAGTCATGTTGGTTAGTATGTGAAAACATGAAAGTTTCTTAGAAATCACAAAGAGTTGAAAATCGATTTTGGTGAAAACGTAATATGAAATTCAATTGACCATATCTCCTATTATATTTTGAATTTTTGAGTGTGGTCAAGTCCTAGAGTTAGATCTATGAGTTACCTAACTAATCCAAGTGGAATTACTGGAAAAGGTGTTGTAGATTTTTGTGTGGACTGATTTTTTGCAAAGGAGGCCAAAGCTGTAAATTTTGAAAATGCTACTGCCCAGAAACTTTAAGGGACTGTTTCGGCCACTTAAATTATGAGAAAAATTCTGGCCTTTTGGGACATGAAGGTATATGGTATAAAGTACCTCCTGTCCAAAAATGAGCTCATTCTGACTTAAAATGAGCAAGTTATGACTATTTCAATATTTAGGTTTTTCCGACGAAAAAAACTATATAACCGAGTTCTATAACTCTCGATGACCATGAAATTTAAACTAGAAGCTCACGTTAACATGTGTAAGATCCTGCCAAGATTTGGGAATTTTGGAGTTAAACTTGAGGTAGCTAATTTCTTAAGGAATTAATTAGAAATTGATTTTTGAAAAATAGTAAATGAATTTTAAAAATTCCGAGAAAAATATATTTTAATTATGGGACTATATTATGCTAAATCCCAGAAAAGAAATATTTTTGGGACTAATTTGGTATTTTTCATGAAAATAGTTTAGTTACTGAACATATGAGTTAAATATGTTATGTGAAGTAACAAAAGTTGAAAATAGGATTTTATGGCTAGAGAATCCTATATAGAATATATGCATATTTTTTTTTGATGAGGATTTGATAATTGGTGATGATATTTTATGAGTATGGCATTTTGAATGATTAAATGCATTATATGGTAAAGCGTAAACAATTGAGATAAATTGTTTATAAATTTAAGAAGTGATTAAAATATTATTATAATATTAATGTTATTAGATTATGAGATTATTAAGTGATTGATAACATGGAGATATTCTTGAATCTCGGATAAATTATATTATAAATGTTTAATATTTATCCTTTATCTCATTTGATTGATTCTTTATATCATTATCCTCATGTTTATATTATGTTGAAAGTCATCTGTGGCTCAGTAGTGCATAGATGGACTTGGTATGATTATGACCAAGGATTATTCTATTATAATCATAACCAGTAATTGAATACACAATTATCTTTGGTAGTAGTGCATGGATAATTTGTGGTCGTGATATTAATGAATACACAATTATCTTTTGGTAGTAGTCTGAGGATAATTTGTGGTCGTGATACTAATGAATACACAATTATCTTTCGCCGTAGTAGTGCATGGATAATTTGTGGTCGTGATACTAATGAATACACATTATCTTTGGTAGTAGTCATGGATAATTTGTGGTCGTGATACTTAATGAATACACAATTATCTTTGGTAGTAGTGCATGGATAATTTGTGGTCGTGATACTAATGAATACACGATTATCTTTGGTAGTAGTGCATGGATAATTTGTGGTCGATGATACTTAATGAATACACGATTATCTTTGGTAGTAGTGCATGGATAATTCGTGGTCGTGATACTAATGAATATCCTCGGCCCGTAGTGCGGGGATGATTCGATGATATGGATTAATTATTGAAATGAGTCTCGTGAATGAAATATTAATTCATGGATGTGGTAAAAGTCATCTTTAGTAGTAGTGCATTGATAGACTTGGTATGATTATGACCACGGATTATTCGGTATATAATCAAGATCAGTAATTGAAAACACGAATATCCTTAGCCAAGAAAGGTACATGGATAATTCATGGTTGTGATACTATTAAGCTCGAGTCTCGATATTATTGGTTTTACTGAGCTTATATATCTTTGCCTCAGTAGTGCAAAGATGAATTGTTAATTAATATCTTTGGCTCAGTAGTGCAAAGATGAATTGATATCTTTGGTAGGATTGCAAAGATGAACTTAATATTTTCAACGATAAAGGTATTCAAAGTATCCTCACCTCTTTATCATATCAGTCGTACCCTAATTTCGAGGGCTTAAATTCCATAAGGAGGGAGATTGTGAGACCCCAGATTTTATCAATAAAGATTTAAATTTTGTCAAAATAATTTTTTAATATTATGGTGTGAATTTGAGATAATATTATAGTTGTGGGTAGTATTTATAAATTTTGCAAAGTATCAAGTGGTTATATTATATTCGATTGGTCTGGGAATATTCGGTTTAGCGAGGAATATTAAATACAACTACTCAATCATTGGTGGACCCTAATGTAATTATTGTCCTGATTGAGAAAACGACAAAAATATTTTATTGAAATAACGGCGAAAAGTTTTACTGGTAGTTCTTGTTGAACTACTTTCGGTAGTAAAAGTAATGCAAGAATACGTGTGGTTGCATAAGATGTAGCACTACAGTATTGATTATTGATGCTTATGTGAAAGTCACTCGGTTTGATTCCATTATTATCGATTAATAATATGAATTATTATAATGATAATGACGTTTTGTTTTATTCGTATTATTAACGTAATAAAATGAAAACATCTTTATATAAAAATAGAATACTTTATTAAAGTTATTCTATAAATAGAATATATTATATTTTATTATGCATAGTGTTGCGTAGTGTTTTGCATATAGTATTGCATAGTGTCTGCATAGTAAAAATGTTTTTATATAAATAGAATATATTATATTTTATTTAAAAGATTTTCTTTAAATATGGACCGTCGATTAAAGTAAATCAATGGGACCGCTCATGGATTAGTTACTTATGCATTCCATTTTCCTATAAATAGAAGCTCATTCCTTCATTATTTTCTTACGAATTCATTGAAACTGTAGAGAGAGAATTATAGAGAGAAGCTATAGAGAGAAATTATAGAAAGAAGAAGAGTATTCTACTACTTCACTACTTCTATATTCGGGTTTTTTTACGGTGAAGTGTTATTCTTTCTTCTTGAAGAGAACTTACATTATTCCATTCACTATTATTACATTGGAATAACTTTTGTAAAAGTGATATACCCTATACATAACCTTTGTATATATACGGCATATCCTATACTTTGTGAAATCCTTATGTTATTCCATTTTATTTATTACATTGGAATAACTTTTGTGTGCTGCAATTTACCTATACTTGGTGACATTCTTCTATTATTCTCGTGGAACATCCTGTGCATGTGTTTTACACCGACTGGTTCCGCTTTTTTATTATTCGTTGGAACATCCTCATCACATGTGTTTTACACCGGGACTGGTTCCGCTTTTATCATTCTCGCTTGGAATATCCTATACATGTGTTTTACACCGGATCCGGTTTCATCTTTATTATTACATTTGGAACATCCATGCTTGTTGTGAATTTCACCGACTTTGTTCCGTTATTATTATTCTCGTGGAATAACTTTATCTGTCGCAATCTACCGCATGTACGTGGTGATTTCTTTTGTTATTCCATTCTTTATTATACCCAAATAGTTTAAAACTTTGACTTATACTCCATGAAATTAGTAGAATATCCTTGATATTTGCGTTTCATCCAAAGATCTTTTCATGGAAATATTCTTCCGATCATTCTTGAATTTTACTCTGAAACAATGTCATGTTGACAATTTGACGTTAATAATTCATGGATTAAATAATTCTTGAACTTGTTTTATTGAATTATTATGTCATTGTCATCATCCTCATGTTATATTATGTTATCTTTGGCTTACGTGCATAGATGAACTTAGTATGATTATGACCGAGGATCATTCTTGCAGTATAATCATGACTTGATATAAATGATGTGACAAAAGTCCTCGAATGGCTGTAATGCGATGATGGATAGTTTTGGTATGATTATGACCGAGGGTGATTCTAAGATAGTCGTGACCATTGATAATTTGATAAAATCCTTGGCCAGTAGTGCGAGGATGATTAGATGTGGTGGTTTATTTATTAAGCTAAGTCTCAAATGATAAAAATTGATGAAAACCTTTTAAAACCTAAAAGATAGTAGACTTTATTCTCTACTTGACTCTTTAAATGGATTGCTAATTCACTGCTGAGCTTAAACTGGTTTGTCTATTGTATTTTATCGCTTTAATCTTTGTTGAAGGCTAATGATAATTTATTACGCATTATCTTAGTCATAATATTTCTTCTTTGGGCTAGTTGAGCTCACCTTTTCTTTCATTGTTCTCTTGAGAAAATGAGAACATAGCCGGGACGAAGTCGAACGGAAGTAATGGTCGAGAGGATAGCATTAGTAGTCCTCACTATTCTGTGAAATAGTGTGATAATAGTTGTAATGAGGACTCCTTTTGAGTTTGTATAATATCTAGTAGACAAAATTTGTATTCAAACTCACGTTTATGTCAGTATTGTACACATGATTTATATTAGTAAGTTGTATTTGAATTTATGTACCATGTAAGTGGCGACCCAAGATGGGTGGCGTATACCTAATTTTGGGGCGTCACGGTTGAGTATCGAGCTTAGGATATGATCCTGGCTAAGATGTGAGAATAGTACTAGGAGGGAGAGACGGGAATTCTTCCTTGTTAGTATGACCTACCCTAAATTTATTTGGTATTTAATTGGTCACGAGTATAGGGATAATATGTGATATGTTAATTAACCCTTATTTTGTGGCGATTTGAAAATGGCATCCAGAATGTTGAGAATAGCAATGGAGCACAGGAGACTGTTGATTCTCCACAGATCAATAATCGACAATGTACAACAGGATGGCGATAATCCTCCTGTAAACAACAACACTGATCAATTGACTAACGACGGTACGTTTAAGAGGTTTTTAGAATTCATGCAACATCAGGCGAAAGCGACTCCTGTCCAAAACGTAGGTGGAAACACGGAAAACTCTCGGGCGGTCACCGCTAAACAATTCAAGGAGCTGGGACCACCGGGAGTTTAAGGAGAGCTAAAACCACTTCGGCGAAAGCATGGATAAAGCAGATTACCAAGATATTTGATGTCTTGGGATGCTCCGAGGAAAAAAGGTTCCTTTACTTGGCTTTATGTTGCTTGGCGAGAGAGACATTCTTGGTGGGAATCGGTAGCAAACGTACTCAACTCTCTTGATCTTGAAGATATCTTGGGAGAAGTTCCAGAGTCGCATTCAACGACAAATACTTTCCCGAAAGTATTCGCCACATGAAGGAGGTGGAGTTTATCAAGTTGGAACAAAACAATATGACCGTGTCGCAATACGAGGGAAAGTTTGCGGAGTTATCACGGTTTAAGTCCCCACTTGGTAGATAATGAAGAGAGAATGGCGCGAATGTTTTTAAGAGGTTTGAAGCGGAGATACGTCGAACATCTTATTTCTCATAAACCGTGTTTTTATTCAGATGTTGTAAATAGGGCTCAATTAGTGGAGCGCGATAACGAGTCAACCCAACTAAAAGAAAGTAACCGGCAAAATTATAATACCAGCGAGAGTAGTCATCGAAGCGGTGACAACAAGCATGGAGGGAATCAACAGGCCAGATATGGTAACCACTTCGGTGGTAATCGTACAAAACAATAAGAATGGACATTTCAAGAAAAGGAGATTCAACAATGATGGAAAGACGTCGGACCAAAGACCATTGTTGTTAAGGAAGGAGAAGGACCACCTATTATATGCTTCAAATGCGGAGGAGAGGGACACATCGGTCCGAATCTGCGCCATGCCAATCAAAGCGTGTTATAATTGTGGAAGAGAAGGTCACTTAGCTCGATTTTGTCGCCATCAAGACAAATTCAACTAGGATGGAGGCACCAAAGGTCATCCCCAGACAAACCAAAGCCGTAGTTTAAGAGAGCGTTTTTTTCTGTGTGACGAAGAACCCGAATAAAATTATCACCGGTAAGTTAATCATAAGCTCTTGCGAAGTCTATACCGTGTTAGATACCGATTCTACCCACTCTTTTATTTCACCTAGTTGTGTTCAACGTTTAAATTTGATTCAAGAAGTTAAACTTTGACTTATTAGTTGAAACTTCGTTAGTAGGAACCTTACCCTCTCTATCGCTTATTAATCTTGTTGTTTTCAAATAAACACTTTCACGTTACTGTCGATCTTATCTCTTTGAAAATACTTGCCTTTGAGGTAATTTTTGAAAACGATTGATTAACTACTCATTATTCTTTTGTAAGGTTGTTAGCTTTCATATTCCTAACCAACCCGTTATCTGAATTCAAAGTAACCAAATCCTAAAGTTAATCATTTGTTATATCAAGCCATAAGTAAAGAGCTTGATCCTTTCGTTGTTGACTTCCTTGTGTGGAATGCACCAAAGCCAAACTTTCTGTAGGTGACGTCGTGACTGAAGATGGCAAGTTGATAGGTATCATTGTGAGGTCTTATCCGTGTTAAGGGATAGAAGTCACAGTTGGTATTAATGTGACGTCTTATCCAAGTCTTGGACGAGAGTAATAGCTTTTGAATGATATTTCTATCATTAATAAATTTCTTGGCGTATTCTTGAAGACTTCTTAGCCTACCCTAGAGCGTGAAATCGAATTTGTATTGACCCGATCTAAAAAACCCATTTCATAAACCCTCAAATATTTCTTCAACTAAAAGGATGCATTTACGAGGATTATGATGAAAGTCATAATAAAAAAGTATAGAACTGATGAAAATCATGGGTATATGAAGTATTAGTAAGTTTTATGATGAGTCACGTTGGTTAGTATGTGAAAACATGAAAGTTTCTTAGAAATCACAAAGAGTTGAAAATCGATTTTGGTGAAAAAGCGTAACATGAAATTCAATTGACCATATCTCCTATTATAATTTGAATTTTTGAGTGTGGTCAAGTCCTAGAGTTAGATCTATGAGTTACCTAACTAATCCAAGTGGAATTACTGGAAAAGGTGTTGTAGATTTTTGTGTGGACTGATTTTAGTAAAGGAGGCCAAAGCTGTAAATTTCGAAAATGCTACGCCCCAGAAACTTTAAGGGACTGTTTCGGCCACTTAAATTATGAGAAAAATTCTGGCCTTTTGGGACATGAAGGTATATGGTATAAAGTACCTCCTGTCCAAAAATGAGCTCATTCTCGACTTAAAATGAGCAAATTATGACTATTTCAATATTTAGGTTTTTCCGAAAAAAACGCTATAACCGGAGTTCTATAACTCAACGATGACCATGAAATTTAAACTAGAAGCTCACGTTAACATGTGTAAGATCCTGCCAAGATTTGGGAATTTTTGGAGTTAAACTTGAGGTAGCTAATTTCTTAAGGAATTAATTAGAAATTGATTTTTGAAAAATAGTAAATGAATTTTAAAAATTCCGAGAAAATATATTTTAATTATGGGACTATATTATGCTAAATCCCAGAAAAGAAATATTTTTGGGACTAATTTGGTATTTTCATGAAAATAGTTTAATTACTGAACATATGAGTTAAATATGTTATGTGAAGTAACAAATTTGAAAATAGGATTTTATGGCTAGAGAATCCTATATAGAATATATGCATATTTTTTTTTTGATGAGGGATTTGATAATTGGTGATGATATTTTATGAGTATGGCATTTTGAATGATTAAATGCATTATATGGTAAAAGCGTAAACAATTGAGATAAATTGTTTATAAATTTAAGAAGTGATTAAAATATTATTATAATATTAATATTATTAGATTATGAGATTATTAAGTGATTGATAACATGGAGATATTCTTGAATCTGGATAAATTATATTATAAATGTTTAATATTTATCCTTTATCTCATTTGATTGATTCTTTATATCATTATCCTCGTATGTTTATATTATGTTGAAAGTCATCTCATGGCACATGGTGCATATGATGGACTTGGTATGATTATGACCAAGGATTATTCTAGTATAATCATAACTCAGTAATTGAATACACAATTATCTTTGGCGTAGTGCATGGATAATTTGTGGTCGTGATACTAATGAATACACAATTATCTTTGGTAGTAGTGCATGGATAATTTGTGGTCGTGATAAATGAATGAATACACAATTATCTTTGGTAGTAGTGCATGGATAATTTGTGGTCGTGATACTAATGAATACACAATTATCTTTGGTAGTAGTGCATGGATAATTTGTGGTCGTGATACTAATGAATACACGATTATCTTTGGACGTAGTCATGGATAATTTGTGGTCGTGATACTAATGAATGACACGATTATCTTTGGTAGTAGTGCATGGATAATTCGTGTTCGTGATACTTAATGAATATCCTTGGCACGTAGTGCGAGGATGATTCGATGATATGGATTAATTATTGAAATGAGTCTCGTGAATGAAATATTAATTCATGGATGTGGTAAAAGCATCATCTTTGGTAGTAGTGCATTGATAGACTTGGTATGATTATGACCACGAATTATTCGGTATAATCATGACCGTAATTGAAAACACGAATATCCTTAGCCAAGAGAGTGCATGGATAATTCATGGTTGTGATACTTATTAAGTTTGAGTCTCGATATTATTGGTTTTACTGATTATATATCTTTGGCACGTAGTGCAAAGATGAATTGTTAATTAATATCTTTGGCTGTAGTGCAAAGATGAATTGATATCTTTAGGCGGATTGCAAAGATGAACTTAATATTTTCAACGATAAAGGTATTCAAAGTATCCTCACCTCTTTATCATATCAGTGCATCGCACCCTAATTTCGAGTGAAATTCCATAAGGAGGGAGATTGTGAGACCCCGGATTTTATCAATAAAGATTTAAATTTTGTCAAAATAATTTTTTAATATTATGGTGTGAATTTGAGATAATATTATAGTTGTGGGTAGTATTTATAAATTTTGCAAAAGTATGCAGTGGTATATATTATATTCGATTGGTGGGGAATATTCGGTTTAGCGAGGGAATATTAAATGCAACTACTCAATCATTGGTGGACCCTAGCATAATTATTATCGGATTGAGAAAACGACAAAATATTTTATTGAAATAACGGCGAAAGTTTTACTGGTTATCTTGTTGAACTACTCGGTAGTAAAAGAAATGCGATGTCGTGTGGTTGCATAGTAGCATTACGGTATTGATTATTGATGCTTATGTGAGAAGTCACTCGGTTTGATTCCATTATTTATCGATTAATAATATGAATTATTATTATAGCGATAATGACGTTTTGTTTTATTCGTATTATTAACGTAATAAAAGCGAAACATCTTTTATATAAAATAGAATACTTTATTAAAGTTATTACATAAATAGAATATATTATATTTTATTATGCATAGTGTTGCATAGTGTTTTGCATAGTATTGCATAGTGTATACGCATAGTAAAATGTTTTTATATAAATAGAATATATTATATTTTATTTTATTTAAAAGATTTTTCTTTAAATATGGATAGTCAGATTAAAGTAAATCAATCTGGACCGTTCATGGATTAATTCTTATGCATTCCATTTTCCTATAAATAGAAGCTCATTCCTTCATTATTTTCTTACGAATTCATTGAAACTCTAGAGAGAAAATTATAGAGAGAAGCTATAGAGAAAAATTATAGAAGAAGAAGAAGTATTCTCGCTACTTCACTACTTCTATATTCGGTTCTTTTACGGTAAGGGGTGTTATTCTTTCTTCTTGAAGAGAACTTACATTATTCCATTCACTATTATTACATTTGGAATAACTTTGTAAAAGTGATATACCCTATACATAACCCATATATGCGGCGTATCCTATACTTTGTGAAATCCTTATGTTATTCCATTTTTATTTATTCATTGGAATAACTTTTGTATGCATGATTTTACCTATACTTGGTGACATTCTTCTATTATTACATTGGAACATCCTGTTCATGCATGTGTTTTACACCCGACTGGTTCCGCTTTTATTATTCTGTTGGAACATCCTCATGCGTGTGTTTTACACCGACTGGGTTCCGCTTTTATCGATCTTGGAATATCCTATCTGTGTGTTTTACAGGATCCGGTTTCATCTTTATTATTACATTTGAACATCCCGTCGGTGTGAATTTCACCGACACAGTTCCGTTATTATTATTCTGTTGGAATAACACATGTCTCATCGCAATCTGCGTGCATGGTGATTTCTTTTGTTATTCCATTCTTTATTATACCCAACAAGTTAAAACTTTGACTTCTATACTCCATGAAATTAGTAGAATATCCTTGATATTTGCGTTTCATCCATGTCTTTTCATGGAAATATTCTTCGATCATTCTTGAATTTTACTCTACAAAAACAATGATCATGTTGACAATTTGGGCGTTAATAATTCATGGATTAAATAATTCTTGAACTTGTTTTATTGAATTATTATGTCATTGTCATCATCCTCATGTTATATTATGTTATCTTTGGCTTACGTGCATAGATGAACTTAGTATGATTATGACCGAGGATCATTCGGTATAATCACGACTTGATATAAATGATGTGACAAAAGTCCTCGATGGCTTTGTAATGCGGTGATGGATAGTTTTTGGTATGATTATGACCGAGGGGTGATTCGGTATAGTCATGACCATTGATAATTTGATAAAAATCCTTGGCCAGTGGTGCGGGGATGATTAGATGTGGTGGTTTATTTATTAAGCTAAGTCTCGTGATAAAAATTGATGAAAACCTTTTAAAACCTAAAAGAT
Organism: Panax quinquefolius; assembly: GCA_020205615.1. Classification (NCBI taxonomy): domain Eukaryota; kingdom Viridiplantae; phylum Streptophyta; class Magnoliopsida; order Apiales; family Araliaceae; genus Panax; species Panax quinquefolius. The sequence goes on along the minus strand of CM035169.1, from coordinate 2,340,822 downwards.
AGTAGACTTTATTCTCTACTTGACTCTTTAAATGGATTGCTAATTCCAACCGCAGCTTAAACCGGTTTATCTATTGTATTTTATCGGTTTAATCATTAAGGCTAATGATAATTTATTACGCATTATCTTAGTCATAATATTTCTTCTTTGGGCTAGTTTGAGCTCACCCTTTCTTTCATTGTTCTCTTGGGGATAATGAGAACATAGTTTGAGACGAGTCGGGGAACAAAGTAATGGTCCGGAGGATAGCATTAGTAGTCCTCACTATTCGCGTGAAATAGTGTGATAATAGTTGTAATGAGGACTCCTTTTGAGTTTGTATAATATCTAGTAGACAAAATTTGTATTCAAACTCACGATTTATATCGTATTGTACACGGCAGCTTATATTAGTAAGTTGTATTTGAATTTATGTACCATGTAAGTGGCGACCCAAGATGGGTGGACGATACCTAATTTTGGGGCGTCACAATGCTTATGTGAGAAGTCACCAGGTTTGATTCCATTATTGTCGATTAATAATATGAATTATTATAATGATAATGACGTTTTTGTTTTATTAAGTATTATTAACGTAATAAAATGAAACATCTTTTATATAAAATAGAATACTTTATTAAAGTTATTCTATAAATAAAATATATTATATTTTATTATGCATAGTGTTGCATAGTGTTTTGCATAGTGTTTTGCATAGTGTTGCATAGTGTTTGCATAGTAAAATGTTTTTTATAAATAGAATATATTATATTTTATTTAAAAGATTTTGCTTTAAATATGGACCGTCAGATTAAAGTAAATCAATCTACGGACCGTTCATGGATTAATTACTATGCATTCTATTTTCCTATAAATAGAAGCTCATTCCTTCATTATTTTCTTACGAATTCAATTTGAAACTCTGAGAGAAAATTATAGAGAGAAGCTATAGAGTGAAAATCTATAGAGAGAAAGAAGAAGAGTATTCGGTATTTCACTACTTTGATATCTAGTGTCTTTTACGGTAAGGGGGTATTATTTGTTGTGTACGTAAGTAAGGTGTTATTCTTTCTTATTCATGAAGAGAACTTCATTATTCCATTCATTATTATTACATTGGAATAACTTTTGTAAAAGTGGTATACCCTATACATAACTTTGTATATGCGCGTACCCTATACTTGGTGAAATCCTTATGTTATTCCATTCTTATTTATTACATTGGAATAACTCAGATACTTGGAATCCCCTATACTTGGTGATCTTCTTCTACGTTATTCCATTCTTTATTATTACATTGGAATATCACATGCGTGTGTTTTACAGGACACAGTTCCATTGTTTATTATTCCGCATTTATTATTACATTGGAATATCCTGTCGTGTGTTTTACACCTGACTGGTTCCATTGTTTATTATTCAAAGATTTATTATTACATTGGATCATCACATCGCTTGTGAATTTCACGACTGGTTCCGTTATTATTATTACATTGGAATAACACATACATCTCACCAATCGCATTTACGCGGTGATTTCTTTTGTTATTCCATTCTTTATTATACCCAATTGGTTAAAACTTTGACTTATATACTCCATGAAATTAGTAGAATATCCTTGATATTTGCGTTTCATCCAATATCTTTTCATGGAAATATTCTTCCGATCATTCTTGAATTTTACTCTACAAAACAAAGATCTTGTTGACAATTTGGGCGTTATTAATTCCTGGATAAAATAATTCTTGAACTTGTTTTATTGAATTATTATGTCATTGTCATCATCCTCGTGATATATTATGTTATCTTTGGCTTACGTGCGTAGATGAACTTAGTATGATTATGACCGAGGATCATCCGGTATAATCATGGCTTGTTATAAATGATGTGATAAAAGTCCTCGATTGGCACGTAATGCGATGATGGATAGTTTTGGTATGATTATGACCGGGGGATTGATTCGGTATAGTCATGACCATTGATAATTTGATGAAAATCCTTGATCGTGGTACGAGATGATTAGATATTGTGGTTTATTCATTAAACCGAGTCTTAATGATAAAAAATTGATGAAAACCTTTTTAAATCATAAAAGATTGTAGATTTTATTTTCTACTTTACTCTTTTAATGGATTTATTATTCCGATCTTGATTAAACTTGTTGTCTATTGTATTTTATCGGTTTTAACATCATTTGAAGGCTAATGATAATTTATTACGCATTATCTTAGTCATAATATTTCTTCTTGGGCTAGTTGAGCTCACCCTTTTCTTTCACCGTTCTCTTGAGAAATGAGAACATAAATTTGGGACGAGACGAGGAGCAAGTAATGGTCGAGAGGATAGCATTAGTAGTCCTCACTATTACGTGAAATAGTGTGATATTAGTTGTAATGAGGACTCCTTTTGAGTTTGTATAATATCTAGTAGACAATATTTGTATTCAAACTCACGCTTTATGTCGTATTGTACCGGCGCTTATATTAAGTAAGTTGTATTTGAATTTATGTACCATGTAAGTGGCGACCCAAGATGGGTGATGTATACCTAATTTTGAGGCGTCACGGTTGATATCGAGCTTAGGATATGATCCACAGCTAAGATGCGAGATAAGAACTAGGAGGGAGAGCGGAATTCCTTCGCTAGTATGATCTACCTAAGTTTATTTGTTATTTAATTGGTTTCGGTCGAGTATAGGGATAATATTTGATATATTAATTAACCTCTTGTGTTGTGGCGGTGTTTGAAATGGCGGTGAAAATATTCACAATGGAGTGAATGTGACCAGTTGTGACACGTTTAATCACTAATCGAGTTAATGCAAAGGTCGACGAGGAACAAATTAGAGATATCCACGTAGTGAATGTAGAACTAATTGTTGCACCCAGCTAGTTCTGCGGGTAGCAAATTGAAAGTGAGGAAGAAGAGGAAGAAGAGGAACACGAGGAGAATTGGTTAGAAGAAGTTTATGATCAAAACTTAGAATTACAAAATCGTGTTCGTGAGCTAAAAGAATAGGTTGAAGAATCGGCAAACTATTAGGTGGAACAAAGGGATACAACAATTCAAAATTGGGTTACCCGATATGTGATGCTCGAACAAAATCACGCTTTGGCGGTGTAAGATATTAAAGTTGGAATCGAGAATTTAAAATCAAAGATCACCGTGAAAGAAGAAACAACCGAACGAAGGAGAATAGGCGATCGTGGGTAAAAAGCGCACAACGCGTTGATAGTGTAGAAAAAAGACGTCCGATCCAATAAAGTCAAAATAGATGAAATGGACTTTGCTTTTGGGCAAAGAATTGGAGAAACCAACATCGAATTCGAATTACCACATGCATAGCGGTCAACCCGAATTCGATATGGATCGGAGAATAATGATTCAAATCATGGATCGGGAATGTGAAGAAGCACTTAAGGGTGGAATGTACCCTATAGTAAAAAGTCAAACTTCGGTAATTTAAGCGAGGCGTTTGTCCGAAAACCCGAACGAAGTTATTACGGGTAAATTAATTATAAATTATTACGAAGTCTATACTTTATTTAATACAAGTTCTACCCACTCTTTTATTCTACCTAGTTGTGTTCAATGTTTAAATTTGACTCCGGAAAAATTAGACTTTGATTTATGTATTGAAACTTCGTTGGGAGAAACCTTCGTTACCTCCACTGTTTATTAATCTTGTTGTTTCAAATAAACACTTTCACGATCTTATCTCTTGGAAAATAATTGCCTTTGAGGTAATTTTTGAAAGTGATTGATTAACTACTCATTATTCTTTTTGTAAGGTTGTTAGCTTTCATATTCTAACCAACTTTGTTATACTGAATTCAAAGTAACCAAACCCTAAAGTTAATCAACATTATATCAAGCCATAAGTAAAGAGCCCCGAACCTTTCGTTGTTAAACTTCCTTGTGTGGAATGCTGCACCGCCGGACTTTACGTGGCGAAGCGACATCGTGAATGAAGATGGCAAGTTTATAGGTATCATTGTGAGGTCTTATTCTAGGTTAAGGGATAGAAGTCACAGTTGGTATCAATGTGACGTCTTATCCAAGTCTTGGACGAGAATGCAGATTTTGAATGATATTTCTATCATTAATAAATTTCTTGGCGTATTCTTGAAGACTTCCCTACCCTAGGCGTGAAATCGAATTTTGTATTGACCCCAAAGACAAAACCCATTTCTTAAACCCTCAAATATTTCTTCAACTAAAATGAAGCAGATTTTACGTGGTTTATGATGAAAGTCATAATAAAAGCATTGGACTAATGAAAATCATGGGTATATGAAGTATTAGTAAGTGTTACGATGAGTTATGTGGTTATTATGTGAAAATATGAAAGTTTCTTAGAAATCACAAAGGGTTGAAAAATCGATTTTTGGTGAAAAACGTAACATGAAATTCAATTGACCATATCTCCTATTATATTTTGAATTTTTGAGTTTGGTCAAGTCCTAGAGTTAGATCTATGAGTTACCTAACTAATCCAAGTGGAATTACTGGAAAAGGTGTTGTAGATTTTTGTGTGGACTGATTTTAGCAAAGGAGTGCAAAGTTACAAAAAACCAAAAAAACTGCTTTGCCATGATTTTAGAGGGCTGTTTCGGCCACTTAAATTATGAGAAAAATTCGGCCTTTTGGGACATGAAAGTATATGGTATAAAGTACCTCCTGTCCAAAAATGAGCTCATTACGACTTAAAATGAGCAAGTTATGACTATTTCAATATTTAGGTTTTTCCGATTTAAAAACGCTATAACCGAGTTCTATAACTCAATGACCATGAAATTTAAACTAGAAGCTCATGTTAACATGTGTAAGGTCCTGCCAAGATTTGGGAATTTTGGAGTTAAACTTGAGGTAGCTAATTTCTTAAGGAATTAATTAGAAATTGATTTTTAAAAATAGTAAATGAATTTTAAAAATTTCGAAAAATATATTTTCATTATGGGACTATATTATACTAAATCCCAGAAAAGAAATATTTTTGGGACTAATTTGGTATTTTTCATGAAAATAGTTTAATTCTGAAACATATGAGTTAAATATGTTATGTGAAATAACAAAGTTGAAAATAGGATTTTATGGCTAGAGAATCCTATATAGAGTATATGCATATTTTTTGAGGATTTGATAATTGGTGATGATATCTTATGAGTATGACATTTTGAATGATTAAATGCATTATATGGTAAAGCGTAAACAATTGAGATAAATTGTTTATAAATTTAAGAAGTGATTAAAATATTGTTATAATATTAATGATATTAGATTATGAGATTATTAAGTGATTGATAACATGGGGATATTCTTGAATCTGGATAAATTATATTATAAATGTTTAATATTTATCCTTTATCTCATTTGATTGATTTTTATATCATTATCCTCATGCTTATATTATGTTGAAAGTCAATACGTGGCTTTGTAGTGCATAGATGGACTTGGTATGATTATGACCGAGGATTGTTCGGTATAATCATAACCGTAATTGAAAACAAGATTATCTTTGGTAGTAGTGCATGGATAATTTGTGGTCGTGATACTAATGAATACACGATTATCTTTGGTAGTAGTGCATGGATAATTGTGGTCGTGATACTAATGAATACACGATTATCTTTGGTAGTAGAATTAGTGCATGGATAATTGTGGTCGTGATACTAATGAATACACGATTATCTTTGGTAGTAGTGCATGGATAATTGTGGTGCGATGATACTAATGAATACACGATTATCTTTGGTAGTAGTGCATGGATAATTTGTGGTCGTGATACTAATGAATACACGATTATCTTTGGTAGTAGTGCATGGATAATTGTGGTCGTGATCTTAATGAATACACGATTATCTTTGGTAGTAGTGCATGGATAATTATGGTCGTAATACTAATGAATACACGATTATCTTTGGTAGTAGTGCATGGATAATTTGTGGTCGTGATACTTAATGAATACACGATTATCTTTGGTAGTAGTGCATGGATAATTGTGGTCGTGATACTAATGAATACACGATTATCTTTGGTGCGTGAGTGCATGGATAATTGTGGTCGTGATACTAATGAATACACGATTATCTTTGGTAGTAGTGCATGGATAATTTGTGGTCGTGATACTAATGAATACACTATTATCTTTGGCGTAGTGCATGGATAATTTGTGGTCGTGATATCTTAATGAATACACGATTATCTTTGGTAGTAGTGCATGGATAATTCGTGGTCGTGATACTAATGAATATCCTTGGCACGTAGTGCGGGGATGATTCGATGATATGGATTAATTATTGAAATTGAGTCTCGTGAATGAAATATTAATTCATGGATGTTGTAAAAGTCATCTTTAGTAGTAGTGCATTGATAGACTTGGTATGATTATGACCACGGATTATTCGGTATAATCATGATCATGGTGAAAACACGAATATCCTTGGCGATGAGTGCATGGATAATTCGTGGTCGTGATACTATTTAAAATGCGTCTCAAAGATTATTGGTTTTACTGATTTGTATATCTTTGCTTTTAGTAGTGCAAGATGAATTGTTAATAAATATCTTTGGCACATAGTGCAAAATGAATGGTTAATGAATATCTTTGGTAGGATTGCAAAGATGAATTTAATGTTTTCAACGATAAAGGTATTCAAGGTATCCTCACCTCTTTATCATACAGTGCGTCGCATCCTTAATTTCGAGGCAAAATTCCATAAGGAGGAGAGATTGTGAGACCCCATATTTTATCAATAAAGATTTAAATTTTGTCGAAATAATTTTTAATATTATGGTGTGAATTTGAGATAATATTATAGTTGTGGGTAGTATTTATAAATTTTGCAAAAGTATGCAAGTGGTTATATTATATTCGATTGGTCTGGGAATATTCTTTAGGGGAATATTCGTACAACTACTCAATCGTTGGTGGACCCCACAATGAAATTATTGTCGGATTGAAAAAACGACAAAAATATTTTATTAAAATAACAACGGAAGTTTTACTGGTTGATCTTGTTGAACTACTTCGGTAGTAAAAAAATACGATGTCACGTGTGGTTGCATAAGAGCACTTACGGTATTGATTATTGATGCTTATGTGAAGTCAGTCACCGGTTTGATTCTATTATTGTCGATTAATAATATGAATTATTATAGTGATAATGACGTTTTGTTTTATTCATATTATTAACGTAATAAAATGAAAACATCTTTTATATAAAATGAATACTTTATTAAAGTTATTACATAAATAAAATATATTATATTTTATTATGCATAGTGTTACGTAGTGTTTTTGCATAGTGTTGCGTAATGTTTGCATAGTAAAATATTTTTATATAAATAGAATATATTATATTTTATTTAAAAGATTTTGCTTTAAATATGGACCGTCAGATTAAAGTAAATCAATCTGGACCATTCATGGATTAATTACTATGCATTCTATTTTCCTATAAATAGAAGCTCATTCCTTCATTATTTTCTTACGAATTCAATTTGAAACTACAGAGAGAAAATTATAGAGAGGCTATAGAGAAAAATCTATAGAGAGAGAAGAAGAAGAGTATTCGTACTTCACTACTTTGATATCCAAAGTCTTTTACGGTAAGGGATATTATTTGTTGTACCGTAAGGGTGTTATTCTTTCTTATTCATGAAGAGAACTTCTATTATTCCATTCATTATTATTCTCATGGAATAACTTTTGTAAAAGTGGTATACCCTATACATAACTTTTGTATATGCGGCGTACCCTATACTTGGTGAAATTCTTATGTTATTCCATTCTTATTTATTCTCATTGGAATAACTTTTGTATCTGAATCCCCTACTTGGTGATCTTCTTCATTATTCCATTCTTTATTATTACATTTGGAATATCACATGCATGTGTTTTACACCTACCTCAGTTCCATTGTTTATTATTCAAAGATTTATTATTACATTGGATCATCCATGCTTGTGAATTTCACCGACTGGTTCCGTTATTATTATTCTCATTGGAATAACTCATCATCTGGCACCGCATGCGCGGTGATTTCTGTGATCACTTGAGGAGTGGGGTATCGAAGCAAGCAGCGGACCATGGCGATAGAGATCGAACCTTTCACTCGAGAGTAGTTCAACCATTGGTCAGTGCCAACTAAAGAAATGCAGAAGATGGAGCTCATCCCGCAAGGTAAACAAGACAAATCGAAATAGGTTCGGTCTGCGGAACCTCTCCGGATGAACCTCATGGAGCTCCTGCGATCTTATGTTGATATCTTCGCATGGGAACCTCGGGATATCTTGGGGAGTAGCGAGGATATTCTTTGCATCGGTTGAAATGGACCGTCGAAAGAAACCATTCGACGGAAGATGAGGATCTTTGCACCAACGTCAGCGGATCATCGATGAAGAGATTGCAAAACTGTTGGCAGCTGACTTCATTTTTGAGATCGACTACCCGCAGTGGGTGGCAAATGTGGTGCTGGTCCAGAAACAGAACGGTAAATGGTGAGTCTGCATCGACTATACCGATCTGAATAAAGCTTGTCCAAAGGATTTCTACCCGCTGCCCCACATCGACCAACTCATCGATGCCACTTTGGGGTATGCTTTGTTAAGTTTCATGGACGCATTCTCTGGGTATCATCAGATTTTTATGAGTAAAGAGGATATACCGAAGACGGCGTTCATTACGCATCGTTCGGTATATGCCTACAAGAAAATGACCTTTGGCCTCATCAATGTCGGGGCCACATACCAGAGGATGATGAACTACGTCTTCAGATTCCAGTTGGGTAAGAATATGGAGGTGTACGTGGATGACATGATTGTTAAAAGCATCGATACGTAAACATCCGGATGATTTAGAAGAATGCTTTCGCACAATTCGCCATCACAACTTGAGACTAAATCCCACTAAGTGCACCTTCTGGCCTGTGGGTCGGCAAGTTTACGGGTTATCTTGTCGACCAAAGAGGAATTGAAGCCAATCCGGAGAAGATTCAAGCGATCCCGAGCATAAAGACTCCTCGGTCCATTTAAAGATGTTCAACGTCCGTGGAAGGATTGCGACTTTAAGGAGGTTCATGTCCAAGTCGGCGAGAAAGATGTTTGCCGTTTTTGATCGTTGAAAAGGCCAAGAATGCAAAGACGTTCCAATGGACTTGGAGTGAGGGCGCCTTTCGAGCATCAAGTCCTACTTATCTTGGCGCTTTGTTGGTGAAGCCCGCTCTCGCCGAGCCTCTATATTTGTACTTAGCAATGACTAGATCGTTGGCGGTAGGAGCGGCTTTGGTGCGTGAAGTTGAGGGAGTAAGCGACACCCGGTTTATTACGTAAGCCATGTCTTTCGGGATGCTGAAACAAGGTACCCAAACATTGAAAAGTTTGCTTTTGCTTTAATAACTACTAGTCGAAAGCTTAGGCAATACTTCCAGGGTAGATTGGTAATAATATACACAGATCGACCTTTGAAGAAGATTATGGGCAAACCCGAGGTATCGGGAGATTAAATTGCGTGGACGATGGAATTGTCCCAATTTTTATTGAATATCATCCCCGAACCGCCATCAAAGGGCAAGCCTTGGCTGATTTTGTAGTTGAATGCTCGTTTTGAAGTCGATGAAGTTGTGGCGGTCAAGGATCTCGACAGAGTAGTTGCGCTTCTTCAAAGTGTGATAGAGTTCGTGGATCTTTGTATGCGAGATGGGTCTTCTACTATGGACGTCAATTGGAGCGAGGATTATTCGACGAGTCCCGAGGATTCCAGTGCAAGAGCCATCGATTTCGATTAAGCGACGAACAACGGTTTGAGTATGAAAGCACTCGCGAGGTTACGACTAGCGAAGAGTCTTAAAGTCATAGAATAGTCATCTTGATGATTCTCGCTTAGTCGTTAAGCAATTCTCTGGGAGTCTGGGCTCGAGGCCCAAGAATGATCAAGTATTTGCGTAATTGAAAGAACGGCTTGATTTTCAATCCTACGAGTTTGAAGGTCGAGGGTAATAACAATTCCATTCTTGATGCTGCTCTCCAAATTAGCCACAACGGATGTTAACGTCTTTGATGGGTCGGTTTACTTAGAAATTTTGCAACATCCTAGTGTTCATCATGAATTGGTAATGTGCGTTGACCGAACCAACTGCTGGTTGACTCAATATCTGGAGTATCTGGCAGATGGCGTCCTACCTTCGGATCGGATGCTAGCCAAGAAAATCAAGTACAAGAGTGCTAATTTTGTTTTGATTGATAGGGATCTGTTTCGAAGGGCTTTCTGCTCCACTTCTTGAAATGTTTGACTCCATCCGAAATTTGAATATGCTTTCTCAGAAATACATGAAGGCATCTGTGGTGACTATACTACCGCTAAGTCATTAGCTTTATAAAGTATTTCGTCGAGGGTACTATCTTGGCCTACCATCTTCAAAAGAAGCGGCCGAAATGCGTCGAAGTGCGAGAAATGTCACCAACGGTCAGATCCCACATCGACCACCGGAAGAGCTATACTCGATCCTATCTCTTATACCCTTTCTTTGTCGTGTGGGTTAATATCTTTGGGTCCACTACCGAAAGCAAAAGGTCGAGTCGGTTTTGTTATAGTTGCCATCGACTATATGACCAAATGGGTAGAAGCAAAGCCACTTAGGTTAATAACGAACGAATGCTTGAAATTTTGAAAGAATCGATAGTATTTCGTTTGAATTCCTAAGGTGGTAATATCGAGATATAGGACGTCGGTTTGTGGGATCGAAATTTGAAACATTTTGAAAGAACCGGGATCCAAAGACGAAAAGACTTGATGGCTCATCCTCGGTCAAACGGACAAGTTGAAGTGACCAACGAAATCTTTGAATAGGATCAAGCCTTGAGATTGACGAAGCTAAGGGTAGATGGCGAGAAGAGCTACTTAGCGTGTTATGGGCTTATCAAACTACTCCGAGGACTACAACGGGGGATTCACCTTTCAGACTGGCCTATGGTACTGATGCTTTAGTCCCAGTTGAAATTGGATCTCCAAGTCTTGAGTTAGTCGATTCAAAGAGATCTGAATGAAGAAGAAGGTCAAGGCCAATCTTGATTTGCTTGAAGAAGTCGAGAAAACAGCCTTTATCAAATTGGTAGCCTATCAGCGAAGAGTGGCTAAGCATTATAATAAGGGGGTAAAGCATCGCAGATTCGAAGTAGGGGACTTTGTCCTCAGAGAAGTCAAAGCATCTACACCTTAGAATCTGAGAAAGCTGATGCCGAACTGGGAAGTACCGTATGAAGTCACTGAAGTGCCGAAGCCGGGGACTTGTCGGTTGAAGGCATTAGACGGGTCAGCCATTAAAAATACTTGGCACGCCGGCAGGCTTAGGAAGTACTTTCAGTAAAAACGATGTCAGTACATCGAAAGTCTGTAAATATTCACGTCATCATCAATAAAAGTTCCCTTTTTTCTCAAACAAATCTTGTCTTCGTTGCTGATCAGTTCAGTGGTATAAGGAGGTTCGGGGGGACTCGCTGACCATTCGATGGTAGCCTTAATGGCAGGTGGACCTTATGGGTTTGTCAGGCCCTTTGTGGTAGGCAAACGCCATCCTTAAGACGTTGTCAGGCCCTACGTGGTAGGCAATTGTCGACATTTAGACCTTGTCAGGCCCTTCGTGGTAGGCAAGTGTCATCCTTAAGACGTTGTCAGGCCTTGCGTGGTAGGCAGTCGTCGACATTTAGACCTTGTCAGGCCCTTTGTGGTAGGAAAGTGTCATCCTTAAGACGTTGTCAGGCCCTGCGTGGTAGGAAATCGTCGACATTTAGACCTTGTCAGGCCCTTCGTGGTAGGCAAGTGTCATCCTTAAGACGTTGTCGAATACGCGTGGTAAGCAATCGTCGACATTTAGACCTTGTCGAGCCCTTCGTGGTAGGCAAGTGTCATCCTTAAGACGTTATAGAAAGCCCTGCGTGGTAAGCAATTGTCAACATTTAGACCTTGTCGCCCCCTTCGTGGTAAACTGCAAGCGTTGTCCTTCGACCTTGTCGGGCCCTTCGTGGTAGACAATCACATTCTTTAGACTTCGTCGGCCCCTTCGTGGTAGGCAAAGGTCATCTTTTGGGTTTGTTATGCCTTACAGGGTAAACAAATTCCCAATGAAGCGATCTGTCTCACACTTCTAAACTAATAAGTATCCCTTTACTTTATTACCTAAATTTTTTCTAAGTGTTGAGTTCGGAATGCCTCATTCCCTAACTTCATCTTATCTGTTATATGACATGTTTAGTTGTTAATTAACAGTTCGAGTTGAGTCCATGAAAGAGTTTGTGCATTTTTTTAGTTGAATTAATATTGAAGTATGGGCAGAAAGTAAATGCACCGAAGTCATAAGGAATGAGACCAGATTTCATTAATATTTAATTTGACTACAAAATTAGAAAATTTTTACACAAATCCTATAAATTAAAGAAAGTAAAATAACAGAAATTTTCACAAATATTCTTAAATAAAATCCAGAAAAGACAAGAGTATTCACTTCATGCATCATCCTCGCCATCTAAAGAGTCGAGCAAAGTTGGGTCCACGTTAGCTGTAATCAACTTCTCCTTGCCACGACTCCGGCAGAGCTCATAGCTTTCAAAATATATCTTCATGATCTCTCCGTTGATCTCATCCGAGTTCCGATACTCTTCACAGATCTGTTTGCGAAGGTCATCGGTTAGAGGAGGCCCAAGGTCCCAAAGAGCCTTGAGTTCTCGAATTTCTTCTTCCAGCTTCTGACGCTTATTCAGATGACGAGTTTCTGCTAGCTCTAGCTTCTGGATCGTTTTAGTCAAGATCTTAGCATCAACCTTTAGCTCTTTGATCTTCTCCATCCTTATTTCGTTCCTCTGAACCAAGTCAACATTCATCTTGACGATCTCCTCATATTGTGCTTTAGTTGACTTCAGTTCTTCATTGGATGTCTTCACATCTCTTTTGGCTTGGGCCAACTCTTTCTGAAGACCCTCATTCGTGTGAATAACGCTCTCACGTTGAGTCCTTTCCCGAGCCAGAGCAGACTTCAGGATGGCATTCTCCTTCCTCATTGCCTCTTCTTCGGATTCAACTTCGATAGACCTTGGACGCAGACGTCCGAACACAGCATTCGCCTACGTATGTCCAATATTATTCGATCAGTTTCAGATGTATAAGTATGAAGATAAATACAGAAATAAAGGAGAGAACCAATTACCTTCGCCAGGTAGCTCATGCCTTCATAAGCAAATCCCGTTCGAATGTTTAGAATCGATGGTCATCGGTTACAGACGAAGGTGTCAAACAATTGAAAAGGAAAGTTGGCATTAAATTGAGGCCACATGGTTGGAGAGGCCATAAGCGTCATCTTTGAAATTCAGAAGGTTATTGTCTTGGAGGAGAAGGCATGGATTGATTGTGAATTGGAGAGGATCCACACGTATATTCTTAGAAGAGGAGATCAAAGCAGATTAGGTTCATGGATTGGTGAGGGGAGCCGAGGATGAACTGGATGGCTATCTCGATGGATGTTTCCTTTTTCGAGATAAGATGGGGACAAATCCACCCGCTTCATCATCGAGCACTTGAATTTCGAGTTGGGACTATTGGGGAATGTCGGTAGAAGACGATGGAACTTCGGAGCTCATCGGCAATCGAAAGGGTAATCTTTGTCCTTATCTTCTTAGCACGGAGAACCTTCGCCGATCGTGGAGAGGTATATCAAGCGAGCTTCTTTAATCGGGATAGATTCGGAAGGTGCAGAGCTAGGGTTGGATGAGGGGTTGCTTGTGGAATTGCTTCAGAAATTGTTTCCAGATCACTTTCAAGATTTGTTTCCGGCTGGGTGGATTTGGATTTCTTGGCGGGTCTCTTCCTTCCCGAGGTCCGAAAGATTCTTGAGAACGATGGGTTCATCGGTTTAGGGTTCGCTGTTCAAGAGAGACATTGGGTGGATCGATGACGGGAGGATTAGCTTAGGAAGATTCTTCAGTCGGAGGCTCTTCACTCGCATCCGTAATCTTCCCTGCCAAAAAGTCTTCCAATTCTTTTACTTCCAAAGAAATTGGTTTGATCAGAGACACTGCAAATAACCATGTATCAGAACCCATGCCACTTAAATATCTCAAAAAACTGTGTTTACAAAGTTGTTCAAACTTACATTTATGGTCATATAACCAAAGCTTGCTTAGTCGAAGTCTGAAAACTCCATTCCTTCGGAGGAATCTTCTTCAAAAAATTCCATTTCCTTCACACGCTTTTCTGGATATCTCCAAAGTTAGCAGAGATTCGATCAGAGATAGTCCAATCGTGAAGAGAAGAGATTTGAGTCTGTAACAAAAACCATTTTTCGTGCCATCCCTTGTTGCTTGAAGGGGTATCCATCAGGGGTCTCTTCTCAAATCTGGCGTTGGGTCGAGGAGACTGTTTGCTCAACATTTTGAAACCTCGTTCTCGGGATCTACCGGTTGAGAAGAGGGTAAAGAAGATGTCGACAGAGGGAGGAATCCCTAGTTCATGACAGAAGACAATGAACGCCAGAATGTGGATATAAGAATTAGGGACCAACTGGGCAAATCCCACTCCTATAAACCCTAGGAGGGTAACGACGACGGCGGGAGGGAAGCGCGAATTCCTTTTCGATAAAAAGTAATCGCATAGCGACCCAACCATCCGGTCGATGGTACATGCGTTCTTCGGGAGCGAGGCCCTTGTTGCAGTCGTATCCTAAATCGATAGCTAGTCCGAAGGATACATATCTCGACTTAAAATAATGTGAGGGGGGTATTGGCATAAGAAACCGTTCCCCATCCTTAAAGAAGTCAGTAGGTGACATAGAAGGTATCGAGGGCGGATTCTTCCCCATGGTTGCTGTGGACTGGGGATTTGAACTCGAACCCTCTTGGTTAGGGTTTGGATTGGGGGAAACGGTGCTAACGAGTCACGCCAAGGGAGAATTTTGGTTAGAGTTCACGGTCACCATTGTTGAGATTTCGTAGAACAGAGAAGGAAGTTCTGGGAAGGAGAAGAAAGCTCAAAGGTTCAAAGTTCAAATTGGCAGGTAAAATCGTCAAAATTGGTAAAGTTTATCTTTTATCTTGACGCTACACGAAAGTTACGGATACGCACATTAAATGTTAGTATTGATGAGAATTCGAATGGGAAGCATTCGGATCAATTCTTAGACATTTTATCAGATTGGGCCTCTCGGTTGGATTTCCAGTTTTTAGACCATCTTGTTCAATTTCAATCCTTTATTGACTGGGCCTTTTACTCTGGACATTCAGCCATTCCCTGTCTCATCTTATGGACCAAATTGGGTATGTCTCAATTACTTCCTGTTATGGGCCTTTAGTAAATTCTAATATCATGGACCACTTATAGTTTTCTATTAAACATTCTGTTCAACAAAAAACTAGGGGGCAATGTTGGGTCATGATATTTCCTCTTTGGTAGAAGTAAGTTGAACTTACTTATTAAATTAATCCATTGGGCCTTCATTATTGAACCTTGAAAGTCATTGGGTTTAGTCACTATATTACTTATTTAACCCTATAAGGCCAAGATTGGTTCATTGACTAACCCATTGGATCATTTAATATCTATTACTTTGACTTGTAATGATGAAAAAGCATGATGGTTGATCGCTATTATCGCCACGTGCATTAATGTGGATGGGATCCCGTTGACGATCGGCGGTGAAAATAGAGGTCGAAAAGCAATGGGTGAATCATACACACCGGTAGGAACCATCGATCATCCGCAGGGGTCGTAGGTAGGGTAGGTGGTTGGGTGTACGATGGCCGCGCGAGAGTATCACCTATCAACCAAGTCTTCACACAAATGTGCGTTCATATTCATATTCACATATACACACAACCGAGAATTATTATCTCTCTCGAGACACTGGGACATTACATCCTCCATTATTAACCTTGTGAACACGTATCTCGACTCTCACGCTTTGGTTATCCCCCGATTACCCGGTAAATTCGAGCTTGTGGTGTTTATCGTGTTTACTGTGCAGGATCAAGGCGTTTTACGTGATTGGGACGTCGGAGTAGATCTTGGCGTTAACATTAACAATGATTTCTTGGGCACCAGTCAATGTTGTTGTGGGAAACATCATAATGCATATTGAACACCATGCTAATCACCCAATTGATGGCTAAAACTCCTTCAATTACGAATAATATACTTCCTCCGTCCTATAGTTATAGGCTGATTTTTTTGGCACATAGTTTAAGAAAATCAATTTAAGTGACAATTTTAACATAAAATTTTCATATATACCCCTTAATATGAAATTAATGAATAAGTTAATTACTCCTAACTTATCACACTGGAACTCTCAACTTCATTGATTGACGTGTTAAAGTCCATAACCATAGAACTTTAACCAAAGAGAATACAATAACATTAAATGTGGTGATAAAAATAATGACATTGAATGTTGTTTCTTCAAAAAAAGAGTAATGATTGAATATTTATTATAAGGGCATAAAAGTAAAACAATGAACCAACTAAATTTTATAAATAGTAAGTAGCCTATATATTGGGACATCTCAAAATAGAAAATCAGCCTGTAACTATGGGACGGAAGAAGTATATAGTACTAGACTACTACTAGTCTTTTGCATTAGGTAATATCAATACTCAAAAAATAATTAACTAATTAACACTCGTCAATTGTTTAAGGAACCGATATTTTTACATAAAAAATTGATATTTTTATATGATCCTTCTCACATGAATAGTGAGTGAGTCCCACCTCTATGTGAGAAAGACACATGTAAAAATATCATTTTAACATGCGAATAATATCAATTTCTATTATTTATTATTAAAAATGGTTGAATCAAACTTGGGTCCGTATTCTTCTCATATATAGTGCGTCTTAGAACTAATAAAAAAAAAATTACTTGTTGACATTTAGATTTTAAAAAAAAGGTTGTCACGCACTCATGCATACGAATTTGAATAATTTTCAAGATAATAAATTCTCGTGAATCTTAAGTGGGTTGGCAGTAATTATTGTAATCCATAAGAGAGCTGGACAGGCTTTTAATGGACTTTTGTCCATTACATTAAATACAAACTTTACCCTGTTACCCCTTTTCACCTTTAGGTGAAATGGAAAACCTTGTTAATTTTCCCAATTCATGTAAAATAAATAAATACTCCAAAATGTATTATGCGCATATCCACACATTTTGTAATTTGTACTATATACGGAATATATATTAAAGATATAAATTTAAATATATTTAAATATATAAAATTATTTGGGGTATCTATCCATCTATCTCTACAGGTCTCTCTTTCTTTCTTTTTTAGGTGGAAATGGAATTCGTCAATGGGATAAGCCATTAGTATAACCCAAAAGGCCGAATATATATTATAGGCCCATAAATAACGATAAGTTTACTATGGCTCACTCATTTTCTTCACTACCTGTATTGGATTAAGGGTTGAGTAGGGACCACCACCTTGGATATGGACGGCAATCCATAGCCATAGCCATAGCCGAATGGTGTGTGGCGTGACGAACTCATCCATAATCGGATAGGACTTGGAGGAAGCCGAGGGAGTTTGGAGTAATTAATAGAACTGCTGATCTGTCATTCTAATCTTTACATGTCCCACGACCTTTTTGCTGACTAGGCTTACTCATCTTCTTTCCACCAAAGAAATCAATAAACTATAAATGTCATTGAAAATTAAAGAATTTCAACTAAGATTATATATGACTTGAAATAAAAACATGTTATAATAATAAGTAGTAACATTTGGATTCTCCTCCAAATACAAAACAAAATGAAGAAAAAAGATGAGCTTATATAGGCAGTTAAATTAAGGAAGAGTGGGGTTGCATGCATGTTTCATTAGAGGATTAATAATAATTAATCTTTAAATAAATTTCAATAATTAAGGAAGGTAGTTCCATTACATAGCTTCAGTACTGTTTTGAAAGATACAGTTCAACTAAAACTAGCTAGTACTACTAGTATATACTATAATCTTATCAATTAGTATTAAAGAAAATTGCATAAAATGGAATGTAAAACAAACTATCTGAGAATATATATATATATATAATACGGACTACCACATATACTATTTTCTTTATGTCTCCAAATCAAAATATTATATTTTTGTTTGGAAGTGGCTAACACATTATTTTTGTCAAAAATACAGTGTCATAAAATAGAACTTTAATAAAATTTATCATATATATTATGCAATATATGTATGTATATTGTGTGTGTGTGTGTGTATATAGTATTTTCAGATCGTTGATTATGATGAGATTTGTCATGCTAGTTGAGAAGAAATATAGAGCATATGAAGATGGGGGGTGTCGAGGATACTGGGATGGGCGGTGGGTATGAGTGAGTGGGAGTTATAAAGTGGCCTAGCTAGGCTATAAACCAACCAACCAACCAACTAAGCAAGCACATATTCATTCAGAAATCAGAGGTTGTTGACTAACCATGTTCTTAATGATGGCCCAGTTTTTATTAGCTTACTACGCCTTCCAGTTCCAGCTGGGTGGAAGCTAAGCTAATAATCATGTATTGTTTGACAGATATTAATTAAAAATATATACTTAACTAGAATCAATTAATAATTAGTATATTAAAAAAAATTAATATTATTTTTAAACGATCTAGAGAAAATAATACTTATGTTTCTAATTAATTTTGAAACTTTACGAGCAGTTAATTAATGATGCATGGCCATGGCCATGACCATGGGTGAGTACTGAGTAGTGGTGGGAGGCCAGTGCAGGAAGCAGCAGCATGCAAACTTGTTTTTTTGATTGCTTTGTTTAGGGGACAAGCTCTTAACAGAAAACGTACACTAGCCAGCTATTAGCAGCTAATTAAAAAACATATTACTTATTAATTCATTCCAGGAAGTTTCCCTTTTTCTTTTCTCCTTAATTAATGTCTTTTTTTGCGATAATTCAATCTCTTTCTCCTCCCGGCAAGTAAACCCTCTGTTCCCTTTTCATTTCTGAAATTTAAAGTATCCTCCTCCATTTTTATTATTAAGAGATGTTTCAAATTTCTATTTATTTTTTTCTTAATTCATACTTATTTTCTTCCATAATTTAACCATGTCTTTGTTCCTCATTGTTAGGTTCTTATATCACTCTAAGATGTAGATGTACATACCAGACTAATTTTTTTTAAACCTTTCCACACCATTTTAGAATTCCTTGAGAACTTGCATTTTATAAAACTTTACTTCATTTTTCTTTTAATGGTTCAATGAGATTATTAGCAAAATAACGCCGCTAGCAAAAAAAAGAGAAGAAATTATAAACAATAAACATGATATTACATGCACAAGAGTAAACTGAGAAACATATATAATTTTTTCAATAAATGTAAATATAAATTAAGAAATTGATTCATTTAGAAAGAATTAACACTCAAATTTGTATTTATTACATCAAATAAATAAATTCAAAGTCTTTGTACTAAATATCCAAAAAATACAACTTCTTAAGTTTAGAACTTGAGATTCAGTTTAACTCCCCTCTACCATTCAATGCAACTGGATCATTTAATCCCTACAAAATTTGAACTTGTTGTATTTGATAAATATGTAAACACTTGCATTTATATATTCAAATTACTAATCTCTCCTTAGGAATTCCCATATTAAAATACAAGTTGACATATTTTTTGAAAAAAGAAAAATATCGTTAAAAAAAGGACTAAATTATTCCTTTATTTTAGAGTATAAGGACTATTATGAAAAAAAAATTATACATAGATAAAGTTGAAACCAACTATAGAGTAAAAAGGATAAAAATGGTTATTTAGCCACTGAAATAGTGATTACATCCAACCCGTGACAACTGGATTATTCAAATTTCCCAAACAGATAAACAAACGTTGTAGTCAAAAACAAACAAACCCATAAACTAAATTAAAATAACCGACAAAGATGACTACTCACGCGCCTTTTTAAACGTGACCACACAATCATAATGCTATGAATATATATTTTTAAAAAAGAGTTATTTTGCTCAAATATATTTTTAACATTCATTAAAAGATACTAGTGATGTGATGGAACAATATTATATATTATACTCAAATTAATAATGATGACATATTAAATTTTTTATAGTATTTATAATTTTAAATTAAAATTAAAAATTAATTTTAAAACGAATCAAAAAAATACTTAATTTTAAAACAAAAAGGACATTCACTTATAAAATCCATGTAATCTATATTACGCGCTGGGCAGCGTTCGGACATGACAATTTAAAACACAAAAAATTGTATTGGCCGAGAAAACAGGACCCGAATGTATCAGGATTGTGTGGAGAATCTTTGTGTGTATCAAAATGGAAAAAAATAACAGCGTTAAAACAGAGCTTTAATATTTTACAGATATTTATTCATAGAGATAAAAAAAAAACTATTTTTTTATAAATAAAATTAAGTGAAACAGAGGGAATTAGTGTTAATAGTGTGGATGCAAGTGGGCTACAAGTCCAAAGTGGACCCCGGTGGGGGTCCAAAATGAGTCCCACTTTCACTTTCAAGCCATCCGTCCTGGTATGTTTAAAAGCAAGCTGCAAAGCACCAATCTCTGCAAGTCTCAAGGCACCAAAATCAGCCCATTAATCGCTCACACACACACACATACTGCTTAGCTTCTGTCTATTTTTCTCTCTCTAGAAGAAGAGAAGCTCAAGGACAAAGAAAAAACACAAACACAGCTGTTTTCTATCTCTATTTCTAACTTTTTCTCTCTTATTAATAAAACCACAAGAATATAATAAAGTGCAAGGGGGAAAGAATAATAATAAGAGGAAAAAGGCCATTGAGCTCATGGGTTTGAAGATTGTAATGTGGAGCTTGTTGCTGCTGTTATTGAGCTCATGGGTTAGTTATGGTACAGCCTCTGTATCATATGACCATAAGGCTATTATTGTTAATGGCCAAAGGAGAATCCTTATTTCTGGATCCATTCACTACCCAAGAAGCACTCCTGAGGTATATCCATGTCAATGTACTTCATTGGTTTATCAAGAATCCTGTTTTTTTCCCTCTCTTCATTTTGGATTTTAAGTAAATGGGTATGTATGTATTTCTCTGTAAAAATCACCATCTTTACTGTACTCTGTTTATGAGGAGCTGTTTAATGAATTGGTGATTTCTCTTTGTTCTTTTAATGGTTTTTTTTAACTTATAATTTTTTGTTGTTTGCAGATGTGGCCCGATCTTATTCAGAAGGCAAAAGAAGGCGGATTGGATGTGATCCAGACATATGTTTTCTGGAATGGGCATGAACCCCAACCTGGCAAAGTAAACATAATTAATCTCTATTATCTTTTGTGGTTTTCTTTTAATACCAAGTTTTTTTTTTATTGTCTTTACTAATACTTGGTTGTTCTTTTTTGGGTGTAGTATTACTTTGAGGAGAGATATGACCTGGTTAAATTTATAAAACTAGTGGAGCAAGCTGGCCTTTATGTTCATCTCAGAATTGGTCCCTATGCTTGTGCTGAATGGAACTTTGGGTAAAAATAAAAGATAAAAAAAAACTTGCTATAAATAGAAAATTTAAAATATATGGCATTAATGTTATCTTATGCACTTGCCTTTATAATTTCAGGGGCTTTCCTGTTTGGTTAAAATATGTTCCAGGCATCAGTTTCAGAACAGATAACGGGCCTTTCAAGGTTAAGCACCTCCCAATCTTACATCTAATTTTTTCCTCACTATACTTTATTTTTATGTTTGTACTAACTTGGGCATGTAAAATGGTGAAGGCTGCTATGCAAAAATTTACAACAAAGATAGTGAATATGATGAAAGCAGAGAGGTTATATGAGACTCAAGGTGGTCCAATAATTATGTCTCAGGTAATCAAGTAGCCAAGTTCATCAGTTTTGTAAAATTTCTTTGGTTTTCTCTCTATTAGCTCATTGAGCCCAAGATAAAGTTTTCCTGCTAATCTCTAGTCATCCATTACATTCTACAAGGAGAAAAGATATTTAAGTGTATCTTTCTGCGTTTATAAATGTGACAGATTGAGAATGAATATGGACCCATGGAGTATGAACTTGGAGCTCCTGGTCAAGCGTATACAAAATGGGCAGCCCAGATGGCAGTGGGTCTAGACACTGGAGTTCCGTGGGTCATGTGCAAGCAAGATGATGCCCCTGATCCCATTGTAAGTGTCCTTGCTCGATGCAATTTCTTTTACCATTCCTTGTAATTTTCTTTGATGGTATTACTGTTTTGTTCTCTCTCCCTTAGTGGGGTTACTATGTAATAGTGTGTTGTCCCCTTATTTAGTCATTACTATTATTGAAATTTTTATCATTTGCACATGGTTGAGATTTTCTCTTTTACACATTTTTATGTGTTGTGATATGTCTAGATTTAATATTCACCTTTTGTAATGATGGGCTGATGGCCATGTTTCCTTGTTCATTATGAACACTTGTTTCACCTTCCATCAGCAGTGGGTTGTAAATAATATATGCTAATTAAATGATTTATTAAATGAGCAGTTGGGAATCAATTATATGGTTGTCTTATTATATCATAGTCATAGGAAGGATCTTTCTATCAGTTACAATTGAATGAATACTTATTTGCAATGATGCTTTTACTTCCTTTTTATTCTTAAAATCCATTTTAATTCAGTTTTGTTTTTACAGATCAATGCTTGCAATGGTTTTTATTGCGACTACTTCTCTCCTAACAAGGCTTATAAACCCAAGATGTGGACTGAAGCCTGGACAGGATGGTAAATTTGCAGGCTTCTCATCTAATATATGCTTCTTTTCTATGTCCTTAACTTCTACTCACCAACAAATTTATAAGAGTGCTGCAATTCATTTCCTCACAAATTATTCCTATAAATTTTGTTCCAGGTTTACTAATTTTGGAGGTGCAGTTCCTTACCGTCCTGCTGAAGATTTGGCATTCTCAGTTGCTAGGTTTATACAGAAGGGTGGATCTTTCGTTAATTATTATATGGTACGTAAATGTTTGTTGTAATTCCCAAGTGATCTACTCTCTTAATAAATCAAACTAATATTTGGTTCTTTGCTAATGTGTTTTCAGTATCACGGAGGAACTAACTTTGGCAGGACTGCTGGTGGTCCTTTTATTGCTACTAGTTACGATTATGATGCTCCTCTTGATGAATTTGGTAATCACAAAAAAAAATAGCATCTACAACTAGCATTTTCCGTGAAATTGTTTTCAGTTCAAGAACTGCATCATGAGTGCTCTATGTTTAGTGCTTGTTTGAATTTGAATTAAAAGTAGGCGGGCTTCAGTGTGAGTTCCACTTTTCTATGTCTGATATAATTACCAATAACCAACCTGTCACTAGTCACAGTTTTCCACGTTGTGGAAGAGGTTTGCATCTGTCATTCTAAAAGAAAAGGGTAATTTAGTCATACACTGTGTTTGGTGAAATGACAGTTAAGGCCTTCAATGTCTCTGGCATGGTTCATTCTGATTGGTCAAATGACAGGATCGTATTGACTATAAGTTGAAACCAATCATAGGTGATGTAAGCAGAAATTATTGCAATTATCATCTTTAATCTAATTATTTTTCTATCGAATGATCGTTATATTAGAGTATCACAACTCGCGATCAAGATAATTGCAACATCAAAGTTGATAAGAATGTTTATATATAGGTGCAACTAAGTGACTGGTCTACCCCTTGTCAATGACCAAGTTAACTGTCATCACTATTCAAAAAGATACTGTGTTTTCAATGCTAGTAAAATATTTATTTTATCTTATAAGAAAAGAGTTTTCCTGTCTTTTGCAGGTTCTTTGCCCTTATTTGAATCTTGCTTTTAGAAACATGCTACTTGTAGGCTGTTATTGAAAATTTTCTCTTTCTGTGTTTAGGACTATATAGGCAACCTAAATGGGGCCATCTGAAAGATCTGCATAGAGCAATAAAATTGTGTGAGCCAGCTTTAGTATCTGGAGATCCCACTAGGATACCACTGGGAAACTATCACGAGGTTAGAATTACTGCAGCTCTCTTGCAAACAGGTAGTAAATTTGAGATTTAAGGTGAATCATGAAATCTGCAATCTGTTTTTTTTATTACCATACAGGCCAACGTTTTCAAATCGAATTCAGGAGCTTGTGCTGCATTCCTTGCAAATTATGATAAACATTCTTTTGCTAAAGTGGCTTTTAATAATATGCACTACAACTTACCTCCTTGGTCTATCAGCATCCTTCCCGACTGCAAGAACACAGTTTATAATACAGCAAGGGTGAGAAAAGAGCTCTTAGTATTTCAAACATTCCTTCTTTTATTTAAGCATGTATAGATAGATCTTAGTATTGTTCTCATCCTTTATTAGGAAAAGGAAATAAATGTTGATATGTATCTGGCTTTAATGTACAGGTAGGTGCACAAAGCGCACAGATGAAGATGACTCCTGTTGGTAGAGCATTCTCTTGGCAATCGTACAGTGATGAGACAACATCTTATGATGACAAGACGTTTACAACAGTGGGGTTGTTGGAACAGATAAATACCACCAGAGATGTTTCTGATTATTTGTGGTACATGACAGAGTGAGTGTTATTACCTCTACATGGCTCTCTCCTTTTTCCATGTATTATGATAAAGTTTGGTTTACTTTCCTTTTTGTAATGTTCATTTCCTTTTTCTCTTTGCCAGTGTCAGGGTCGACTCTGATGAAGGATTTTTGCGAGGTGGAAAGTGGCCTGTTCTAACAGTCCTTTCTGCTGGCCATGCTTTGCATGTTTTCATCAACGGTCAACTAACAGGTATGCAGGTGGTTTAGGACATTAAGGGTGTATTTGATTAACTTTTAGTAATTCATTCCAAGCAAAAATTTCAAAAAGTGAAATTATACTGCTTGGCTGACACCAGCACAATTAATCTGTCTTAAGCTGCCTTTTAATATTCTTCAAGAAATAATAACACAAGGAAGTTTTAAAATTAAGATAATGATTAGTTAGTACTTATCTCTGGGCAATATATGGAAGCTACATGATGATGGATACCTTCACAGATTCATAATTTATTATCTAACATTGTGTACTTTGCTTTTGACAGGAACTGTCTATGGAAGTATAGAAAACCCAAAAATAACTTTTAGTCGTGATGTATATCTAAGAGCTGGGGTTAACAAGATTTCACTGTTAAGCATTGCTGTCGGCCTCCCGGTTTGTTCTCTCTCTCTCTCTCTGGCTCTGTGGCTCTCTTTTTTGTGACACGCATGCATATAACACCCCCCCCCCGCCCTGCCCTGCCCTGCCCTGCCCTGCCCTGCCCTGCCCGCCCAATGTACATGGCCGCCCATAAAAGAGAAAAAGAAAAGAACACAGATGAACAATATTGGGTTGATTATATTGAAGTTCACTAACTTTTTTGTCTCTTCTGCCTGTTTATGAACTCAGAATGTTGGTCCGCATTTTGAGACATGGAATGCTGGAGTTCTAGGTCCAGTTACACTCGATGGGCTTAATGAGGGGAGGAGAGACTTAACATGGCAGAAATGGTCTTACAAGGTACGTTTTTTATACATGCAATCAATGCCTAATTTTGCCTACTATTAATATTTATAAGCAAGTGTTTGACTTGATGTTTTGGACCAGGTTGGTCTAAATGGAGAAGCTCTGAGTCTTCATTCACTTGGTGGAAGTTCAACTGCTGAGTGGACCGTAGGTTCTTTTGTAGCTCAAAAGCAGCCACTTACGTGGTACAAGGCGAGTAATTTTCAATTCTCAGCAAAGAGTTTTAACATACCTCCCTGTCTTCTACTATTACCAGATAAAATTAATTAAGAAACACAATTTCTCTTAATGCATTAAAACTGAATACTAAATTAGAGTTGTACAATAATGCTGCCGTAGCAAAGCCCAGACTCGACTACTACTTTATAAAACTACTTTCTTCACTGAAACGATGCTGACAATTTCTCTATCATGTTTCCAGACTACTTTCAATGCTCCAGCTGGAAATCAGCCTTTGGCTTTAGATATGAACACCATGGGTAAAGGTCAAATATG
Source organism: Panax quinquefolius (assembly GCA_020205615.1). NCBI lineage: Eukaryota > Viridiplantae > Streptophyta > Magnoliopsida > Apiales > Araliaceae > Panax > Panax quinquefolius. The sequence goes on along the minus strand of CM035169.1, from coordinate 2,314,792 downwards.
GATAAATGGGAAAAGCATTGGACGTCACTGGCCTGGATACAAAGCGTCTGGTACTTGTGGTGGCTGTAGTTATGCTGGTTGGTTCGACGAGAAGAAATGTCTAAGTAATTGCGGGGAAGCTTCCCAACGATGGTGAGTGTAAATTATTTGCTATATACTTTCTTCTCCCTCTACCAAGTAGTAATATAGTTGACTGACTGAAAAGAGGATTTTGATTTCAGGTATCACGTACCTCGGTCCTGGTTGAATCCAACAGGAAATTTGTTGGTTCTATTTGAAGAACTGGGTGGAAATCCATATGGGATCACTTTGGTGAAGAGAGAAGTAGCTAGCGTATGTGCTGATATTTATGAGTGGCAGCCTACCCTAATGAATTGGCAGATGCAACACTCTGGCAAAGTCAATAAACCCCTGAGGCCGAAAGCCCATCTCTGGTGTGCCCCTGGTCAGAAAATCTCTTCAATCAAGTTTGCTAGCTTTGGAACACCAGAAGGTGCTTGTGGAAGCTTCCGTGAGGGCAGCTGTCACGCTCATAAATCCTACGACGCCTTTGAAAGGGTATGTATGTTTTGAAATTGAATAGCAGTAATAAATTTTCCTAGTCAGTAGGATAGTCAAAGTTTGAGGTAACTGCTGTTAGTAATTTCTTATGGAGAGACTTTGAAGTGACGTTCAGAACTGCTTTGAGAAATATATTCTGATTTTGTATGTTACAGTACTGCATAGGGCAAAATGCATGTTCAGTGACAGTAGCACCTGAGCTGTTTGGTGGAGATCCATGTCCTAATTTTATGAAGAAACTCTCGGTGGAGGCAATTTGCAGCTAGGACATTTGAAAAGATGGTATATATTACCAGTTGAATTTGTTCTGTTAACAATTCAATGCAGATACATTTTTTGGTCTGAAAATAGCTGCTCCAAGATCACCACAACCATTTGGTTTGGCTTTTTTGCCACGGTTAAGTTGTACATACAGAACAGATATACAACACACCATGTGCTTGAAAGCCTATATTTGATTTTTGAAGATGATTGATGTATATAAAGTAGTAGCTGGTATCATCCCCCATATAGCATCGCCACGGTGCGAGGGGTTTACAGGCAGCACAGCACATTGAGATTATAGAAATGGAGTCCATGTGCCTGCCTGCCTGCCTGCCTGCAAGTAGTAATTAAGCTTCTGGCTTTAAGATTTTAATTTTATTAGTATTATTATGATGTGACTTACTGTATAACAACCAATCGATCTCATTGCTTGTTATGTTAAAACGACTGGAATGTTAATTGATAATAATAACAACATCATCAAGGTGTCGTCAGTATTCTATTTATATATATATATATATATATTGAATCTGGTCGTGACATTATATTTTATAACAACTTCAGCTCCTGGTCTGGTGGTCTCAGGCATTGAACTAAGGCAGCTACTACTGATATTTATTAGGTTGTTAATAGGATCTAAATTGCTCCACTTTCTGGGAACCTGCTGCTGCTGCTGCTGCTGCTGCTTGAACAATGTGAAAACGACTTGGTTACATAATTAGAGATGGGTAAGATAATAATAACTTTATTATTCTAAGCACAATTTAGATATACAATTTTTAATTCACTTTTATATATTATGCTTGATCAAATTATATCTTTTAATTTTGTAACGGATAAATATTACTGTATAATATAATAAATATAAAATTATATTTTCAAAGATTCGTTTATAAAAATAATTTTGCAAGAAATTGGAAATATTTTTGAATAATTATTAGGGATTTTTAAATCAAATTTTTGACTGCCCCTAATTAGAATATATATATTTTAGAGTCTAATCTTTGATTCGTTTACAATGATAAAGAAAATTGGACTTATTAAATTTTCAATTAGTTGACTGCCCCTAATTAAGTATAATTTTAGAGTCTAATCTTTGATCACAAATTCCAAGTCGAAGATGCTTTCTTTTTAGATAAAGCTGTATGAAGTAATAAAATTATGGTGAAACAAACTTTAGATATAATAAATGAATAAGAAATTGTTTCACTATCCGACTTTGGCTATCAAATCAATATATAAATTAAAGGATTTTCAGTAATCTTTTTACATCATTAAAAATAGTGGAGTCAATATAAATAATATCACATTTAACAAAAAAAATAATATAAATTTTACCGTATGATGTGATCTGAACCATGAACATATAAATTACCATCTAATTTCATCCAACATTTTTTTTTCAAAAAATTTGATCTTTTAATAATTAAAAATATTAATAATATATATAAAATATATTTAACAGAAAAATAATGATATTAATGAATCATACAAAAAATTAAAATTATAAAAAATACTTTCATCCTTATAAGTTTTAAAAAAATTTCAACTATTAAATTTTAATTAAAAATTTATATGTTAAAAAAATATCATAGATTATTTTTATTTTTAAAATAATAATATTATTCAATATATTAAATTAGTTAATCGATATTAATTTATATTATATTATTTATAATTATAAAATATAATATATTAAATGAAATTAAAAAAAATGTATAATAGAGGAGAATCTGATCCATATATTCCCAAATCTCCCCAATTAAAAGTAAGGTATAGGATTTCGACAAAAATAAAATGAAAAAGAAAAGAAAATAAGATAGAGAAAGGAAAGCAAGGTATAGCCGAGAGGGGCATACAGGTTACTTCAAAGTTTCAAACTTGCTACAGAAATAGAATATGAGGCCTAAGGTGACACTTTAGGCATCATCACTTTAGAATTTGTCTACGATATTATTAGATAAAAAAAAATATATTAATATTTATTATGATAAATTTATCACAAATTATAATTATAAATTTATTAATATATAAAATTTTAAAATTATAAAAAAAAATTCACTTATTATATTACCTCTCTAAAAAAATTATTATTAATATTTTATCTATCTAAATATTCTCAATATATATATATAAATAAAAACAGAATAATATTTATAACTACATCTTTAAAATTTTTAATATTTAAATAAAAATATTTTTTAATCTTAATTTCAAAATATTAAGATCGTTAAATATGTATGAAGTTGCCTTAAACATTAATTAAGAGTTGGATTTGAATCAAAAACCACCTTATTAGAAAAGACTAAAGAGTGGTCTTCTCTTCCCCCTCTGTCTCTGATCAAAGTGTCATCCTCGGTTAAATGACGCATTACCATGACGGCGACTGCCATTACTACTACTCTCATTTTTTCTCTCCTCTCATCTAATCCCCTTTCTCCTCAACAAACAATGTTGTTCCTTTTTTTCTTTTTCTTATTCTTCTTTACTTTCACTCTCCTCTCTTTCTCCATTCTCATCTCATATCTTTATCGAAGAAGAAAACTTTTTGATAAAACAGAGCAACCAAGCTCCAAATCAATCATCAATTGTTCTCTCCCCAATCTTGTTGATAAAACCCAACAAACCCATGAATCAAACCTTACCCATTTGACCCATTCGCTTCTTGTTGAGATCTTGCCTTCCAATCCCCCCAAATGGGCGTCTCTGTTCGATGGAGAAGAGGAGGGGGATGAACCGGGTCGGAACGGGTTGGATATGGATAAGGCGATGGTGGATTCTGGTGGGGAGGAGTGCGGAAAGAAAAAGAAGAAGAGGGTGAGGAAGAAACGCCCGAGTTCCCCTAATTCGAAGGAAGAGATAGAAAGAGACAGAGTGAAAAAGGAGAAGCAAGAACTGGTGTGCTTGTATCCTTTTACGTCGTCGTCTAGTGCAACACAGAGGAAGATCAAACAACAATATGACCAGCTTGTTAAGTCACATGAGTCCAATGGACTGACTCTGGCTGAGGTTCTCTATTAATTACTCCTCCTATTTTGATTCATATTTGCCATCTTGTGTTATCTAGATTTTTATCTATTTATTTGATTTTCCCTACTGAAATTTGTATTAAAATATTAACTTTATTATCAACTTTTAAAATGATTATACAGGATTTGAGCCTTGAAATGCTATATGAATGGTGCCAAGGATTTATAAGGGGAAATGAACACACATACATTTGCTTTGCCTATAATGAATGGTGTTAAGAGATCATAATTGGAAATATATAAACTAGTTACTTTTTGGTTAAAATAATTTTTAAGAATATGCACGTGTGATTTTCTCAATAACAAGCAAGATGTTTGCTTGTTATGAAATTTATTTTGTCTTGACAATTCCCCTAAGGAATTCTGGCATACAAAGCCTTCAAATTTACTCTTTCCCATTTTACTTCAAGGTGGAGATGCTTTGCCACCCTCCTTTATCACTTTACTGTCTACAAAAGCTAGATATTAATGCATATTTCATTTCAAGGATGATTTACTAGGAGTCTTTTTCCACAAGTCTTTCCATGGTGATTTGATGAAAGGTCTCTCTTCTTTTTTTTTGCAATAGCTTGTGCAAATGAATACATTTTTAAGTGTTAATAGAGTAGGATGTCCATACATTTTAAGATTTTAAGATTTTAAGTTTTAATAGAGTAGTGCTTATGAGCAACAGTGGTATATAAATTCCTTCAAATTTTGTGTGATGAACTTTGTTTTACTTCTTTGAATCTTTAAATTTCTGATAGAGTAGATTGCAAAGGGTTAGTCTAGATTGCTAGATGTCAATCAAGATTTATCTTAAGCCACTTTAAAATGCCGCAGCTATCATACATTTGATCAAAGTCCATTTTTTCGTTTGAGGAATAAAATGTCTAGATACCGACTTAACTTTAGTTTTCTAATAAATTAGTTGACAAGCTCCAGAGAAAGAAATTTCTACTTATTGGATTTATAAATAATTTCAAAATAAGATGAGGTCTAGCGTCTACTTGATATTTTATGGGAATTGTTTGCTGAATTAATTTGATATGGACGAAGCAATGTCAAGGCTTAAGCTAAGTTTCTGAACTTTAAGAGCTGAACAAACCCAGTCAAAGTTTCAATACATGCTCTTGTTTCTCTGAGTGCCCAATGCCAGTTATTTTTGTTAAATTCTTTTCAAAGATTTAATATTGAAAATGTGTATAAAAATAAAAAAACAATATTGTACTTCGCTTTGGGATCAATAAATTTTTGAGAACTCCTGAACTGAAGCTGAATTAATGCATTTGCATTCTGAATTATATATCTGTAAATAGAAAATAAATAATTAGTGTCCAAGTGAAGCTCTTTTTTGTTTTCACTGACTCATGTTATACGTTAGAGAAGTTTCCATCATCAGTGGTGCAGCCGATTGTATAGTATTGCATTATGAGTGTTGGTCAGTCCTCGCTAGAGCTTGATTACCATTTGACTGCATCTGGGTTTGTGGTAGTCAATAAATATTTATCCTTCCAATAGTTTGAATTTTTCTTTACAACTGATGAGACCCTTTTCCGTGTATTGTCAAGTGTAGATGCTCTATCACATGAATTGTCTTTATTCAGCATAGTACTAATAGTCTATTTACATGTAAATTTTGTAGATACTGTTTATCATATTTATGCAAAAGTAAAAAAAAAAAAGTAAAGAAAGATTTAAGTTACACTATTATGCAAGAAAGATTAAGTTGTGCTATTATGTACTCAAACTTCACAAATTAATCGAGGTTATAGGCCAAACAGTTCCACAAATTCTACTCATGTAAACAAGTGCTCTACTATGTATCTTAATTGTGGACATGCATTATGGAGCATGCACGTTTCTTTGTCCTTACGTTTATGTGATTCCTTTTCTGATACCTATCCTATAAATTTCCATGGCCATGGTGATGGTGGACTTTGATCCTTGGTGTTTAGTAATATTATTTAGAACCTTTTTTGCCATGCTAGCTGTGTTCTGTGTTTAATGTTGATCCAGTTTGCTGAAGCATGTGTAGTTGTTGAGACTTATGAGAAACCCTTGGAAATTTGTTGGACATTGTTAGCAAAATAATTAAAACATCTTAAATTTTTAGAGCAATTGATCAATTGATCCCTATTTATTGCGGGTTGATTATTAGTCAGCACAATGAAAAAAAATAAGGGTGAAACCCGTCTTCTCCATGATTCCTTTTGTTTAATCAACTCT